>CAMDTW010000642.1:1800000-1952500 GCA_945910005.1 Isoperla grammatica
TGCATGTAGTATCCTTCATGTCACTGACTTAGGGCAGGGTTTATCAAGTACAGTCACCGTCACAAGCAAGGAAACATGAGTTGTCCTGATATGTTGCATGTAGTGGCTTCTATGTCACTGACTTAGCGCAAGGTTTATCAAGTACAGTCACCGTCACAAGCGAGGAAACCTGCGTTGTCCTGATACGTTGCATATAGTGGCTTTCATGTCACTGACTTAGCGCAGGGTTTATCAAGTACAGTCACCGTCACAAGCAAGGAAACATGCGTTGTCCTGATATGTTCATGAAGTGGCTTTTAAGTCACTGACTTAGCGCAGGGTTTATCAAGTACAGTCACCGTCACAAGCAAGGAAACATGCGTTGTCCTCATACGTTGCATGTAGTGGCTTCTATGTCACTGACTTAGCGCAAGGTTTATCAAGTACAGTCACCGTCACAAGCAAGGAAACATGCGTTGTCCTCATACGTTGCATGTAGTGGCTTCTATGTCACTGACTTAGCGCAGGGTTTATCAAGTACAGTCACCGTCACAAGCAAGGAAACATGCGTTGTCCTGATATGTTGCATGTAGTGGCTTCTATGTCATTGACTTAGCGCAGGGTTTATCAAGTACAGTCACCGTCGCATGCAAGGAAACATGCGTTGTCCTGATATGTTGCATGTAGTGGCTTCTATGTCATTGACTTAGCGCAGGGTTTATCAAGTACAGTCACCGTCACAAGCGAGGAAACATGCGTTGTCCTCATACGTTGCATGTAAAGGCTTCTGTGTCACTGACTTAGCGCAGGGTTTATCAAGTACAGACACCGTCACAAGCGAGGAAACATGCGTTGTCCTGATATGTTGCATGAAGTTGCTTCTATGTCACTGACTTAGCGCAGGGTTTATCAAGTACAGTCCCCGTCACAAGCGAGGAAACATGCGTTGTCCTCATTCGTTGCATTTAGTGGCTTCTATGTCACTGACTTAGCGCAGGGTTTATCAAGTACAGTCACCATCACAAGCGAGGAAACATGCTTTATCCTGATACGTTGCATGTAGTGGCTTCTATGTCACTGACTTAGCGCAGGGTTTTTCAAATACAGTCACCGTCACAATAGAGGAAACATGCGTTGTCCTGATATGTTGCATGAAGAGGCTTCTATGTCACTGACTAAGCGTAGGGTTTATCAAGTATAGTCACCGTCACAAGCAAGGAAACATGCGTTGTCCTGGTATGTTGCATGAAGTTGCTTCTATGTCACTAACTTAGCGCAGGGTTTAACAAGTACAGTCACCGTCACAAGCAAGGAAACATGCGTTGTCCTGATACGTTGCATGTAGTGGCTTATATGTCACTGACTAAGCCCAGGGTTTTTCAAGTACAGTCACCGTCACAAGCAAGGAAACATGCGTTGTCCTGATATGTTGCATGTAGTGGCTTCTATGTCACTGACTAAGCGCTGGGTTTATCAAGTACAGTGACCGTCACAAAAGAGGAAACATGCATTGTCCTGATATGTTGCATGTAGTGGCTTCTAAATCACTGACTAAGCGCAGGGTTTATCAAGTACAGTCACCGTCACAAGCAAGGAAACATGCGTTGTCCTGATATGTTGCATGTAGTGGCTTCTATGTCACTGACTTAGCGCAGGGTTTATCAAGTACAGTCACCGTCACAAGCAAGGAAACATGCGTTGTCCTCATACGTTGCATGTAGTGGCTTCTATGTCACTGACTTAGCGCAGGGTTTATCAAGTACAGTCACCGTCACAAGCAAGGAAACATGCGTTGTCCTCATATGTTGCATGAAGGGGCTTCTATGTCACTGACTTAACGCAGGGTTTATTGAGTACAGTCACCTTCACAAGCAAGGAAACATGCGTTGTCCTGATATGTTGCATAAAGTGGCTTCTATGTCACTGATTTAGCGCAGGGTTTATCAAGTACAGTCACCGTCACAAGCAAGGAAACATGCGTTGTCCTGATATGTTGCATGTAGTGGCTTCTATGTCACTGACTTAGCGCAGGGTTTATCAAGTACAGTCACCGTCACAATAGAGGAAACATGCGTTGTCCTGATACGTTGCATGTAGTGGCTTCTATGTCACTGACTTAGCGCTGAGTTTATCAAGTACAGTCACCGTCACAATAGAGAAAACATGCGTTGTCCTGATACGTTGCATGTAGAGGCTTCTATGTCACTGACTTAGCGCAGGGTTTATCAAGTACAGTCACCGTCACAAGCAGGGAAACATGCGTTGTCCTCATACGTTGCATGTAATGGCTCCTATGTCACTGACTTAGCGCAGGGTTTATCAAGTACAGTCACCGTCACAAGCAAGGAAACATGAGTTGTCCTGATATGTTGCATGTAGTGGCTTCTATGTAACTGACTTAGCGCAGGGTTTATCAAGTACAGTCACCGTCACAAGCAAGTAAACATGCGTTGTCCTGATATGTTGCATGTAGTGGCTTTCATGTCACTGACTTAGCGCAGGTTTTATCAAGTACAGTCACCGTCACAAGCAAGGAAACATGCGTTGTTCTGATACGTTGCATGTAGAGGCTTCTATGTCACTGACTTAGCGCTGGGTTTATCAAGTACAGTCACCGTCACAAGCAAGGAAACATGCGTTGTCCTCAACCGTTGCATGTAGTGGCTTCTATGTCACTGACTTAGCGCAGGGTTTATCAAGTACAGTCACCGTCACAAGCGAGGAAACATGCGTTGTCCTGATACGTTGCATGTAGTGGCTTCTATGTCACTGACTTAGCGCAGGGTTTATCAAGTACAATCACCGTCACAAGCGAGGAAACAGGCGTTGTCCTGATATGTTGCATTTAGTGGCTTATGTGTCACTGACTTAGCGCAGGGTTTATCAAGTACAGTCAACGTCACAAGCGAGAAAACATGCGTTGTCCTAATACGTTGCATGTAGTGGCTTTCATGTCACTGACTTAGCGCAGGGTTTATCAAGTACAGTCACCGTCACAAGCGACGAAACATGCGTTGTCCTCATATGTTGCATGTAGTGACTTTCATGTCACTGACTTAGCGCAGGGTTTATCAAGTTCAGTCACCGTCACAACCAAGGAAACATGCGTTGTCGTGATACGTTGCATGTAGTGGCTTCTATGTCACTGACTTAGCGCAGGGTTTATCAAGTACAGTCACCGTCACAAGCGAGGAAACATGCGTTGTCCTCATACGTTGCATGTAGTTGCCTTCATGTCACTGACTTAGCGCAAGGTTTATCAAGTACAGTCACCGTCACAAGCAAGGAAACATGCGTTGTCCTCATATGTTGCATGTAGTGGCTTCTATGTCACTGACTTAGCGCAAGGTTTATCAAGTACAGTCACCGTCACAAGCAAGGAAACATGCGTTGTTTTGATATGTTGCATGTAGTGGCTTCTATGTCACTGACTTAGCGCAGGGTTTATCAAGTACAGTCACCGTCGCAAGCAAGGAAACATGAGTTGTCCTGATATGTTGCATGTAGTTGCTTCTATGTCACTGACTTAGCGCAAGGTTTATCAAGTACAGTCACCGTCACAATCGAGGAAACCTGCGTTGTCCTGATACGTTGCATATAGTGGCTTTATGTCACTGACTTAGCGCAAGGTTTATCAAGTACAGTCACCGTCACAAGCAAGGAAACATGCGTTGTCCTGATATGTTGCATGTAGTGGCTTCTACACACTGACTTAGCGCAGGGTTTATCAAGTACAGTTACCGTCAAAAGCAAGGAAACATGCGTTGTCCTCATACGTTGCATGTAGTGGCTTCTATGTCACTGACTTAGCGCAAGGTTTATCAAGTACAGTCACCGTCACAAGCAAGGAAACATGCGTTGTCCTCATACGTTGCATGTAGTGGCTTTCATGTCACTGACTTAGCGCAGGGTTTATCAAGTACAGTCACCGTCACAAGCAAGGAAACATGCGTTGTCCTGATATGTTGCATGTAGTGGCTTTCATGTCACTGACATAGCGCAGGGTTTATCAAGTAAAGTCACCGTCACAATAGAGGAAACATGCGTTGTCCTCATATGTTGCATGAAGTGGCTTCTATTCACTGACTTAGCGCAGGGTTTATCAAGTACAGTCACCTGCACAAGCGAGGAAACATGCGTTGTCCTCATACGTTTCATGTAGTGGCTTCTATGTCACTGACTTAGCGCAGGGTTTATCAAGTACAGTCACCTTCACAAGTGAGGAAACATGAGTTGTCCTCATATTTTGCATGAAGTGGCTTTCATGTTACTGACTTAGCGCAGGGTTTATCAAGTACAGTCACCTTCACAAGCGAGGAAACATGCGTTGTTCTCATATGTTGCATGAAGTGGCTTTCATGTCACTGACTAAGCGCAGGGTTTATCAAGTACAGTCACCGTCACAAGCGAGGAAACATGCGTTGTCCTCATACGTTGCATGTAGTGGCTTCTATGTCACTGACTTAGCGCAGGGTTTATCAAGTACAGTCACCTTCACAAGCGAGGAAACATGCGTTGTTCTCATATGTTGCATGAAGTGGCGTTCTTGTCACTGACTAAGCGCAGGGTTTATCAAGTACAGTCACCGTCACAAGCGAGGAAACATGCGTTGTTCTCATATATTGCATGAAGTGGCTTTCATGTCACTGACTTAGCGTAGGGTTTATCAAGTACAGTCACCGTCACAAGCAAGGAAACATGCGTTGTCCTGATATGTTGCATGTAGTAGCTTCTATGTCACTGACTAAGCGCAGGGTTTATCAAGTACAGTCACTGTCACAAGCAAGGAAACATGCGTTGTCCTGATATGTTGCACGTAGTGGCCTTCATGTCACTGACTTAGCGCAAGGTTTATCAAGTACAGTCACCGTCACAAGCAAGGAAACATGCGTTGTCCTGATATGTTGCATGTAGTGGCTTCTATGTCACTTACTTAGCGCAGGGTTTATCAAGTACAGTCACCGTCACAAGCAAGGAAACATGCCTTGTCCTCATACGTTGCATGTAGTGGCTTCTATGTCACTGACTTAGCGCAGGGTTTATCAAGTACAGTCACCGTCACAAGCAAGGAAACATGCGTTGTCCTCATACGTTGCATGTAGTGGCTTCTATGTCACTGACATAGCGCAGGGTTTATCAAGTACAGTCACCGTCACAAGCAAGGAAACATGCGTTGTCCTGATATGTTGCATGTAGTGGCTTCTATGTCACAGACTTAGCGCAGGGTTTATCAAGTACAGTCACCGTCACAAGCGAGGAAACATGCGTTGTCCTCATATGTTGCATGTAGTGGCTTCTATGTCACTGACTTAGCGCAGGGTTTATCAAGTACAGTCACCTTCACAAGCGAGGAAACATGCGTTGTTCTCATATGTTGCATGAAGGGGCTTTCATGTCACTGACTTAGCGCAGGGTTTATCAAGTACAGTCACCGTCACAAGCGAGGAAACATGCGTTGTTCTCATATGTTGCATGAAGTGGCTTTCATGTCACTGACTTAGCGCAGGGTTTATCAAGTACAGTCACCGTCACAAGCAAGGAAACATGCATTGTCCTGATATGTTGCATGAAGTGGCTTCTATGTCACTGACTTAGCGCAGGGTTTATCAAGTACAGTCACCGTCACAAGCGAGGAAACATGCGTTGTCCTCATATGTTGCATGTAGTGGCTTCTATGTCACTGACTTAGCGCAGGGTTTATCAAGTACAGTCACCGTCACAAGCGAGGAAACATGCGTTGTCCTCATATGTCGCATGCAATGGCTTCTATGTCACTGACTTAGCGCAGGGTTTATCAGGTACAGTCACCGTCATTTGCAAGGAAACATGCGTTGTCCTGATATGTTGCATGTAGTGGCTTCTATGTCACTGACTTAGCGCAGGGTTTATCAAGTACAGTTACCGTCACAAGCAAGGAAACATGAGTTGTCCTGATATGTTGCATGTAGTGGCTTCTATGTCACTGACTAAGCGCAAGGTTTATCAAGTACAGTCACCGTCACAATCGAGGAAACCTGCGTTGTCCTGATACGTTGCATATAGTGGCTTTCATGTCACTGACTTAGCGCAGGGTTTATCAAGTACAGTCACCGTCACAAGCAATAAAACATGCGTTGTCCTGATATGTTGCATGTAGTGGCTTCTAAGTCACTGACTTAGCGAAGGGTTTATCATGTACAGTAACCGTCACAAGCAAGGAAACATGCCTTGTCCTCATACGTTGCATGTAGTGGCTTCTATGTCACTGACTTAGCGCAAGGTTTATCAAGTACAGTCACCGTCACAAGCAAGAAAACATGCGTTGTCCTCATACGTTGCATGTAGTGGCTTTCATGTCACTGACTTAGCGCAGGGTTTATCAAGTACAGTCAGCGTCACAAGCAAGGAAACATGCGTTGTCCTGATATGTTGCATGTAGTGGCTTCTATGTCACTGACTAAGCGCAGGGTTTATCAAGTACAGTCACCGTCACAAGCAAGGAAACATGCGTTGTCATGATATGTTGCATGTAGTGGCTTTCATGTCACTGACTTAGCGCAGGGTTTATCAAGTACACTCACCGTCACAAGCAAGGAAACATGCGTTGTTCTGATACGTTGCATGTACGGGCTTCTATGTCACTGACTTAGCGCAGAATTTATCAAGTACAGTCCCCGTCACAAGCAAAATAACATGCATTGTCCTTATACGTTGCATGTAGTGGCTTCTATGTCACTGACTTAGCGCAGGGTTTATCAAGTACAGTCACCGTCACAAGCGAGGAAACATGCGTTGTCCTCATACGTTGCATGTAGTGGCTTCTATGTCACTGACTTAGCGCAGGTTTTATCAAGTACAGTCACCGTCACAAGCGAGGAAACATTCGTTGTCCTGATATGTTGCATTAAGTGGCTTATATGTCACTGACTTAGCGCAGGGTTTATCAAGTACAGTCAACATCACAAGCGAGAAAACATGCGTTGTCCTGATACGTTGCATGTAGTGGCTTTCATGTCACTGACTAAGCGCAGGGTTTATCAAGTACAGTCACCGTCACAAGCGACGCGACATGCGTTGTCGTAATATGTTGCATGTAGTGGCTTTCATGTCACTGACTTAGCGCAGGGTTTATCAAGTTCAGTCACCGTCACAACCAAGGAAACATGCGTTGTCCTGACACGTTGCATGTAGTGGCTACTATAACACTTACTTAGCGCAGGGTTTGTCAAGTACAGTCACCGTCACAAGCGAGGAAACATGCGTTGTCCTCATACGTTGCATGTAGTGGCCTTCATGTCACTGACTTAGGGCAGGGTTTATCAAGTACAGTCACCGTCACAAGCGAGGAAACATGCGTTGTCCTCATATGTTGCATGTAGTGGCTTCTATGTCACTGACTTAGCGCAGGGTTTATCAAGTACAGTCACCGTCACAAGCGAGGAAACATGCGTTGTCCTCATATGTCGCATGCAGTGGCTTCTATGTCACTGACTTAGCGCAGGGTTTATCAGGTACAGTCACCGTCATTTGCAAGGTGACATGCGTTGTCCTGATATGTTGCATGTAGTGGCTTCTATGTCACTGACTTAGCGCAGGGTTTATCAAGTACAGTCACCGTCACAAGCAAGGAAACATGAGTTGTCCTGATATGTTGCATGTAGTGGCTTCTATGTCACTGACTAAGCGCAAGGTTTATCAAGTACAGTCACCGTCACAATCGAGGAAACCTGCGTTGTCCTGATACGTTGCATATAGTGGCTTTCATGTCACTGACTTAGCGCAGGGTTTATCAAGTACAGTCACCGTCACAAACAAAAAAACATCTGTTGTCCTGATATGTTGCATGTAGTGGCTTCTAAGTCACTGACTTAGCGAAGGGTTCATCATGTACAGTAACCGTCACAAGCAAGGAAACATGCCTTGTCCTCATACGTTGCATGTAGTGGCTTCTATGTCACTGACTTAGCGCAAGGTTTATCAAGTACAGTCACCGTCACAAGCAAGGAAACATGCGTTGTCCTCATACGTTGCATGTAGTGGCTTTCATGTCACTGACTTAGCGCAGGGTTTATCAAGTACAGTCACCGTCACAAGCAAGGAAACATGCGTTGTCCTGATATGTTGCATGTAGTGGCTTCTATGTCACTGACTAAGCGCAGGGTTTATCAAGTACAGTCACCGTCACAAGCAAGGAAACATGCGTTGTCCTGATATGTTGCATGTAGTGGCTTTCATGTCACTGACTTAGCGCAGGGTTTATCAAGTACAGTCACCGTCACAAGCAAGGAAACATGCGTTGTTCTGATACGTTGCATGTAGGGGCTTCTATGTCACTGACTTAGCGCAGGGTTTATCAAGTACAGTCACCGTCACAAGCGAGGAAACATGCGTTGTCCTCATACGTTGCATGTAGTGGCTTCTATGTCACTGACTTAGCGCAGGGTTTATCAAGTACAGTCACCGTCACAAGCGAGGAAACATGCGTTGTCCTCATACGTTGCATGTAGTGGCTTCTATGTCACTGACTCAGCGCAGGTTTTATCAAGTACAGTCACCGTCACAAGCGAGGAAACATTCGTTGTCCTGATATGTTGCATGAAGTGGCTTCTATGTCACTGACTTAGCGCAGGGTTTATCAAGTACAGTCACCGTCACAAGCAAGGAAACATGCATTGTCCTGATATGTTGCATGAAGTGGCTTCTATGTCACTGACTTAGCGCAGGGTTTATCAAGTACAGTCACCGTCACAAGCGAGAAAACATGCGTTGTCCTCATATGTTGCATGTAGTGGCTTCTATGTCACTGACTTAGCGCAGGGTTTATCAAGTACAGTCACCGTCACAAGCGAGGAAACATGCGTTGTCCTCATATGTCGCATGCAGTGGCTTCTATGTCACTGACTTAGCGCAGGGTTTATCAAGTACAGTCACCGTCATTTGCAAGGAAACATGCGTTGTCCTGATATGTTGCATGTAGTGGCTTCTATGTCACTGACTTAGCGCAGGGTTTTTCAAGTACAGTCACCGTCACAAGCAAGGAAACATGAGTTGTCCTGATATGTTGCATGTAGTGGCTTCTATGTCACTGACTAAGCGCAAGGTTTATCAAGTACAGTCACCGTCACAATCGAGGAAACCTGCGTTGTCCTGATACGTTGCATATAGTGGCTTTCATGTCACTGACTTAGCGCAGGGTTTATCAAGTACAGTCACCGTCACAAGCAAAAAAACATGCGTTGTCCTGATATGTTGCATGTAGTGGCTTCTAGGTCACTGACTTAGCGAAGGGTTTATCATGTACAGTAACCGTTACAAGCAAGGAAACATGCCTTGTCCTCATACGTTGCATGTAGTGGCTTCTATGTCACTGACTTAGCGCAAGGTTTATCAAGTACAGTCACCGTCACAAGCAAGGAAACATGCGTTGTCCTCATACGTTGCATGTAGTGGCTTTCATGTCACTGACTTAGCGCAGGGTTTATCAAGTACAGTCACCGTCACAAGCAAGGAAACATGCGTTGTCCTGATATGTTGCATGTAGTGGCTTCTATGTCACTGACTAAGCGCAGGGTTTATCAAGTACAGTCACCGTCACAAGCAAGGAAACATGCGTTGTCCTGATATGTTGCATGTAGTGGCTTTCATGTCACTGACTTAGCGCAGGGTTTATAAAGTACAGTCACCGTCACAAGCAAGGAAACATGCGTTGTTCTGATACGTTGCAAGTAGGGGCTTCTATGTCACTGACTTAGCGCAGGGTTTATCAAGTACAGTCCCCGTCACAAGCAAGGAAACATGCGTTGTCCTCATACGTTGCATGTAGTGGCTTCTATGTCACTGACTTAGCGCAGGGTTTATCAAGTACAGTCACCGTCACAAGCGAGGAAACATGCGTTGTCCTCATACGTTGCATGTAGTGGCTTCTATGTCACTGACTTAGCGCAGGTTTTATCAAGTACAGTCACCGTCACAAGCGAGGAAACATTCGTTGTCCTGATATGTTGCATTAAAAGGCTTATATGTCACTGACTAAGCGCAAGGTTTATCAAGTACATTCACCGTCACAATCGAGGAAACCTGCGTTGTCCTGATACGTTGCATATAGTGGCTTTCATGTCACTGACTTAGCGCAGGGTTTATCAAGTACAGTCACCGTCACAAGCGACGAAACATGCGTTGTCGTAATATGTTGCATGTAGTGGCTTTCATGTCACTGACTTAGCGCAGGGTTTATCAAGTTCAGTCACCGTCACAACCAAGGAAACATGCGTTGTCCTGACACGTTGCATGTAGTGGCTTCTATAACACTTACTTAGCGCAAGGGTTTGTCAAGTACAGTCACCGTCACAAGCGAGGAAACATGCGTTGTCCTCATACGTTGCATGTAGTATCCTTCATGTCACTGACTTAGGGCAGGGTTTATCAAGTACAGTCACCGTCACAAGCAAGGAAACATGAGTTGTCCTGATATGTTGCATGTAGTGGCTTCTATGTCACTGACTTAGCGCAAGGTTTATCAAGTACAGTCACCGTCACAAGCGAGGAAACCTGCGTTGTCCTGATACGTTGCATATAGTGGCTTTCATGTCACTGACTTAGCGCAGGGTTTATCAAGTACAGTCACCGTCACAAGCAAGGAAACATGCGTTGTCCTGATATGTTCATGTAGTGGCTTTTAAGTCACTGACTTAGCGCAGGGTTTATCAAGTACAGTCACCGTCACAAGCAAGGAAACATGCGTTGTCCTCATACGTTGCATGTAGTGGCTTCTATGTCACTGACTTAGCGCAAGGTTTATCAAGTACAGTCACCGTCACAAGCAAGGAAACATGCGTTGTCCTCATACGTTGCATGTAGTGGCTTCTATGTCACTGACTAAGCGCAGGGTTTATCAAGTACAGTCACCGTCACAAGCAAGGAAACATGCGTTGTCCTGATATGTTGCATGTAGTGGCTTCTATGTCACTGACTTAGCGCAGGGTTTATCAAGTACAGTCACCGTCGCATGCATGGAAACATGCGTTGTCCTGATATGTAGCATGTAGTGGCTTCTATGTCATTGACTTAGCGCAGGGTTTATCAAGTACAGTCACCGTCACAAGCGAGGAAACATGCGTTGTCCTCATACGTTGCATGTAGAGGCTTCTGTGTCACTGACTTAGCGCAGGGTTTATCAAGTACAGTCACCGTCACAAGCGAGGAAACATGCGTTGTCCTGTATGTTGCATGAAGTTGCTTCTATGTCACTGACTAAGCGCAGGGTTTATCAAGTACAGTCCCCGTCACAAGCGAGGAAACATGCGTTGTCCTCATTCGTTGCATTTAGTGGCTTCTATGTCACTGACTTAGCGCAGGGTTTATCAAGTACAGTCACCATCACAAGCGAGGAAACATGCTTTATCCTGATACGTTGCATGTAGTGGCTTCTATGTCACTGACTTAGCGCAGGGTTTTTCAAATACAGTCACCGTCACAATAGAGGAAACATGCGTTGTCCTGATATGTTGCATGAAGAGGCTTCTATGTCACTGACTAAGCGTAGGGTTTATCAAGTATAGTCACCGTCACAAGCAAGGAAACATGCGTTGTCCTGGTATGTTGCATGAAGTTGCTTCTATGTTACTAACTTAGCGCAGGGTTTATCAAGTACAATCACCGTCACAAGCAAGGAAACATGCGTTGTCCTGATACGTTGCATGTAGTGGCTTATATGTCACTGACTAAGCCCAGGGTTTTTCAAGTACAGTCACCGACACAAGCAAGGAAACATGCGTTGTCCTGATATGTTGCATGTAGTGGCTTCTATGTCACTGACTAAGCGCTGGGTTTATCAAGTACAGTGACCGTCACAAAAGAGGAAACATGCATTGTCCTGATATGTTGCATGTAGTGGCTTCTAAATCACTGACTAAGCGCAGGGTTTATCAAGTACAGTCACCGTCACAAGCAAGGAAACATGCGTTGTCCTGATATGTTGCATGTAGTGGCTTCTATGTCACTTACTTAGCGCAGGGTTTATCAAGTACAGTCACCGTCACAAGCAAGGAAACATGCGTTGTCCTCATACGTTGCATGTAGTGGCTTCTATGTCACTGACTTAGCGCAGGGTTTATCAAGTACAGTCACCGTCACAAGCAAGGAAACATGCGTTGTCCTCATATGTTGCATGAAGGGGCTTCTATGTCACTGACTTAACGCAGGGTTTATTGAGTACAGTCACCTTCACAAGCAAGGAAACATGCGTTGTCCTGATATGTTGCATAAAGTGGCTTCTATGTCACTGATTTAGCGCAGGGTTTATCAAGTACAGTCACCGTCACAAGCAAGGAAACATGCGTTGTCCTGATATGTTGCATGTAGTGGCTTCTATGTCACTGACTTAGCGCACGGTTTATCAAGTACAGTCACCGTCACAATAGAGGAAACATGCGTTGTCCTGATACGTTGCATGTAGTGGCTTCTATGTCACTGACTTAGCGCAGAGTTTATCAAGTACAGTCACCGTCACAATAGAGAAAACATGCGTTGTCCTGATACGTTGCATGTAGAGGCTTCTATGTCACTGACTTAGCGCAGGGTTTATCAAGTACAGTCACCGTCACAAGCAAGGAAACATGCGTTGTCCTCATACGTTGCATGTAATGGCTCCTATGTCACTGACTTAGCGCAGGGTTAATCAAGTACAGTCACCGTCACAAGCAAGGAAACATGAGTTGTCCTGATATGTTGCATGTAGTGGCTTCTATGTAACTGACTTAGCGCAGGGTTTATCAAGTACAGTCACCGTCACAAGCAAGTAAACATGCGTTGTCCTGATATGTTGCATGTAGTGGCTTTCATGTCACTGACTTAGCGCAGGTTTTATCAAGTACAGTCACCGTCACAAGCAAGGAAACATGCGTTGTTCTGATACGTTGCATGTAGAGGCTTCTATGTCACTGACTTAGCGCAGGGTTTATCAAGTACAGTCACCGTCACAAGCAAGGAAACATGCGTTGTCCTCAACCGTTGCATGTAGTGGCTTCTATGTCACTGACTTAGCGCAGGGTTTATCAAGTACAGTCACCGTCACAAGCGAGGAAACATGCGTTGTCCTGATACGTTGCATGTAGTGGCTTCTATGTCACTGACTTAGCGCAGGGTTTATCAGGTACAGTCACCGTCATTTGCAAGGAAACATGCGTTGTCCTGATATGTTGCATGTAGTGGCTTCTATGTCACTGACTTAGCGCAGGGTTTATCAAGTACAGTCACCGTCACAAGCAAGGAAACATGAGTTGTCCTGATATGTTGCATGTAGTGGCTTCTATGTCACTGACTAAGCGCAAGGTTTATCAAGTACAGTCACCGTCACAATCGAGGAAACCTGCGTTGTCCTGATACGTTGCATATAGTGGCTTTCATGTCACTGACTTAGCGCAGGGTTTATCAAGTACAGTCACCGTCACAAGCAAAAAAACATGCGTTGTCCTGATATGTTGCATGTAGTGGCTTCTAAGTCACTGACTTAGCGAAGGGTTTATCATGTACAGTAACCGTCACAAGCAAGGAAACATGCCTTGTCCTCATACGTTGCATGTAGTGGCTTCTAAGTCACTGACTTAGCGCAAGGTTTATCAAGTTCAGTCACCGTCACAAGCAAGGAAACATGCGTTGTCCTCATACGTTGCATGTAGTGGCTTTTATGTCACTGACTTAGCGCATGGTTTATCAAGTACAGTCAGCGTCACAAGCAAGGAAACATGCGTTGTCCTGATATGTTGCATGTAGTGGCTTCTATGTCACTGACTAAGCGCAGGGTTTATCAAGTACAGTCACCGTCACAAGCAAGGAAGTATGCGTTGTCCTGATATGTTGCATGTAGTGGCTTTCATGTCACTGACTTAGCGCAGGGTTTATCAAGTACACTCACCGTCACAAGCAAGGAAACATGCGTTGTTCTGATACGTTGCATGTACGGGCTTCTATGTCACTGACTTAGCGCAGAATTTATTAAGTACAGTCCCCGTCACAAGCAAGGAAACATGCGTTGTCCTCATACGTTGCATGTAGTGGCTTCTATGTCACTGACTTAGCGCAGGGTTTATCAAGTACAGTCACCGTCACAAGCGAGGAAACATGCGTTGTCCTCATACGTTGCATGTAGTGGCTTTTATGTCACTGACTTAGCGCAGGTTTTATCAAGTACAGTCACCGTCACAAGCGAGGAAACTATCGTTGTCCTGATATGTTGCATTAAGTGGCTTATATGTCACTGACTTAGCGCAGGGTTTATCAAGTACAGTCAACATCACAAGCGAGAAAACATGCGTTGTCCTGATACGTTGCATGTAGTGGCTTTCATGTCACTGACTAAGCGCAGGGTTTATCAAGTACAGTCACCGTCACAAGCGACGCTACATGCGTTGTCGTAATATGTTGCATGTAGTGGCTTTCATGTCACTGACTTAGCGCAGGGTTTATCAAGTTCAGTCACCGTCACAACCAAGGAAACATGCGTTGTCCTGACACGTTGCATGTAGTGGCTACTATTACACTTACTTAGCGCAGGGTTTGTCAAGTACAGTCACCGTCACAAGCGAGGAAACATGCGTTGTCCTCATACGTTGCATGTAGTGGCCTTCATGTCACTGACTTAGGGCAGGGTTTATCAAGTACAGTCACCGTCACAAGCAAGGAAACATGAGTTGTCCTGATATGTTGCATGTAGTGGCTTCTATGTCACTGACTAAGCGCAAGGTTTATCAAGTACAGTCACCGTCACAAGCGAGGAAACCTGCGTTGTCCTGATACGTTGCATATAGTGGCTTTCATGTCACTGACTTAGCGCAGGGTTTATCAAGAACAGTCACCGTCACAAGCAAGGAAACATGCGTTGTCCTGATATGTTCATGTAGTGGCTTTTAAGTCACTGACTTAGCGCAGGGTTTATCAAGTACAGTCACCGTCACAAGCAAGGAAACATGCGTTGTCCTCATACGTTGCATGTAGTGGCTTCTATGTCACTGACTTAGCGCAAGGTTTATCAAGTACAGTCACCGTCACAAGCAAGGAAACATGCGTTGTCCTCATACGTTGCATGTAGTGGCTTTCATGTCATTGACTTAGCGCAGGGTTTATCAAGTACAGTGACCGTCACAAGCAAGGAAACATGCGTTGTCCTCATACGTTGCATGTAGTGGCTTCTATGTCACTGACTTAGCGCAGGGTTTATCAAGTACAGTCACCGTCACAAGCAAGGAAACATGCGTTGTCCTGATACGTTGCATGTAGTGGCTTCTATGTCACTGACTAAACGCAGGGTTTATCAAGTACAGTGAACGTCACAAGCAAGGAAACATGCGTTGTCCTGATATGTTGCATGTAGTGTCTTCTATGTCACTGACTTAGCGCAGGGTTTATAAAGTACAGTCACCGTCACACTTGAGGAAACATGCGTTTTCCTCATATGTTGCATGTAGCGGCTTCTATGTCACTGACTTAGCGCAGGGTTTATCAAGTACAGTCACCGTCACAAGCAAGGAAACATGCGTTGTCCTCATACGTTGCATGTAGTGGCTTCTATGTCACTGACTTAGCGCAGTGTTTATCAAGTACAGTCACCGTCACAAGCGATGAAACATGCGTTGTCCTGATATGGTGCATGTAGTGGCTTTCATGTCACTGACTTAGCGCAGGGTTTATCAAGTACAGTCACCTTCACAAGCAAAGAAACATGCGTTGTCCTCATACGTTGCATGTAGTGGCTTCTATGTCACTGACTTAGCGCAGGGTTTATCAAGTACAGTCACCGTCACAAGCAAGGAAACATGCGTTGTCCTGATATGTTGCATGTAGTGGCTTTTATGTCACTGACTTAGCGCAGGGTTTATCAAGTACAGTCACCGTCACAACCAAGGAAACATGCGTTGTCCTGATACGTTGCATGTAGTGGCTTCTATGTCACTGACTTAGCGCAGGGTTTATCAAGTACAGTCACCGTCACAAGCGAGGAAACATGCGTTGTCCTCATACGTTGCATGTAGTTGCCTTCATGTCACTGACTTAGCGCAGGGTTTATCAAGTACAGTCACCGTCACAAGCAAGGAAACATGCGTTGTCCTCATATGTTGCATGTAGTGGCTTCTATGTCACTGACTTAGCGCAGGGTTTATCAAGTACAGTCACCGTCACAAGCAAGGAAACATGCGTTGTTTTGATATGTTGCATGTTGTTTCTTCTATGTCATGACTTAGCGCAGGGTTTATCAAGTACAGTCACCGTCACAAGCAAGGAAACATGCGTTGTCCTGATACGTTGCATGTAGTGGCTTATATGTCACTGACTAAGCGCAGGGTTTTTCAAGTACAGTCACCGTCACAAGCAAGGAAACATGCGTTGTCCTGATATGTTGCATGTAGTGGCTTCTATGTCACTGACTAAGCGCTGGGTTTATCAAGTACAGTCACCGTCACAAAAGAGGAAACATGCGTTGTCCTGATATGTTGCATGTAGTGGCTTCTAAATCACTGACTAAGCGCAGGGTTTATCAAGTACAGTCACCGTCACAAGCAAGGAAACATGCGTTGTCCTGATATGTTGCATGTAGTGGCTTCTATGTCACTGACTTAGCGCAGGGTTAATCAAGTACAGTCACCGTCACAAGCAAGGAAACATGCGTTGTCCTCATACGTTGCATGTAGTGGCTTCTATGTCACTGACTTAGCGCAGGGTTTATCAAGTACAGTCACCGTCACAAGCAAGGAAACATGCGTTGTCCTCATGTGTTGCATGAAGTGGCTTCTATGTCACTGACTTAGCGCAGGGTTTATTGAGTACAGTCACCGTCACAAGCAAGGAAACATGCGTTGTCCTGATATGTTGCATGAAGTGGCTTCTATGTCACTGACTTAGCGCAGGGTTTATCAAGTACAGTCACCGTCACAAGCAAGGAAACATGTGTTGTCCTGATATGTTGCATGTAGTGGCTTCTATGTCACTGACTTAGCGCAGGGTTTATCAAGTACAGTCACCGTCACAATAGAGGAAACATGCGTTGTCCTGATACGTTGCATGTAGTGGCTTCTATGTCACTGACTTAGCGCAGAGTTTATCAAGTACAGTCACCGTCACAAGCAAGTAAACATGCGTTGTCCTGATACGTTGCATGTAGTGGCTTTCATGTCACTGACTTAGCGCAGGGTTTATCAAGTACAGTCACCGTCACAAGCAAGGAAACATGCGTTGTCCTGATACGTTGCATGAAGTGGCTTCTATGTCACTGACTTAGCGCAGGGTTTATCAAGTACAGTCACCGTCACAATAGAGAAAACATGCGTTGTCCTGATACGTTGAATGTAGAGGCTTCTATATCACTGACTTAGCGCAGGGTTTATCAAGTACAGTCACCGTCACAAGCAAGGAAACATGAGTTGTCCTGATATGTTGCATGTAGTGGCTTCTATGTAACTGACTTAGCGCAGAGTTTATCAAGTACAGTCACCGTTACAAGCAAGGAAACATGAGTTGTCCTGATATGTTGCATGTAGTGGCTTCTATGTAACTGACTTAGCGCAGAGTTTATCAAGTACAGTCACCGTTACAAGCAAGTAAACATGCGTTGTCCTGATATGTTGCATGTAGTGGCTTTCATGTCACTGACTTAGCGCAGGTTTTATCAAGTACAGTCACCGTCACAAGCAAGAAAACATGCGTTGTTCTGATACGTTGCATGTAGGGGCTTCTATGTCACTGACTTAGCGCAGGGTTTATCAAGTACAGTCACTGTCACAAGCAAGGAAACATGCGTTGTCCTCAACCGTTGCATGTAGTGGCTTCTATGTCACTGACTTAGCGCAGGGTTTATCAAGTACAGTCACCGTCACAAGCGAGGAAACATGCGTTGTCCTGATACGTTGCATGTAGTGGCTTCTATGTCACTGACTTAGCGCAGGGTTTATCAAGTACAGTCACCGTCACAAGCGAGGAAACATGCGTTGTCCTGATATGTTGCATTTAGTGGCTCATATGTCACTGACTTAGCGCAGGGTTTATCAAGTACAGTCAACGTCACAAGCGAGAAAACATGCGTTGTCCTGATACGTTGCATGTAGTGGCTTTCATGTCACTGACTTAGCGCAGGGTTTATCAAGTACAGTCACCGTCACAAGCGACGAAACATGCGTTGTCCTCATATGGTGCATGTAGTGACTTTCATGTCACTGACTTAGCGCAGGGTTTATCAAGTTCAGTCACCGTCACAACCAAGGAAACATGCGTTGTCCTGATACGTTGCATGTAGTGGCTTCTATGTCACTGACTTAGCGCAGGGTTTATCAAGTACAGTCACCGTCACAAGCGAGGAAACATGCGTTGTCCTCATACGTTGCATGTAGTTGCCTTCATTTCACTGACTTAGCGCAGGGTTTATCAAGTACAGTCACCGTCACAAGCAAGAAAACATGCGTTGTCCTCATATGTTGCATGTAGTGGCTTCTATGTCACTGACTTAGCGCAGGGTTTATCAAGTACAGTCACCGTCACAAGCAAGGAAACATGCGTTGTTTTGATATGTTGCATGTAGTGGCTTCTATGTCACTGACTTAGCGCAGGGTTTATCAAGTACTGTCACCGTCACAAGCAAGGAAACATGAGTTGTCCTGATATGTTGCATGTAGTGGCTTCCATGTCACTGACTTAGCGCAAGGTTTATCAAGTACAGTCACCGTCACAATCGAGGAAACCTGCGTTGTCCTGATACGTTGCATATAGTGGCTTTCATGTCACTGACTTAGCGCAAGGTTTATCAAGTACAGTCACCGTCACAAGCAGGGAAACATGCGTTGTCCTGATATGTTGCATGAAGTGGCTTCTAAGTCACTGACTAAGCGCAGGGTTTATCAAGTACAGTCACCGTCAAAAGCAAGGAAACATGCGTTGTCCTCATACGTTGCATACAGTGGCTTCTATGTCACTGACTTAGCGCAAGGTTTATCAAGTACAGTCACCGTCACAAGCAAGAAAACATGCGTTGTCCTGATATGTTGCATGTAGTGGCTTCTATGTCACTGACTTAGCGCAGGGTTTATCAAGTACAGTCACCGTCACAAGCAAGGAAACATGCGTTGTCCTTATATGTTGCATGTAGTGGCTTCTATGTCACTGACTTAGCGCAGGGTTTATTAAGTACAGTCATCGTCACAAGCAAGGAAACATGCGTTGTCCTGATATGTTGCATGTAGTGCCTTCTATGTCACTGACTTAGCGCAGGGTTTATCAAGTACAGTCACCGTCACAAGCAAGGAAACATGCGTTGTCCTGATATGTTGCATGTAGTGGCTTCTATGTCACTGACTAAGCGCAGGGTTTATCAAGTACAGTCACCGTCACAAGCAACGAAACATGCGTTGTCCTGATATGTTGCATGAAGTGGCTTTCATGTCACTGACTTAGCGCAGGGTTTATCAATGACAGTCACCGTCACAAGCAAGGAAACACGCGTTGTCCTCATACGTTGCATGTAGTGGCTTCTATGTCACTTACCTAGCGCAGGGTTTATCAAGTACAGTCACCGTCACAAGCAAAAAAACATGCGTTGTCCTCATACGTTGCATGTAGTGGCTTCAATGTCACTGACTTAGCGCAGGGTTTATCAAGTACAGTCACCGTCACAAGCAAGGAAACATGCGTTGTCCTCATACGTCGCATGTAGTGGCTTCTTTGTCACTGACTCAGCGCAGGGTTTATCAAGTACAGTCACCGTCACAAGCAAAGAAACATGCGTTGTCCTGATACGTTGCATGTAGTGGCTTTTATGTCACTAACTTAGCGCAGGGTTTATCAAGTACAGTCACCGTCACAAGCAAGAAAACATGCGTTGTCCTCATACGTTGCATGTAGTGGCTTTCATGTCACTGACTTAGCGCAGGGTTTATCAAGTACAGTGACCGTCACAAGCAAGGTAACATGCGTTGTCCTGATATGTTGCATGTAGTGGCTTCTATGTCACTGACTTAGCGCAGGGTTTATCAAGTACAGTCACCGTCACAAGCGAGGAAACATGCGTTGTCCTGATATGTTGCATGTAGGGGCTTTTTATGTCACTGACATAGCGCAGGGTTTATCAAGTACAGTCACCGTCACAAGCAAGGAAACATGCGTTGTCCTGATATGTTGCATGTAGTGGCTTTCATGTCACTGACAAAGCGCAGGATTTATCAAGTACAGTCACCGTCACAAGCAAGGAAACATACCTTGTCCTCATACGTTGCATGTAGTGGCTCTCATGTCACTGACTTAGCGCAGGGTTTATCAAGTACAGTGACCGTCACAAGCGTGGAAACATGCGTTGTCCTTACATGTTGCATGTAGTAGCTTTTATGTCAATGACTTAGCGCAGGGTTTATCAAGTACAGTCACCGTCACAAGCGAGGAAACAAGCGTTGTCCTGATACGTTGCATGTAGTGGCTTCTGTGTCACTGACTTAGCGCAAGGTTTATCAAGTACAGTCACCGTCACAAGCAAGGAAACATGCGTTGTCCTCATACGTCGCATGTAGTGGCTTTCATGTCACTGACTTAGCGCAGGGTTTTCAAGTACAGTCACCGTCACAAGCAAGGAAACATGCGTTGTCCTGATATGTTGCATGTAGTGGCTTCTATGTCACTGACTTAGCGCAGGGTTTATCAAGAACAGTTACCGTCACAAACGAGGAAACATGCGTTGTCCTGATATGTTGCATGTAGTGGCTTTCATGTCACTGACAAAGCGCAGGCTTTATCAAGTACAGTCACCGTCACAAGCGAGAAAACATGCGTTGTCCTGATATGTTGCATGTAGTGGCTTTCATGTCACTGACATAGCGCAGGGTTTATCAAGAACAGTCACCGTCAAAATAGAGGAAACATGCGTTGTCCTCATATGTTGCATGAAGTGGCTTCTATGTCACTGACTTAGCGCAGGGTTTATCAAGTACAGTCACCGTCACAAGCGAGAAAACATGCGTTGTCCTCATATGTTGCATGTAGTGGCTTCTATGTCACTGACTTAGCGCAGGGTTTATCAAGTACAGTCACCTTCACAAGCGAGGAAACATGCGTTGTTCTCATATGTTGCATGAAGTGGCTTTCATGTCACTGACTTAGCGCAGGGTTTATCAAGTACAGTCACCTTCACAAGCGAGGAAACATGCGTTGTTCTCATATGTTGCATGAAGTGGCTTTCATGTCACTGACTTAGCGCAGGGTTTATCAAGTACAGTCACAGTCACAAGCAAGGAAACATGCGTTGTCCTGATATGTTGCATGTAGTGGCTTCTATGTCACTGACTAAGCGCAGGGTTTATCAAGTACAGTCACCGTCACAAGCAAGGAAACATGCGTTGTCCTGATATTTTGCATGTAGTGGCTTCTATGTCACTTACTTAGCGCAGGGTTTATCAAGTACAGTCACCGTCACAATAGAGGAAGCATGCGTTGTCCTCATACGTTGCATGTAGTGGCTTCTATGTCACTGACTTAGCGCAAGGTTTATCAAGTACAGTCACCGTCACAAGCGAGGAAACATGCGTTGTCCTGATACGTTGCATGTGGTGGCTTCTATGTCACTGACTTAGCGCAGGGTTTATCAAGTACAGTCACCGTCACAAGCAAGGAAACATGCGTTGTCCTCATACGTTGCAAGAAGTGGCTTCTATGTCACTGACTTAGCGCAGGGTTTATCAAGTACAGTCACCGTCACAATAGAGGAAACATGAGTTGTCCTGATATGTTGCATGTAGTGGCTTCTATGTCACTGACTTAGCGCAGGGTTTATCAAGTACAGTCACCGTCACAAGCGAGAAAACATGCGTTCCCCTGATATGTTGCATGTAGTGGCTTCTATGTCACTGACTTAGCGCAGGGTTTATCAAGTACAGTCACCGTCACAAGCAAGGAAACATGCGTTGTCCTCATACGTTGCATGTAGTGGCTTTCATGTCACTGACTTTGCGCAGGGTTTATCAAGTACAGTCACCGTCACAAGCAAGGAAACATGCGTTGTCCTCATACGTTGCATGAAGTGGCTTCTATGTCACTGACTTACCGCAAGGTTTATCAAGTACAGTCACCGTCACAAGCAAGGAAACATGCGTTGTCCTGATACGTTGCATGTAGTGGCTTCTATGTCACTGACTTAGCGCAAGGTTTATCAAGTACAGTAACCGTCACCAGCAAGGAAACATGCGTTGTCCTGATATGTTGCATGTAGTGGCTTCTATGTCACTGACTTAGCGCAAGGTTTATCAAGTACAGTCACCGTCACAAGCAAGAAATCATGCATTGTCCTCATACGTTGCATGTAGTGGCTTTAATGTCACTGACTTAGCGCAGGGTTTATCAAGTACAGTCACCGTCACAAGCAAGGAAACATGCGTTGTCCTGATATGTTGCATGTAGTGGCTTCTATGTCACTGACTTAGCGCAGGGTTTATCAAGTACAGTCACCGTCACAAGCGAGGAAACATGCGTTGTCTTGATATGTTGCAGGACATAGCGCAGGGTTTATCAAGTACAGTCACCGTCACAAGCGAAAAAACTTGCGTTGTCCTGATACGTTGCATGTAGTGGCTTTCATGTCACTGACATAGCGCAGGGTTTATCAAGTACAGTCACCGTCACAAGAGAGGAAACATGCGTTGTCCTGATACTTTGCATGTAGTGGCTTCCATGTCACTGACTTTCACCTTCACAAGCGAGGAAACATGCGTTGTTCTCATATGTTGCATGAAGTGGCTTTCATGTCACTGACTTAGCGCAGGGTTTATCAAGTACAGTCACCGTCACAAGTTAGGAAACATGCGTTGTTCTCATATGTTGCATGAAGTGGCTTTCATGTCACTGACTTAGCGCAGGGTTTATCAAGTACAGTCACAGTCACAAGCAAGGAAACATGCGTTGTCCTGATATGTTGCATGTAGTGGCTTCTATGTCACTGACTAAGCGCAGGGTTTATCAAGTACAGTCACCGTCACAAGCAAGGAAACATGCGTTGTCCTGATATGTTGCATTTAGTGGCTTCTATGTCACTGACTTAGCGCAGGGTTTATCAAGTACAGTCACCGTCACAATAGAGGAAACATGCGTTGTCCTCATACGTTGCAAGTAGTGGCTTCTATGTCACTGACTTAGCGCAAGGTTTATCAAGTACAGTCACCGTCACAAGCAAGGAAACATGCGTTGTCCTGATATGATGCATGTAGTGGCTTCTATGTCACTGACTTAGCGCAGGGTTTATCAAGTACAGTCACCGTCACAATAGAGGACACATGCGTTGTCCTCATACGTTGCATGTAGTGGCTTCTATGTCACTGAATTAGCGCAAGGTTTATCAAGTACAGTCACCGTCACAAGCAAGGAAACATGCGTTGTCCTGATATGTTGCATGGTGTGGCTTCTATGTCACTGACTAAGCGCAGGGTATCAAGTACAGTCACCGTCACAATAGAAAAAAACATGCGTTGTCCTCATACGTTGCATGAAGTGGCTTCTATGTCACTGACTCAGCTCAGGGTTTATCAAGTACAGTCACCGTCACAAGCGAGGAAACATGCGTTGTTCTGATATGTTGCATGTAGTGGCTTTCATGTCACTGACTTAGCTCAGGGTTTATCAAGTACAGTCACCGTCACAAGCGTGGAAACATGCGTTGTCCTCATATGTTGCATGTAGTAGCTTTTATGTCAATGACTTAGCGCAGGGTTTATCAAGTACAGTCACCGTCACAAGCAAGGAAACATGCGTTGTCCTGATACGTTGCATGTAGTGGCTTCTATGTCACTGACTTAGCGCAGGGTTTATCGAGTACAGTCACCGTTACAAGCAAGGAAACATGCGTTGTCCTGATACGTTGCATGTAGTGGCTTCTATGTCACTGACTTAGCGCAGGGTTTATCGAGTACAGTCACCGTCACAAGCGAGGAAACATGCGTTGTCCTGATATGTTGCATGTAGTGGCTTTCATGTCACTGACATAGCGCAGGGTTTATCAAGTACAGTTACCGTCACAATAGAGGAAACATGCGTCGTCCTGATATATTGCATGAAGTGGCTTTTATGTCACAGACTTAGCGCAGGGTTTATCAAGTACAGTCACCGTCACAAGCAAGGAAACATGCGTTGTCCTGATATGTTGCATGTAGTGGCATCTATGTCACTGACTTAGCGCAGGGTTTATCAAGTACAGTCACCGTCACAAGCGAGGAAAAAGGCGTTGTCCTGATATGTTGCATTTAGTGGCTTATATGTCACTGACTTAGCGCAGGGTTTATCAAGTACAGTCAACGTCACAAGCGAGAAAACATGCGTTGTCCTGATACGTTGCATGTAGTGGCTTTCATGTCACTGACTTAGCGCAGGGTTTATCAAGTAAAGTCACCGTCACAAGCGACGAAACATGCGTTGTCCTCATATGTTGCATGTAGTGACTTTCATGTCACTGACTTAGCGCAGGGTTTATCAAGTTCAGTCACCGTCACAACCAAGGAAACATGCGTTGTCCTGATACGTTGCATGTAGTGGCTTCTATGTCACTGACTTAGCGCAGGGTTTATCAAGTACAGTCACCGTCACAAGCGAGGAAACATGCGTTGTCCTCATACGTTGCATGTAGTTGCCTTCATGTCACTGACTTAGCGCAGGGTTTATCAAGTACAGTCACCGTCACAAGCAAGGAAACATGCGTTGTCCTCATATGTTGCATGTAGTGGCTTCTATGTCACTGACTTAGCGCAAGGTTTATCAAGTACAGTCACCGTCACAAGCAAGGAAACATGCGTTGTTTTGATATGTTGCATGTAGTGGCTTCTATGTCACTGACTTAGCGCAGGGTTTATCAAGTACAGTCACCGTCACAAGCAAGGAAACATGAGTTGTCCTGATATGTTGCATGTAGTGGCTTCTATGTCACTGACTTAGCGCAAGGTTTATCAAGTACAGTCACCGTCACAATCGAGGAAACCTGCGTTGTCCTGATACGTTGCATATAGTGGCTTTATGTCACTGACTTAGCGCAAGGTTTATCAAGTACAGTCACCGTCACAAGCAAGGAAACATGCGTTGTCCTGATATGTTGCATGTAGTGGCTTCTACACACTGACTTAGCGCAGGGTTTATCAAGTACAGTTACCGTCAAAAGCAAGGAAACATGCGTTGTCCTCATACGTTGCATGTAGTGGCTTCTATGTCACTGACTTAGCGCAAGGTTTATCAAGTACAGTCACCGTCACAAGCAAGGAAACATGCGTTGTCCTCATACGTTGCATGTAGTGGCTTTCATGTCACTGACTTAGCGCAGGGTTTATCAAGTACAGTCACCGTCACAAGCAAGGAAACATGCGTTGTCCTGATATGTTGCATGTAGTGGCTTTCATGTCACTGACATAGCGCAGGGTTTATCAAGTAAAGTCACCGTCACAATAGAGGAAACATGCGTTGTCCTCATATGTTGCATGAAGTGGCTTCTATTCACTGACTTAGCGCAGGGTTTATCAAGTACAGTCACCTGCACAAGCGAGGAAACATGCGTTGTCCTCATACGTTTCATGTAGTGGCTTCTATGTCACTGACTTAGCGCAGGGTTTATCAAGTACAGTCACCTTCACAAGTGAGAAAACATGAGTTGTCCTCATATTTTGCATGAAGTGGCTTTCATGTTACTGACTTAGCGCAGGGTTTATCAAGTACAGTCACCTTCACAAGCGAGGAAACATGCGTTGTTCTCATATGTTGCATGAAGTGGCTTTCATGTCACTGACTTAGCGCAGGGTTTATCAAGTACAGTCACCGTCACAAGCGAGGAAACATGCGTTGTCCTCATACGTTGCATGTAGTGGCTTCTATGTCACTGACTTAGCGCAGGGTTTATCAAGTACAGTCACCTTCACAAGCGAGGAAACATGCGTTGTTCTCATATGTTGCATGAAGTGGCTTTCTTGTCACTGACTAAGCGCAGGGTTTATCAAGTACAGTCACCGTCACAAGCGAGGAAACATGCGTTGTTCTCATATGTTGCATGAAGTGGCTTTCATGTCACTGACTTAGCGTAGGGTTTATCAAGTACAGTCACCGTCACAAGCAAGGAAACATGCGTTGTCCTGATATGTTGCATGTAGTAGCTTCTATGTCACTGACTAAGTGCAGGGTTTATCAAGTACAGTCACTGTCACAAGCAAGGAAACATGCGTTGTCCTGATATGTTGCATGTAGTGGCTTCTATGTCACTGACTTAGCGCAGGGTTTATCAAGTACAGTCACCGTCACAAGCAAGGAAACATGCGTTGTCCTCATACGTTGCATGTAGTGGCTTCTATGTCACTGACTTAGCGCAGGGTTTATCAAGTACAGTCACCGTCACAAGCAAGGAAACATGCGTTGTCCTCATACGTTGCATGTAGTGGCTTCTATGTCACTGACATAACGCAGGGTTTATCAAGTACAGTCACCGTCACAAGCAAGGAAACATGCGTTGTCCTGATATGTTGCATGTAGTGGCTTCTATGTCACAGACTTAGCGCAGGGTTTATCAAGTACAGTCACCGTCACAAGCGAGGAAACATGCGTTGTCCTCATATGTTGCATGTAGTGGCTTCTATGTCACTGACTTAGCGCAGGGTTTATCAAGTACAGTCACCTTCACAAGCGAGGAAACATGCGTTGTTCTCATATGTTGCATGAAGGGGCTTTCATGTCACTGACTTAGCGCAGGGTTTATCAAGTACAGTCACCGTCACAAGCGAGGAAACATGCGTTGTTCTCATATGTTGCATGAAGTGGCTTTCATGTCACTGACTTAGCGCAGGGTTTATCAAGTACAGTCACCGTCACAAGCAAGGAAACATGCATTGTCCTGATATGTTGCATGAAGTGGCTTCTATGTCACTGACTTAGCGCAGGGTTTATCAAGTACAGTCACCGTCACAAGCGAGGAAACATGCGTTGTCCTCATATGTTGCATGTAGTGGCTTCTATGTCACTGACTTAGCGCAGGATTTATCAAGTACAGTCACCGTCACAAGCGAGGAAACATGCGTTGTCCTCATATGTCGCATGCAGTGGCTTCTATGTCACTGACTTAGCGCAGGGTTTATCATGTACAGTCACCGTCATTTGCAAGGAAACATGCGTTGTCCTGATATGTTGCATGTAGTGGCTTCTATGTCACTGACTTAGCGCAGGGTTTATCAAGTACAGTCACCGTCACAAGCAAGGAAACCTGCGTTGTCCTGATACGTTGCATGTAGTGGCTTCTATGTCACTGACTTAGCGCAGGGTTTATCAAGTAAAGTAACCGTCACAAGCAAGGAAACATGCGTTGTCCTGATATGTTGCATGTAGTGGCTTCTATGTCACTGACTTAGCGCAGGGTTTATCAAGTACAGTCACCGTCACAATAAGGAAAACATGCGTTGTCCTGATATGTTGCATGAAGTGGCTTCTATGTCACTGACTTAGCGCAGGGTTTATCAAGTACAGTCACTGTCACAAGCGAGGACACATGCGTTGTCCTGATACGTTGCATGTAGTGGCTTCTATGTCACTGACTTACCGCAGGGTTTATCAAGTACAGTCACCGACACAAGCA
This sequence comes from Isoperla grammatica, assembly GCA_945910005.1. Lineage (NCBI taxonomy): Eukaryota > Metazoa > Arthropoda > Insecta > Plecoptera > Perlodidae > Isoperla > Isoperla grammatica. Next base: position 1,827,557 of record CAMDTW010000642.1, read on the forward strand.
AGGAAACATGCGTTGTCCTCATACGTTGCATGAAGTGGCTTCTATGTCACTGACTTAGCGCAGGGTTTATCAAGTACAGTCACCGTCACAATAGAGGAAACATGCGTTGTCCTGATATGTTGCATGTAGTGCCTTCTATGTCACTGACTTAGCGCAGGGTTTATCAAGTACAGTCACCGTCACAAGCAAGGAAACATGCGTTGTCCTGATATGTTGCATGTAGTGGCTTCTATGTCACTGACTAAGCGCAGGGTTTATCAAGTACAGTCACCGTCACAAGCAACGAAACTTGCGTTGTCCTGATATGTTGCATGAAGTGGCTTTCATGTCACTGACTTAGCGCAGGGTTTATCAAGTACAGTCACCGTCACAAGCAAGGAAACATGCGTTGTCCTCATACGTTGAATGTAGTGGCTTCTATGTCACTTACCTAGCGCAGGGTTTATCAAGTACAGTCACCGTCACAAGCAAGGAAACATGCGTTGTCCTCATACGTTGCATGTAGTGGCTTCTATGTCACTGACTTAGCGCAGGGTTTATCAAGTACAGTCACCGTCACAAGCAAGGAAACATGCGTTGTCCTCATACGTTGCATGTAGTGGCTTCTTTGTCACTGACTTAGCGCAGGGTTTATCAAGTACAGTCACCGTCACAAGCGAGGAAACATGCGTTTTCCTGATATGTTGCATGTAGTGGCTTTCATGTCACTGACATAGCGCAGGGTTTATCAAGTACAGTCACCGTCACAAGCAAGGAAACATGCGTTGTCCTGATATGTTGCATGTAGTGGCTTTCATGTCACTGACAAAGCGCAGGGTTTATCAAGTACAGTCACCGTCACAAGCAAGGAAACATGCGTTGTCCTCATACGTTGCATGTAGTGGCTTCTATGTCACTGACTAAGCGCTGGGTTTATCAAGTACAGTCACCGTCACAAAAGAGGAAACATGCGTTGTCCTGATATGTTGCATGTAGTGGCTTCTAAATCACTGACTAAGCGCAGGGTTTATCAAGTACAGTCACCGTCACAAGCAAGGAAACATGCGTTGTCCTGATATGTTGCATGTAGTGGCTTCTATGTCACTGACTTAGCGCAGGGTTAATCAAGTACAGTCACCGTCACAAGCAAGGAAACATGCGTTGTCCTCATACGTTGCATGTAGTGGCTTCTATGTCACTGACTTAGCGCAGGGTTTATCAAGTACAGTCACCGTCACAAGCAAGGAAACATGCGTTGTCCTCATGTGTTGCATGAAGTGGCTTCTATGTCACTGACTTAGCGCAGGGTTTATTGAGTACAGTCACCGTCACAAGCAAGGAAACATGCGTTGTCCTGATATGTTGCATGAAGTGGCTTCTATGTCACTGACTTAGCGCAGGGTTTATCAAGTACAGTCACCGTCACAAGCAAGGAAACATGTGTTGTCCTGATATGTTGCATGTAGTGGCTTCTATGTCACTGACTTAGCGCAGGGTTTATCAAGTACAGTCACCGTCACAATAGAGGAAACATGCGTTGTCCTGATACGTTGCATGTAGTGGCTTCTATGTCACTGACTTAGCGCAGAGTTTATCAAGTACAGTCACCGTCACAAGCAAGTAAACATGCGTTGTCCTGATACGTTGCATGTAGTGGCTTTCATGTCACTGACTTAGCGCAGGGTTTATCAAGTACAGTCACCGTCACAAGCAAGGAAACATGCGTTGTCCTGATACGTTGCATGAAGTGGCTTCTATGTCACTGACTTAGCGCAGGGTTTATCAAGTACAGTCACCGTCACAATAGAGAAAACATGCGTTGTCCTGATACGTTGAATGTAGAGGCTTCTATATCACTGACTTAGCGCAGGGTTTATCAAGTACAGTCACCGTCACAAGCAAGGAAACATGAGTTGTCCTGATATGTTGCATGTAGTGGCTTCTATGTAACTGACTTAGCGCAGAGTTTATCAAGTACAGTCACCGTTACAAGCAAGGAAACATGAGTTGTCCTGATATGTTGCATGTAGTGGCTTCTATGTAACTGACTTAGCGCAGAGTTTATCAAGTACAGTCACCGTTACAAGCAAGTAAACATGCGTTGTCCTGATATGTTGCATGTAGTGGCTTTCATGTCACTGACTTAGCGCAGGTTTTATCAAGTACAGTCACCGTCACAAGCAAGAAAACATGCGTTGTTCTGATACGTTGCATGTAGGGGCTTCTATGTTACTGACTTAGCGCAGGGTTTATCAAGTACAGTCACTGTCACAAGCAAGGAAACATGCGTTGTCCTCAACCGTTGCATGTAGTGGCTTCTATGTCACTGACTTAGCGCAGGGTTTATCAAATACAGTCACAGTCACAAGCGAGGAAACATGCGTTGTCCTGATACGTTGCATGTAGTGGCTTCTATGTCACTGACTTAGCGCAGGGTTTATCAAGTACAGTCACCGTCACAAGCGAGGAAACATGCGTTGTCCTGATATGTTGCATTTAGTGGCTCATATGTCACTGACTTAGCGCAGGGTTTATCAAGTACAGTCAACGTCACAAGCGAGAAAACATGCGTTGTCCTGATACGTTGCATGTAGTGGCTTTCATGTCACTGACTTAGCGCAGGGTTTATCAAGTACAGTCACCGTCACAAGCGACGAAACATGCGTTGTCCTCATATGGTGCATGTAGTGACTTTCATGTCACTGACTTAGCGCAGGGTTTATCAAGTTCAGTCACCGTCACAACCAAGGAAACATGCGTTGTCCTGATACGTTGCATGTAGTGGCTTCTATGTCACTGACTTAGCGCAGGGTTTATCAAGTACAGTCACCGTCACAAGCGAGGAAACATGCGTTGTCCTCATACGTTGCATGTAGTTGCCTTCATTTCACTGACTTAGCGCAGGGTTTATCAAGTACAGTCACCGTCACAAGCAAGAAAACATGCGTTGTCCTCATATGTTGCATGTAGTGGCTTCTATGTCACTGACTTAGCGCAGGGTTTATCAAGTACAGTCACCGTCACAAGCAAGGAAACATGCGTTGTTTTGATATGTTGCATGTAGTGGCTTCTATGTCACTGACTTAGCGCAGGGTTTATCAAGTACTGTCACCGTCACAAGCAAGGAAACATGAGTTGTCCTGATATGTTGCATGTAGTGGCTTCCATGTCACTGACTTAGCGCAAGGTTTATCAAGTACAGTCACCGTCACAATCGAGGAAACCTGCGTTGTCCTGATACGTTGCATATAGTGGCTTTCATGTCACTGACTTAGCGCAAGGTTTATCAAGTACAGTCACCGTCACAAGCAGGGAAACATGCGTTGTCCTGATATGTTGCATGAAGTGGCTTCTAAGTCACTGACTAAGCGCAGGGTTTATCAAGTACAGTCACCGTCAAAAGCAAGGAAACATGCGTTGTCCTCATACGTTGCATACAGTGGCTTCTATGTCACTGACTTAGCGCAAGGTTTATCAAGTACAGTCACCGTCACAAGCAAGAAAACATGCGTTGTCCTGATATGTTGCATGTAGTGGCTTCTATGTCACTGACTTAGCGCAGGGTTTATCAAGTACAGTCACCGTCACAAGCAAGGAAACATGCGTTGTCCTGATATGTTGCATGTAGTGGCTTCTATGTCACTGACTTAGCGCAGGGTTTATTAAGTACAGTCATCGTCACAAGCAAGGAAACATGCGTTGTCCTGATATGTTGCATGTAGTGCCTTCTATGTCACTGACTTAGCGCAGGGTTTATCAAGTACAGTCACCGTCACAAGCAAGGAAACATGCGTTGTCCTGATATGTTGCATGTAGTGGCTTCTATGTCACTGACTAAGCGCAGGGTTTATCAAGTACAGTCACCGTCACAAGCAACGAAACATGCGTTGTCCTGATATGTTGCATGAAGTGGCTTTCATGTCACTGACTTAGCGCAGGGTTTATCAATGACAGTCACCGTCACAAGCAAGGAAACACGCGTTGTCCTCATACGTTGCATGTAGTGGCTTCTATGTCACTTACCTAGCGCAGGGTTTATCAAGTACAGTCACCGTCACAAGCAAAAAAACATGCGTTGTCCTCATACGTTGCATGTAGTGGCTTCAATGTCACTGACTTAGCGCAGGGTTTATCAAGTACAGTCACCGTCACAAGCAAGGAAACATGCGTTGTCCTCATACGTCGCATGTAGTGGCTTCTTTGTCACTGACTCAGCGCAGGGTTTATCAAGTACAGTCACCGTCACAAGCAAAGAAACATGCGTTGTCCTGATACGTTGCATGTAGTGGCTTTTATGTCACTAACTTAGCGCAGGGTTTATCAAGTACAGTCACCGTCACAAGCAAGAAAACATGCGTTGTCCTCATACGTTGCATGTAGTGGCTTTCATGTCACTGACTTAGCGCAGGGTTTATCAAGTACAGTGACCGTCACAAGCAAGGTAACATGCGTTGTCCTGATATGTTGCATGTAGTGGCTTCTATGTCACTGACTTAGCGCAGGGTTTATCAAGTACAGTCACCGTCACAAGCGAGGAAACATGCGTTGTCCTGATATGTTGCATGTAGGGGCTTTTTATGTCACTGACATAGCGCAGGGTTTATCAAGTACAGTCACCGTCACAAGCAAGGAAACATGCGTTGTCCTGATATGTTGCATGTAGTGGCTTTCATGTCACTGACAAAGCGCAGGATTTATCAAGTACAGTCACCGTCACAAGCAAGGAAACATACCTTGTCCTCATACGTTGCATGTAGTGGCTCTCATGTCACTGACTTAGCGCAGGGTTTATCAAGTACAGTGACCGTCACAAGCGTGGAAACATGCGTTGTCCTTACATGTTGCATGTAGTAGCTTTTATGTCAATGACTTAGCGCAGGGTTTATCAAGTACAGTCACCGTCACAAGCGAGGAAACATGCGTTGTCCTGATACGTTGCATGTAGTGGCTTCTGTGTCACTGACTTAGCGCAAGGTTTATCAAGTACAGTCACCGTCACAAGCAAGGAAACATGCGTTGTCCTCATACGTCGCATGTAGTGGCTTTCATGTCACTGACTTAGCGCAGGGTTTTCAAGTACAGTCACCGTCACAAGCAAGGAAACATGCGTTGTCCTGATATGTTGCATGTAGTGGCTTCTATGTCACTGACTTAGCGCAGGGTTTATCAAGAACAGTTACCGTCACAAACGAGGAAACATGCGTTGTCCTGATATGTTGCATGTAGTGGCTTTCATGTCACTGACAAAGCGCAGGCTTTATCAAGTACAGTCACCGTCACAAGCGAGAAAACATGCGTTGTCCTGATATGTTGCATGTAGTGGCTTTCATGTCACTGACATAGCGCAGGGTTTATCAAGAACAGTCACCGTCAAAATAGAGGAAACATGCGTTGTCCTCATATGTTGCATGAAGTGGCTTCTATGTCACTGACTTAGCGCAGGGTTTATCAAGTACAGTCACCGTCACAAGCGAGAAAACATGCGTTGTCCTCATATGTTGCATGTAGTGGCTTCTATGTCACTGACTTAGCGCAGGGTTTATCAAGTACAGTCACCTTCACAAGCGAGGAAACATGCGTTGTTCTCATATGTTGCATGAAGTGGCTTTCATGTCACTGACTTAGCGCAGGGTTTATCAAGTACAGTCACCTTCACAAGCGAGGAAACATGCGTTGTTCTCATATGTTGCATGAAGTGGCTTTCATGTCACTGACTTAGCGCAGGGTTTATCAAGTACAGTCACAGTCACAAGCAAGGAAACATGCGTTGTCCTGATATGTTGCATGTAGTGGCTTCTATGTCACTGACTAAGCGCAGGGTTTATCAAGTACAGTCACCGTCACAAGCAAGGAAACATGCGTTGTCCTGATATTTTGCATGTAGTGGCTTCTATGTCACTTACTTAGCGCAGGGTTTATCAAGTACAGTCACCGTCACAATAGAGGAAGCATGCGTTGTCCTCATACGTTGCATGTAGTGGCTTCTATGTCACTGACTTAGCGCAAGGTTTATCAAGTACAGTCACCGTCACAAGCGAGGAAACATGCGTTGTCCTGATACGTTGCATGTGGTGGCTTCTATGTCACTGACTTAGCGCAGGGTTTATCAAGTACAGTCACCGTCACAAGCAAGGAAACATGCGTTGTCCTCATACGTTGCAAGAAGTGGCTTCTATGTCACTGACTTAGCGCAGGGTTTATCAAGTACAGTCACCGTCACAATAGAGGAAACATGAGTTGTCCTGATATGTTGCATGTAGTGGCTTCTATGTCACTGACTTAGCGCAGGGTTTATCAAGTACAGTCACCGTCACAAGCGAGAAAACATGCGTTCCCCTGATATGTTGCATGTAGTGGCTTCTATGTCACTGACTTAGCGCAGGGTTTATCAAGTACAGTCACCGTCACAAGCAAGGAAACATGCGTTGTCCTCATACGTTGCATGTAGTGGCTTTCATGTCACTGACTTTGCGCAGGGTTTATCAAGTACAGTCACCGTCACAAGCAAGGAAACATGCGTTGTCCTCATACGTTGCATGAAGTGGCTTCTATGTCACTGACTTACCGCAAGGTTTATCAAGTACAGTCACCGTCACAAGCAAGGAAACATGCGTTGTCCTGATACGTTGCATGTAGTGGCTTCTATGTCACTGACTTAGCGCAAGGTTTATCAAGTACAGTAACCGTCACCAGCAAGGAAACATGCGTTGTCCTGATATGTTGCATGTAGTGGCTTCTATGTCACTGACTTAGCGCAAGGTTTATCAAGTACAGTCACCGTCACAAGCAAGAAATCATGCATTGTCCTCATACGTTGCATGTAGTGGCTTTAATGTCACTGACTTAGCGCAGGGTTTATCAAGTACAGTCACCGTCACAAGCAAGGAAACATGCGTTGTCCTGATATGTTGCATGTAGTGGCTTCTATGTCACTGACTTAGCGCAGGGTTTATCAAGTACAGTCACCGTCACAAGCGAGGAAACATGCGTTGTCTTGATATGTTGCAGGACATAGCGCAGGGTTTATCAAGTACAGTCACCGTCACAAGCGAAAAAACTTGCGTTGTCCTGATACGTTGCATGTAGTGGCTTTCATGTCACTGACATAGCGCAGGGTTTATCAAGTACAGTCACCGTCACAAGAGAGGAAACATGCGTTGTCCTGATACTTTGCATGTAGTGGCTTCCATGTCACTGACTTTCACCTTCACAAGCGAGGAAACATGCGTTGTTCTCATATGTTGCATGAAGTGGCTTTCATGTCACTGACTTAGCGCAGGGTTTATCAAGTACAGTCACCGTCACAAGTTAGGAAACATGCGTTGTTCTCATATGTTGCATGAAGTGGCTTTCATGTCACTGACTTAGCGCAGGGTTTATCAAGTACAGTCACAGTCACAAGCAAGGAAACATGCGTTGTCCTGATATGTTGCATGTAGTGGCTTCTATGTCACTGACTAAGCGCAGGGTTTATCAAGTACAGTCACCGTCACAAGCAAGGAAACATGCGTTGTCCTGATATGTTGCATTTAGTGGCTTCTATGTCACTGACTTAGCGCAGGGTTTATCAAGTACAGTCACCGTCACAATAGAGGAAACATGCGTTGTCCTCATACGTTGCAAGTAGTGGCTTCTATGTCACTGACTTAGCGCAAGGTTTATCAAGTACAGTCACCGTCACAAGCAAGGAAACATGCGTTGTCCTGATATGATGCATGTAGTGGCTTCTATGTCACTGACTTAGCGCAGGGTTTATCAAGTACAGTCACCGTCACAATAGAGGACACATGCGTTGTCCTCATACGTTGCATGTAGTGGCTTCTATGTCACTGAATTAGCGCAAGGTTTATCAAGTACAGTCACCGTCACAAGCAAGGAAACATGCGTTGTCCTGATATGTTGCATGGTGTGGCTTCTATGTCACTGACTAAGCGCAGGGTATCAAGTACAGTCACCGTCACAATAGAAAAAAACATGCGTTGTCCTCATACGTTGCATGAAGTGGCTTCTATGTCACTGACTCAGCTCAGGGTTTATCAAGTACAGTCACCGTCACAAGCGAGGAAACATGCGTTGTTCTGATATGTTGCATGTAGTGGCTTTCATGTCACTGACTTAGCTCAGGGTTTATCAAGTACAGTCACCGTCACAAGCGTGGAAACATGCGTTGTCCTCATATGTTGCATGTAGTAGCTTTTATGTCAATGACTTAGCGCAGGGTTTATCAAGTACAGTCACCGTCACAAGCAAGGAAACATGCGTTGTCCTGATACGTTGCATGTAGTGGCTTCTATGTCACTGACTTAGCGCAGGGTTTATCGAGTACAGTCACCGTTACAAGCAAGGAAACATGCGTTGTCCTGATACGTTGCATGTAGTGGCTTCTATGTCACTGACTTAGCGCAGGGTTTATCGAGTACAGTCACCGTCACAAGCGAGGAAACATGCGTTGTCCTGATATGTTGCATGTAGTGGCTTTCATGTCACTGACATAGCGCAGGGTTTATCAAGTACAGTTACCGTCACAATAGAGGAAACATGCGTCGTCCTGATATATTGCATGAAGTGGCTTTTATGTCACAGACTTAGCGCAGGGTTTATCAAGTACAGTCACCGTCACAAGCAAGGAAACATGCGTTGTCCTGATATGTTGCATGTAGTGGCATCTATGTCACTGACTTAGCGCAGGGTTTATCAAGTACAGTCACCGTCACAAGCGAGGAAAAAGGCGTTGTCCTGATATGTTGCATTTAGTGGCTTATATGTCACTGACTTAGCGCAGGGTTTATCAAGTACAGTCAACGTCACAAGCGAGAAAACATGCGTTGTCCTGATACGTTGCATGTAGTGGCTTTCATGTCACTGACTTAGCGCAGGGTTTATCAAGTAAAGTCACCGTCACAAGCGACGAAACATGCGTTGTCCTCATATGTTGCATGTAGTGACTTTCATGTCACTGACTTAGCGCAGGGTTTATCAAGTTCAGTCACCGTCACAACCAAGGAAACATGCGTTGTCCTGATACGTTGCATGTAGTGGCTTCTATGTCACTGACTTAGCGCAGGGTTTATCAAGTACAGTCACCGTCACAAGCGAGGAAACATGCGTTGTCCTCATACGTTGCATGTAGTTGCCTTCATGTCACTGAATTAGCGCAGGGTTTATCAAGTACAGTCACCGTCACAAGCAAGGAAACATGCGTTGTCCTCATATGTTGCATGTAGTGGCTTCTATGTCACTGACTTAGCGCAAGGTTTATCAAGTACAGTCACCGTCACAAGCAAGGAAACATGCGTTGTTTTGATATGTTGCATGTAGTGGCTTCTATGTCACTGACTTAGCGCAGGGTTTATCAAGTACAGTCACCGTCACAAGCAAGGAAACATGAGTTGTCCTGATATGTTGCATGTAGTGGCTTCTATGTCACTGACTTAGCGCAAGGTTTATCAAGTACAGTCACCGTCACAATCGAGGAAACCTGCGTTGTCCTGATACGTTGCATATAGTGGCTTTATGTCACTGACTTAGCGCAAGGTTTATCAAGTACAGTCACCGTCACAAGCAAGGAAACATGCGTTGTCCTGATATGTTGCATGTAGTGGCTTCTACACACTGACTTAGCGCAGGGTTTATCAAGTACAGTTACCGTCAAAAGCAAGGAAACATGCGTTGTCCTCATACGTTGCATGTAGTGGCTTCTATGTCACTGACTTAGCGCAAGGTTTATCAAGTACAGTCACCGTCACAAGCAAGGAAACATGCGTTGTCCTCATACGTTGCATGTAGTGGCTTTCATGTCACTGACTTAGCGCAGGGTTTATCAAGTACAGTCACCGTCACAAGCAAGGAAACATGCGTTGTCCTGATATGTTGCATGTAGTGGCTTTCATGTCACTGACATAGCGCAGGGTTTATCAAGTAAAGTCACCGTCACAATAGAGGAAACATGCGTTGTCCTCATATGTTGCATGAAGTGGCTTCTATTCACTGACTTAGCGCAGGGTTTATCAAGTACAGTCACCTGCACAAGCGAGGAAACATGCGTTGTCCTCATACGTTTCATGTAGTGGCTTCTATGTCACTGACTTAGCGCAGGGTTTATCAAGTACAGTCACCTTCACAAGTGAGGAAACATGAGTTGTCCTCATATTTTGCATGAAGTGGCTTTCATGTTACTGACTTAGCGCAGGGTTTATCAAGTACAGTCACCTTCACAAGCGAGGAAACATGCGTTGTTCTCATATGTTGCATGAAGTGGCTTTCATGTCACTGACTTAGCGCAGGGTTTATCAAGTACAGTCACCGTCACAAGCGAGGAAACATGCGTTGTCCTCATACGTTGCATGTAGTGGCTTCTATGTCACTGACTTAGCGCAGGGTTTATCAAGTACAGTCACCTTCACAAGCGAGGAAACATGCGTTGTTCTCATATGTTGCATGAAGTGGCTTTCTTGTCACTGACTAAGCGCAGGGTTTATCAAGTACAGTCACCGTCACAAGCGAGGAAACATGCGTTGTTCTCATATGTTGCATGAAGTGGCTTTCATGTCACTGACTTAGCGTAGGGTTTATCAAGTACAGTCACCGTCACAAGCAAGGAAACATGCGTTGTCCTGATATGTTGCATGTAGTAGCTTCTATGTCACTGACTAAGTGCAGGGTTTATCAAGTACAGTCACTGTCACAAGCAAGGAAACATGCGTTGTCCTGATATGTTGCATGTAGTGGCTTCTATGTCACTGACTTAGCGCAGGGTTTATCAAGTACAGTCACCGTCACAAGCAAGGAAACATGCGTTGTCCTCATACGTTGCATGTAGTGGCTTCTATGTCACTGACTTAGCGCAGGGTTTATCAAGTACAGTCACCGTCACAAGCAAGGAAACATGCGTTGTCCTCATACGTTGCATGTAGTGGCTTCTATGTCACTGACATAACGCAGGGTTTATCAAGTACAGTCACCGTCACAAGCAAGGAAACATGCGTTGTCCTGATATGTTGCATGTAGTGGCTTCTATGTCACAGACTTAGCGCAGGGTTTATCAAGTACAGTCACCGTCACAAGCGAGGAAACATGCGTTGTCCTCATATGTTGCATGTAGTGGCTTCTATGTCACTGACTTAGCGCAGGGTTTATCAAGTACAGTCACCTTCACAAGCGAGGAAACATGCGTTGTTCTCATATGTTGCATGAAGGGGCTTTCATGTCACTGACTTAGCGCAGGGTTTATCAAGTACAGTCACCGTCACAAGCGAGGAAACATGCGTTGTTCTCATATGTTGCATGAAGTGGCTTTCATGTCACTGACTTAGCGCAGGGTTTATCAAGTACAGTCACCGTCACAAGCAAGGAAACATGCATTGTCCTGATATGTTGCATGAAGTGGCTTCTATGTCACTGACTTAGCGCAGGGTTTATCAAGTACAGTCACCGTCACAAGCGAGGAAACATGCGTTGTCCTCATATGTTGCATGTAGTGGCTTCTATGTCACTGACTTAGCGCAGGGTTTATCAAGTACAGTCACCGTCACAAGCGAGGAAACATGCGTTGTCCTCATATGTCGCATGCAGTGGCTTCTATGTCACTGACTTAGCGCAGGGTTTATCATGTACAGTCACCGTCATTTGCAAGGAAACATGCGTTGTCCTGATATGTTGCATGTAGTGGCTTCTATGTCACTGACTTAGCGCAGGGTTTATCAAGTACAGTCACCGTCACAAGCAAGGAAACCTGCGTTGTCCTGATACGTTGCATGTAGTGGCTTCTATGTCACTGACTTAGCGCAGGGTTTATCAAGTAAAGTAACCGTCACAAGCAAGGAAACATGCGTTGTCCTGATATGTTGCATGTAGTGGCTTCTATGTCACTGACTTAGCGCAGGGTTTATCAAGTACAGTCACCGTCACAATAAGGAAAACATGCGTTGTCCTGATATGTTGCATGAAGTGGCTTCTATGTCACTGACTTAGCGCAGGGTTTATCAAGTACAGTCACTGTCACAAGCGAGGACACATGCGTTGTCCTGATACGTTGCATGTAGTGGCTTCTATGTCACTGACTTACCGCAGGGTTTATCAAGTACAGTCACCGACACAAGCAAGGAAACATGCGTTGTCCTCATACGTTGCATGAAGTGGCTTCTATGTCACTGACTTAGCGCAGGGTTTATCAAGTACAGTCACCGTCACAATAGAGGAAACATGCGTTGTCCTGATATGTTGCATGTAGTGCCTTCTATGTCACTGACTTAGCGCAGGGTTTATCAAGTACAGTCACCGTCACAAGCAAGGAAACATGCGTTGTCCTGATATGTTGCATGTAGTGGCTTCTATGTCACTGACTAAGCGCAGGGTTTATCAAGTACAGTCACCGTCACAAGCAACGAAACTTGCGTTGTCCTGATATGTTGCATGAAGTGGCTTTCATGTCACTGACTTAGCGCAGGGTTTATCAAGTACAGTCACCGTCACAAGCAAGGAAACATGCGTTGTCCTCATACGTTGAATGTAGTGGCTTCTATGTCACTTACCTAGCGCAGGGTTTATCAAGTACAGTCACCGTCACAAGCAAGGAAACATGCGTTGTCCTCATACGTTGCATGTAGTGGCTTCTATGTCACTGACTTAGCGCAGGGTTTATCAAGTACAGTCACCGTCACAAGCAAGGAAACATGCGTTGTCCTCATACGTTGCATGTAGTGGCTTCTTTGTCACTGACTTAGCGCAGGGTTTATCAAGTACAGTCACCGTCACAAGCGAGGAAACATGCGTTTTCCTGATATGTTGCATGTAGTGGCTTTCATGTCACTGACATAGCGCAGGGTTTATCAAGTACAGTCACCGTCACAAGCAAGGAAACATGCGTTGTCCTGATATGTTGCATGTAGTGGCTTTCATGTCACTGACAAAGCGCAGGGTTTATCAAGTACAGTCACCGTCACAAGCAAGGAAACATACCTTGTCCTCATACGTTGCATGTAGTGGCTTTCATGTCACTGACTTAGCGCAGGGTTTATCAAGTACAGTGACCGTCACAAGCGTGGAAACATGCGTTGTCATTTTATGTTGCATGTAGTAGCTTTTATGTCAATGACTTAGCGCAGGGCTTATCAAGTACAGTCACCGTCACAAGCAAGGAAACATGCGTTGTCCTGATACGTTGCATGTAGTGGCTTCTATGTCACTGACTTAGCGCAGGGTTTATCGAGTACAGTCACCGTTACAAGCAAGGAAACATGCGTTGTCCTGATACGTTGCATGTAGTGGCTTCTATGTCACTGACTTAGCGCAGGGTTTATCGAGTACAGTCACCGTCACAAGCGAGGAAACATGCGTTGTCCTGATATGTTGCATGTTGTGGCTTTCATGTCACTGACATAGCGCAGGGTTTATCAAGTACAGTTACCGTCACAATAGAGGAAACATGCGTTGTCCTCATATATTGCATGAAGTGGCTTCTATGCCACTGACGGTTTATCAAGTACAGTCACCGTCACAAGCAAGGAAACATGCGTTGTCCTGATACGTTGCATGTAGTGGCTTCTGTGTCACTGACTTAGCGCAAGGTTTATCAAGTACAGTCACCGTCACAAGCAAGGAAACATGCGTTGTCCTCATACGTTGCATGTAGTGGCTTTCATGTCACTGACTTAGCGCAGGGTTTATCAAGTACAGTCACCGTCACAAGCAAGGAAACATGCGTTGTCCTGATATGTTGCATGTAGTGGCTTCTATGTCACTGACTTAGCGCAGAGTTTATCAAGAACAGTTTCCGTCACAAACGAGGAAACATGCGTTGTCCTGATATGTTGCATGTAGTGGCTTTCATGTCACTGACAAAGCGCAGGCTTTATCAAGTACAGTCACCGTCACAAGCGAGAAAACATGCGTTGTCCTGATATGTTGCATGTAGTGGCTTTCATGTCACTGACATAGCGCAGGGTTTATCAAGTACAGTCACCGTCAAAATAGAGGAAACATGCGTTGTCCTCATATGTTGCATGAAGTGGCTCCTATGTCACTGACTTAGCGCAGGGTTTATCAAGTACAGTCACCGTCACAAGCGAAGAAACATGCGTTGTCCTAATACGTTGCATGTAGTGGCTTCTATGTCACTGACTTAGCGCAGGGTTTATCAAGTACAGTCACCTTCACAAGTGAGGAAACATGGGTTGGCCTCATATGTTGCATGAAGTGGCTTTCATGTCACTGACTTAGCGCAGGGTTTATCAAGTACAGTCACCGTAAAAGCTAGGAAACATGCGTTGTTCTCATACGTTGCATGTAGTGGCTTCTATGTCACTGACTTAGCGCAGGGCTTATCAAGTACAGTCACCTTCACAAGCGAGGAAACATGCGTTGTCCTGATATGTTGCATGTTGTGGCTTTCATGTCACTGACATAGCGCAGGGTTTATCAAGTACAGTTACCGTCACAATAGAGGAAACATGCGTTGTCCTCATATATTGCATGAAGTGGCTTCTATGCCACTGACTTAGCGCAAGGTTTATCAAGTACAGTCACCGTCACAAGCAAGGAAACATGCGTTGTCCTGATACGTTGCATGTAGTGGCTTCTGTGTCACTGACTTAGCGCAAGGTTTATCAAGTACAGTCACCGTCACAAGCAAGGAAACATGCGTTGTCCTCATACGTTGCATGTAGTGGCTTTCATGTCACTGACTTAGCGCAGGGTTTATCAAGTACAGTCACCGTCACAAGCAAGGAAACATGCGTTGTCCTGATATGTTGCATGTAGTGGCTTCTATGTCACTGACTTAGCGCAGAGTTTATCAAGAACAGTTTCCGTCACAAACGAGGAAACATGCGTTGTCCTGATATGTTGCATGTAGTGGCTTTCATGTCACTGACAAAGCGCAGGCTTTATCAAGTACAGTCACCGTCACAAGCGAGAAAACATGCGTTGTCCTGATATGTTGCATGTAGTGGCTTTCATGTCACTGACATAGCGCAGGGTTTATCAAGTACAGTCACCGTCAAAATAGAGGAAACATGCGTTGTCCTCATATGTTGCATGAAGTGGCTCCTATGTCACTGACTAAGCGCAGGGTTTATCAAGTACAGTCACCGTCACAAGCGAAGAAACATGCGTTGTCCTAATACGTTGCATGTACCGGCTTCTATGTCACTGACTTAGCGCAGGGTTTATCAAGTACAGTCACCTTCACAAGTGAGGAAACATGGGTTGGCCTCATATGTTGCATGAAGTGGCTTTCATGTCACTGACTTAGCGCAGGGTTTATCAAGTACAGTCACCGTAAAAGCTAGGAAACATGCGTTGTTCTCATACGTTGCATGTAGTGGCTTCTATGTCATGACTTAGCGCAGGGCTTATCAAGTACAGTCACCTTCACAAGCAAGGAAACATGCGTTGTTCTCATATGTTGCATAAAGTGGCTTTCATGTCACTGACTTAGCGCAGGGTTTATCAAGTACAGTCACCGTCACAATAGAGGAAACATGCGTTGTCCTGATATGTTGCATGTAGTGGCTTCTATGTCACTGACTTAGCGCAGGGTTTATCAAGTACAGTCACCGTCACAAGCGAGGAAACATGCGTTGTCCTCATATGTTGCATGTAGTGGCTTCTATGTCACTGACTTAGCGCAGGGTTTATCAAGTACAGTCACCTTCACAAGCGAGGAAACATGCGTTGTTCTCATATGTTGCATAAAGTGGCTTTCATGTCACTGACTTAGCGCATTGTTTATCAAGTACAGTCACCGTCACAAGCGAGGAAACATGCGTTGTGCTCATATGTTGCATGAAGTGGCTTTCATGTCACTGACTTAGCGCAGGGTTTATCAAGTACAGTCACAGTCACAAGCAAGGAAACATGCGTTGTCCTGATATGTTGCATGTAGTGGCTTCTATGTCACTGACTAAGCGCAGGGTTTATCAAGTACAGTCACCGTCACAAGCAAGGAAACATGCGTTGTCCTGATATTTTGCATGTAGTGGCTTCTATGTCACTGACTTAGCGCAGGGTTTATCAAGTACAGTCACCGTCACAATAGAGGAAACATGCGTTGTCCTCATACGTTGCATGTAGTGGCTTCTATGTCACTGACTTAGCGCAAGGTTTATCAAGTACAGTCACCGTCACAAGCAAGGAAACATGCGTTGTCCTGATATGATGCATGTAGTGGCTTCTATGTCACTGACTTAGCGCAGGGTTTATCAAGTACAGTCACCGTCACAATAGAGGAAACATGCGTTGTCCTCATACGTTGCATGTAGTGCCTTCTATGTCACTGACTTAGCGCAAGGTTTATCAAGTACAGTCACCGTCACAAGCAAGGAAACATGCGTTGTCCTGATATGTTGCATGTAGTGGCTTCTATGTCACTGACTTAGCGCAGGGTTTATCAAGTACAGTCACCGTCACAATAAAAAACATGCGTTGTCCTCATACGTTGCATGTAGTGGCTTCTATGTCACTGACTTAGTTCAGGGTTTATCAAGTACAGTCACCGTCACAAGCGAGGAAACATGCGTTGTTCTGATATGTTGCATGTAGTGGCTTTCATGTCACTGACTTAGCTCAAGGTTTATCAAGTACAGTCACCGTCACAAGCGTGGAAACATGCGTTGTCCTCATATGTTGCATGTAGTAGCTTTCATGTCACTGACTTAGCGCAGGGTTTATCAAGTACAGTCACCGTCACAATAGAGGAAACATGCGTTGTCCTCATATATTGCATGAAGTGGCTTCTATGTCACTGACTTAGCGCAGGGTTTATCAAGTATAGTCACCGTCACAAGCAAGAAACATGCGTTGTCCTGATATGTTGCATGAAGTGGCTTTCAGGTCACTGACTTAGCGCAGGGTTTATCAAGTACAGTCACCGTCACAAGCAAGGAAACATGCGTTGTCCTCATACGTGGCATGTAGTGGCTTCTATGTCACTTACCTAGCGCTGGGTTTATCAAGTACAGTCACCGTCACAAGCAAGGAAACATGCGTTGTCCTCATACGTTGCATGTAGTGGCTTCTTTGTCACTGACTTAGCGCAGGGTTTATCAAGTATAGTCACCGTCACAAGCAGGGAAACATGCGTTGTCCTCATACGTTGCATGTAGTGGCTTCTTTGTCTCTGACTTAGCGCAGGGTTTATCAAGTACAGTCACCGTCACAAGCAAGGAAACATGCGTTGTCCTGATACGTTGCATGTAGTGGCTTTCATGTCACTGACTTAGCGCAGGGTTTATCAAGTACTGTCACCGTCACAAGCAAGGAAACATGCGTTGTCCTCATACGTTGCATGTAGTGGCTTTCATGTCACTGGTTTAGCGCAGGGTTTATCAAGGACAGTGACCGTCACAAGCAAGGAAACATGCGTTGTCCTGATATGTTGCATGTAGTGGCTTCTATGTCACTGACTTAGCGCAGGGTTTATCAAGTACAGTCACCGTCACAAGCGAGGAAACATGCGTTGTCCTGATATGTTGCATGTAGTGGCTTTCATGTCACTGACATAGCGCAGGGTTTATCAAGTACAGTCACCGTCACAAGCAAGAAAACATGCGTTGTCCTGATATGTTGCATGTAGTGGCTTTCATGTCACTGTCATAGCGCAGGGTTAGTCACCGTCACAAGCAAGGAAACATGCGTTGTCCTCATACGTTGCATGTAGTGGCTTTCATGTCACTGACTTAGCTCAGGGTTTATCAAGTACAGTCACCGTCACAAGCAAGAAAACATGCGTTGTCCTGATACGTTGCATGTAGTGGCTTCTATGTCACTGACTTAGCGCAGGGTTTATCGAGTACAGTCACCGTTACAAGCAAGGAAACATGCGTTGTCCTGATACGTTGCATGTAGTGGCTTCTATGTCACTGACTTAGCGCAGGGTTTATCGAGAACAGTCACCGTCACAAGCGAGGAAACATGCGTTGTCCTGATATGTTGCATGTAGTGGCTTTTATGTCACTGACATAGCGCAGGGTTTATCAAGTACAGTTACCGTCACAATAGAGGAAACATGCGTTGTCCTCATATATTGCATGAAGTGGCTTCTATGTCACTGACTTAGCGCAGGGTTTATCAAGTACAGTCACCGTCACAAGCAAGGAAACATGCGTTGTCCTGATATGTTGCATTTAGTGGCTTCTATGTCACTGACTTAGCGCAAGGTTTATCAAGTACAGTCACCGTCACAAGCAAGGAAACATGCGTTGTCCTGATATGTTGCATGTAGTGGCTTCTATGTCACTGACTTAGCGCAGGGTTTATTAAGTACAGTCACCGTCACAAGCAAGGAAACATGCGTTGTCCTGATATGTTGCATGTAGTGCCTTCTATGTCACTGACTTAGCGCAGGGTTTATCAAGTACAGTCATCGTCACAAGCAAGGAAACATGCGTTGTCCTGATATGTTGCATGTAGTGGCTTCTATGTCACTGAATAAGCGCAGGGTTTATCAAGTACAGTCACCGTCACAAGCAACGAAACATGCGTTGTCCTGATATGTGGCATGAAGTGGCTTTCATGTCACTGACTTAGCGCAGGGTTAATCAAGTACAGTCACCGTCACAAGCAAGAAAACATGCGTTGTCCTCATACGTTGCATGTAGTGGCTTTTATGTCACTTACATAGCGAAGGGTTTATCAAGTACAGTCACCGTCACAAGCAAGGAAACATGCGTTGTCCTCATACGTTGCATGTAGTGGCTTCTATGCCACTGACTTAGCGCAGGGTTTATCAAGTACAGTCACCGTCACAAGAAAGGAAACATGCGTTGTCCTCATACGTTGCATGTAGTGGCTTCTTTGTCACTGACTTAGCGCAGGGTTTATCAAGTACAGTCACCGTCACAAGCAAGGAAACATGCGTTGTCCTGATACGTTGCATGTAGTGGCTTTCATGTCACTAACTTAGCGCAGGGTTTATCAAGTACAGTCACCGTCACAAGCAAGGAAACAAGCGTTGTCCTCATACGTTGCATGAAGTGGCTTTCATGTCACTGACTTAGCGCAGGGTTTATCAAGTACAGTGACCGTCACAAGCAAGGAAACATGCGTTGTCCTGATATGTTGCATGTAGTGGCTTCTATGTCACTGACTTAGCGCAGGGTTTATCAAGTACAGTCACCGTCACAAGCGAGGAATCATGCGTTGTCCTGATATGTTGCATGTAGTGGCTTTCATGTCACTGACATAGCGCAGGGTTTATCAAGAACAGTCACCGTCACAAGCAAGGAAACATGCGTTGTCCTGATATGTTGCATGTAGTGGCTTTCATGTCACTGACATAGCGCAGGGTTTATCAAGTACAGTCACCGTCACAAGCAAGGAAACATGCGTTGTCCTCATACGTTGCATGTAGTAGCTTTCATGTCACTGACTTAGCGCAGGGTTTATCAAGTACAGTGACCGTCACAAGCAAGGAAACATGCGTTGTCCTGATATGTTGCATGAAGGGGCTTCTATGTCACTGACTTAGCGCAGGGTTTATCAATAACCGTCACCGTCACAAGCAAGGAAACATGCGTTGTCCTCATACGTTGCATGTAGTGGCTTCTATGTCACTGACTTAGCGCAGGGTTTATCAAGTACAGTCACCGTCACAAGCAAGGAAACATGCGTTTCCCTGATACGTTGCATGTAGTGGCTTCTATGTCACTGACTTAGCGCAGGGTTTATCAAGTACAGTCACCGTAACAAGCAAGGAAACATGCGTTGTCCTGATACGTTGAATGTAGTGGCTTCTATGTCACTGACTTAGCGCAGGGTTTATCAAGTACAGTCACCGTCACAAGCAAGGAAACATGCGTTGTCCTCATACGTTGCATGTAGTGGCTTCTATGTCACTGACTTAGCGCAGGGTTTATCAAGAACAGTCACCGTCACAATAGAGGAAACATGAGTTGTCCTGATATTTTGCATGTAGTGGCTTCTATGTCACTGACTTAGCGCAAGGGTTTATCAAGTACAGTTACCGTCACAATCGAGAAAAAATGCGTTGCCCTGATATGTTGCATGTAGTGGCTTCTATGTCACTGACTTAGCGCAGGGTTTATCAAGTACAGTCACCGTCACAAGCAAGGAAACATGCGTTGTCCTCATACGTTGCATGTAGTGGCTTTCATGTCACTGACTTTGCGCAGGGTTTATCAAGTACAGTCACCGTCACAAGCAAGGAAACATCCGTTGTCCTCATACGTTGCATGTAGTAGCATCTATGTCACTGACTTAGCGCAAGGTTTATCAAGTACAGTCACCGTCACAAGCAAGGAAACATGCGTTGTCCTGATACGTTGCATGTAGTGGCTTCTATGTCACTGACTTAGCGCAAGGTTTATCAAGTACAGTCACTGTCACAAGCAAGGAAACATGCGTTTTCCCGATACGTTGCATGTAGTAGCTTCTATGTCACTGACTTAGCGCAGGGTTTATCAAGTACAGTCACGTCACAAGCGAGAAAACATGCGTTGTCCTGATATGTTGCATGTAGTGGCTTCTATGTCACTGACTCAGCGCAGGGTTTATCAAGTACAGTCACCGTCACAAGCAAGGAAACATGCGTTGTCCTCATACGTTGCATGTAGTGGCTTCTATGTCACTGACTTAGCGCAGGGTTTATCAAGTACAGTCACCGTCACAAGCAAGGAAACATGCGTTGTCCTCATACGTTGCATGTAGTGGCTTCTATGTCACTGACTTAGCGCAAGGTTTATCAAGTACAGTCACCGTCACAAGCAAGGTAACATGCGTTGTCCTCATACGTTGCATGTAGTGGCTTCTATGTCACTGACTAAGCGCAAGGTTTATCAAGTACAGTCACCGTCACAAGCAAGAAAACATGCGTAGTCCTCATACGTTGCATGTAGTGGCTTCTATGTCACTGACTTAGCGCAAGGTTTATCAAGTACAGTCACCGTCACAATCGAGGAAACCTGCGTTGTCCTGATACGTTGCATATAGTGGCTTTATGTCACTGACTTAGCGCAAGGTTTATCAAGTACAGTCACCGTCACAAGCAAGGAAACATGCGTTGTCCTGATATGTTGCATGTAGTGGCTTCTACACACTGACTTAGCGCAGGGTTTATCAAGTACAGTTACCGTCAAAAGCAAGGAAACATGCGTTGTCCTCATACGTTGCATGTAGTGGCTTCTATGTCACTGACTTAGCGCAAGGTTTATCAAGTACAGTCACCGTCACAAGCAAGGAAACATGCGTTGTCCTCATACGTTGCATGTAGTGGCTTTCATGTCACTGACTTAGCGCAGGGTTTATCAAGTACAGTCACCGTCACAAGCAAGGAAACATGCGTTGTCCTGATATGTTGCATGTAGTGGCTTTCATGTCACTGACATAGCGCAGGGTTTATCAAGTAAAGTCACCGTCACAATAGAGGAAACATGCGTTGTCCTCATATGTTGCATGAAGTGGCTTCTATTCACTGACTTAGCGCAGGGTTTATCAAGTACAGTCACCTGCACAAGCGAGGAAACATGCGTTGTCCTCATACGTTTCATGTAGTGGCTTCTATGTCACTGACTTAGCGCAGGGTTTATCAAGTACAGTCACCTTCACAAGTGAGGAAACATGAGTTGTCCTCATATTTTGCATGAAGTGGCTTTCATGTTACTGACTTAGCGCAGGGTTTATCAAGTACAGTCACCTTCACAAGCGAGGAAACATGCGTTGTTCTCATATGTTGCATGAAGTGGCTTTCATGTCACTGACTTAGCGCAGGGTTTATCAAGTACAGTCACCGTCACAAGCGAGGAAACATGCGTTGTCCTCATACGTTGCATGTAGTGGCTTCTATGTCACTGACTTAGCGCAGGGTTTATCAAGTACAGTCACCTTCACAAGCGAGGAAACATGCGTTGTTCTCATATGTTGCATGAAGTGGCTTTCTTGTCACTGACTAAGCGCAGGGTTTATCAAGTACAGTCACCGTCACAAGCGAGGAAACATGCGTTGTTCTCATATGTTGCATGAAGTGGCTTTCATGTCACTGACTTAGCGTAGGGTTTATCAAGTACAGTCACCGTCACAAGCAAGGAAACATGCGTTGTCCTGATATGTTGCATGTAGTAGCTTCTATGTCACTGACTAAGTGCAGGGTTTATCAAGTACAGTCACTGTCACAAGCAAGGAAACATGCGTTGTCCTGATATGTTGCATGTAGTGGCTTCTATGTCACTGACTTAGCGCAGGGTTTATCAAGTACAGTCACCGTCACAAGCAAGGAAACATGCGTTGTCCTCATACGTTGCATGTAGTGGCTTCTATGTCACTGACTTAGCGCAGGGTTTATCAAGTACAGTCACCGTCACAAGCAAGGAAACATGCGTTGTCCTCATACGTTGCATGTAGTGGCTTCTATGTCACTGACATAACGCAGGGTTTATCAAGTACAGTCACCGTCACAAGCAAGGAAACATGCGTTGTCCTGATATGTTGCATGTAGTGGCTTCTATGTCACAGACTTAGCGCAGGGTTTATCAAGTACAGTCACCGTCACAAGCGAGGAAACATGCGTTGTCCTCATATGTTGCATGTAGTGGCTTCTATGTCACTGACTTAGCGCAGGGTTTATCAAGTACAGTCACCTTCACAAGCGAGGAAACATGCGTTGTTCTCATATGTTGCATGAAGGGGCTTTCATTTTACTGACTTAGCGCAGGGTTTATCAAGTACAGTCACCGTCACAAGCGAGGAAACATGCGTTGTTCTCATATGTTGCATGAAGTGGCTTTCATGTCACTGACTTAGCGCAGGGTTTATCAAGTACAGTCACCGTCACAAGCAAGGAAACATGCATTGTCCTGATATGTTGCATGAAGTGGCTTCTATGTCACTGACTTAGCGCAGGGTTTATCAAGTACAGTCACCGTCACAAGCGAGGAAACATGCGTTGTCCTCATATGTTGCATGTAGTGGCTTCTATGTCACTGACTTAGCGCAGGGTTTATCAAGTACAGTCACCGTCACAAGCGAGGAAACATGCGTTGTCCTCATATGTCGCATGCAGTGGCTTCTATGTCACTGACTTAGCGCAGGGTTTATCATGTACAGTCACCGTCATTTGCAAGGAAACATGCGTTGTCCTGATATGTTGCATGTAGTGGCTTCTATGTCACTGACTTAGCGCAGGGTTTATCAAGTACAGTCACCGTCACAAGCAAGGAAACCTGCGTTGTCCTGATACGTTGCATGTAGTGGCTTCTATGTCACTGACTTAGCGCAGGGTTTATCAAGTAAAGTAACCGTCACAAGCAAGGAAACATGCGTTGTCCTGATATGTTGCATGTAGTGGCTTCTATGTCACTGACTTAGCGCAGGGTTTATCAAGTACAGTCACCGTCACAATAAGGAAAACATGCGTTGTCCTGATATGTTGCATGAAGTGGCTTCTATGTCACTGACTTAGCGCAGGGTTTATCAAGTACAGTCACTGTCACAAGCGAGGACACATGCGTTGTCCTGATACGTTGCATGTAGTGGCTTCTATGTCACTGACTTACCGCAGGGTTTATCAAGTACAGTCACCGACACAAGCAAGGAAACATGCGTTGTCCTCATACGTTGCATGAAGTGGCTTCTATGTCACTGACTTAGCGCAGGGTTTATCAAGTACAGTCACCGTCACAATAGAGGAAACATGCGTTGTCCTGATATGTTGCATGTAGTGCCTTCTATGTCACTGACTTAGCGCAGGGTTTATCAAGTACAGTCACCGTCACAAGCAAGGAAACATGCGTTGTCCTGATATGTTGCATGTAGTGGCTTCTATGTCACTGACTAAGCGCAGGGTTTATCAAGTACAGTCACCGTCACAAGCAACGAAACTTGCGTTGTCCTGATATGTTGCATGAAGTGGCTTTCATGTCACTGACTTAGCGCAGGGTTTATCAAGTACAGTCACCGTCACAAGCAAGGAAACATGCGTTGTCCTCATACGTTGAATGTAGTGGCTTCTATGTCACTTACCTAGCGCAGGGTTTATCAAGTACAGTCACCGTCACAAGCAAGGAAACATGCGTTGTCCTCATACGTTGCATGTAGTGGCTTCTATGTCACTGACTTAGCGCAGGGTTTATCAAGTACAGTCACCGTCACAAGCAAGGAAACATGCGTTGTCCTCATACGTTGCATGTAGTGGCTTCTTTGTCACTGACTTAGCGCAGGGTTTATCAAGTACAGTCACCGTCACAAGCGAGGAAACATGCGTTTTCCTGATATGTTGCATGTAGTGGCTTTCATGTCACTGACATAGCGCAGGGTTTATCAAGTACAGTCACCGTCACAAGCAAGGAAACATGCGTTGTCCTGATATGTTGCATGTAGTGGCTTTCATGTCACTGACAAAGCGCAGGGTTTATCAAGTACAGTCACCGTCACAAGCAAGGAAACATACCTTGTCCTCATACGTTGCATGTAGTGGCTTTCATGTCACTGACTTAGCGCAGGGTTTATCAAGTACAGTGACCGTCACAAGCGTGGAAACATGCGTTGTCATTTTATGTTGCATGTAGTAGCTTTTATGTCAATGACTTAGCGCAGGGCTTATCAAGTACAGTCACCGTCACAAGCAAGGAAACATGCGTTGTCCTGATACGTTGCATGTAGTGGCTTCTATGTCACTGACTTAGCGCAGGGTTTATCGAGTACAGTCACCGTTACAAGCAAGGAAACATGCGTTGTCCTGATACGTTGCATGTAGTGGCTTCTATGTCACTGACTTAGCGCAGGGTTTATCGAGTACAGTCACCGTCACAAGCGAGGAAACATGCGTTGTCCTGATATGTTGCATGTTGTGGCTTTCATGTCACTGACATAGCGCAGGGTTTATCAAGTACAGTTACCGTCACAATAGAGGAAACATGCGTTGTCCTCATATATTGCATGAAGTGGCTTCTATGCCACTGACGGTTTATCAAGTACAGTCACCGTCACAAGCAAGGAAACATGCGTTGTCCTGATACGTTGCATGTAGTGGCTTCTGTGTCACTGACTTAGCGCAAGGTTTATCAAGTACAGTCACCGTCACAAGCAAGGAAACATGCGTTGTCCTCATACGTTGCATGTAGTGGCTTTCATGTCACTGACTTAGCGCAGGGTTTATCAAGTACAGTCACCGTCACAAGCAAGGAAACATGCGTTGTCCTGATATGTTGCATGTAGTGGCTTCTATGTCACTGACTTAGCGCAGAGTTTATCAAGAACAGTTTCCGTCACAAACGAGGAAACATGCGTTGTCCTGATATGTTGCATGTAGTGGCTTTCATGTCACTGACAAAGCGCAGGCTTTATCAAGTACAGTCACCGTCACAAGCGAGAAAACATGCGTTGTCCTGATATGTTGCATGTAGTGGCTTTCATGTCACTGACATAGCGCAGGGTTTATCAAGTACAGTCACCGTCAAAATAGAGGAAACATGCGTTGTCCTCATATGTTGCATGAAGTGGCTCCTATGTCACTGACTTAGCGCAGGGTTTATCAAGTACAGTCACCGTCACAAGCGAAGAAACATGCGTTGTCCTAATACGTTGCATGTAGTGGCTTCTATGTCACTGACTTAGCGCAGGGTTTATCAAGTACAGTCACCTTTACAAGTGAGGAAACATGGGTTGGCCTCATATGTTGCATGAAGTGGCTTTCATGTCACTGACTTAGCGCAGGGTTTATCAAGTACAGTCACCGTAAAAGCTAGGAAACATGCGTTGTTCTCATACGTTGCATGTAGTGGCTTCTATGTCACTGACTTAGCGCAGGGCTTATCAAGTACAGTCACCTTCACAAGCGAGGAAACATGCGTTGTCCTGATATGTTGCATGTTGTGGCTTTCATGTCACTGACATAGCGCAGGGTTTATCAAGTACAGTTACCGTCACAATAGAGGAAACATGCGTTGTCCTCATATATTGCATGAAGTGGCTTCTATGCCACTGACTTAGCGCAAGGTTTATCAAGTACAGTCACCGTCACAAGCAAGGAAACATGCGTTGTCCTGATACGTTGCATGTAGTGGCTTCTGTGTCACTGACTTAGCGCAAGGTTTATCAAGTACAGTCACCGTCACAAGCAAGGAAACATGCGTTGTCCTCATACGTTGCATGTAGTGGCTTTCATGTCACTGACTTAGCGCAGGGTTTATCAAGTACAGTCACCGTCACAAGCAAGGAAACATGCGTTGTCCTGATATGTTGCATGTAGTGGCTTCTATGTCACTGACTTAGCGCAGAGTTTATCAAGAACAGTTTCCGTCACAAACGAGGAAACATGCGTTGTCCTGATATGTTGCATGTAGTGGCTTTCATGTCACTGACAAAGCGCAGGCTTTATCAAGTACAGTCACCGTCACAAGCGAGAAAACATGCGTTGTCCTGATATGTTGCATGTAGTGGCTTTCATGTCACTGACATAGCGCAGGGTTTATCAAGTACAGTCACCGTCAAAATAGAGGAAACATGCGTTGTCCTCATATGTTGCATGAAGTGGCTCCTATGTCACTGACTAAGCGCAGGGTTTATCAAGTACAGTCACCGTCACAAGCGAAGAAACATGCGTTGTCCTAATACGTTGCATGTACCGGCATCTATGTCACTGACTTAGCGCAGGGTTTATCAAGTACAGTCACCTTCACAAGTGAGGAAACATGGGTTGGCCTCATATGTTGCATGAAGTGGCTTTCATGTCACTGACTTAGCGCAGGGTTTATCAAGTACAGTCACCGTAAAAGCTAGGAAACATGCGTTGTTCTCATACGTTGCATGTAGTGGCTTCTATGTCATGACTTAGCGCAGGGCTTATCAAGTACAGTCACCTTCACAAGCAAGGAAACATGCGTTGTTCTCATATGTTGCATAAAGTGGCTTTCATGTCACTGACTTAGCGCAGGGTTTATCAAGTACAGTCACCGTCACAATAGAGGAAACATGCGTTGTCCTGATATGTTGCATGTAGTGGCTTCTATGTCACTGACTTAGCGCAGGGTTTATCAAGTACAGTCACCGTCACAAGCGAGGAAACATGCGTTGTCCTCATATGTTGCATGTAGTGGCTTCTATGTCACTGACTTAGCGCAGGGTTTATCAAGTACAGTCACCTTCACAAGCGAGGAAACATGCGTTGTTCTCATATGTTGCATAAAGTGGCTTTCATGTCACTGACTTAGCGCATTGTTTATCAAGTACAGTCACCGTCACAAGCGAGGAAACATGCGTTGTGCTCATATGTTGCATGAAGTGGCTTTCATGTCACTGACTTAGCGCAGGGTTTATCAAGTACAGTCACAGTCACAAGCAAGGAAACATGCGTTGTCCTGATATGTTGCATGTAGTGGCTTCTATGTCACTGACTAAGCGCAGGGTTTATCAAGTACAGTCACCGTCACAAGCAAGGAAACATGCGTTGTCCTGATATTTTGCATGTAGTGGCTTCTATGTCACTGACTTAGCGCAGGGTTTATCAAGTACAGTCACCGTCACAATAGAGGAAACATGCGTTGTCCTCATACGTTGCATGTAGTGGCTTCTATGTCACTGACTTAGCGCAAGGTTTATCAAGTACAGTCACCGTCACAAGCAAGGAAACATGCGTTGTCCTGATATGATGCATGTAGTGGCTTCTATGTCACTGACTTAGCGCAGGGTTTATCAAGTACAGTCACCGTCACAATAGAGGAAACATGCGTTGTCCTCATACGTTGCATGTAGTGCCTTCTATGTCACTGACTTAGCGCAAGGTTTATCAAGTACAGTCACCGTCACAAGCAAGGAAACATGCGTTGTCCTGATATGTTGCATGTAGTGGCTTCTATGTCACTGACTTAGCGCAGGGTTTATCAAGTACAGTCACCGTCACAATAAAAAACATGCGTTGTCCTCATACGTTGCATGTAGTGGCTTCTATGTCACTGACTTAGTTCAGGGTTTATCAAGTACAGTCACCGTCACAAGCGAGGAAACATGCGTTGTTCTGATATGTTGCATGTAGTGGCTTTCATGTCACTGACTTAGCTCAAGGTTTATCAAGTACAGTCACCGTCACAAGCGTGGAAACATGCGTTGTCCTCATATGTTGCATGTAGTAGCTTTCATGTCACTGACTTAGCGCAGGGTTTATCAAGTACAGTCACCGTCACAATAGAGGAAACATGCGTTGTCCTCATATATTGCATGAAGTGGCTTCTATGTCACTGACTTAGCGCAGGGTTTATCAAGTATAGTCACCGTCACAAGCAAGAAACATGCGTTGTCCTGATATGTTGCATGAAGTGGCTTTCAGGTCACTGACTTAGCGCAGGGTTTATCAAGTACAGTCACCGTCACAAGCAAGGAAACATGCGTTGTCCTCATACGTGGCATGTAGTGGCTTCTATGTCACTTACCTAGCGCTGGGTTTATCAAGTACAGTCACCGTCACAAGCAAGGAAACATGCGTTGTCCTCATACGTTGCATGTAGTGGCTTCTTTGTCACTGACTTAGCGCAGGGTTTATCAAGTATAGTCACCGTCACAAGCAGGGAAACATGCGTTGTCCTCATACGTTGCATGTAGTGGCTTCTTTGTCTCTGACTTAGCGCAGGGTTTATCAAGTACAGTCACCGTCACAAGCAAGGAAACATGCGTTGTCCTGATACGTTGCATGTAGTGGCTTTCATGTCACTGACTTAGCGCAGGGTTTATCAAGTACTGTCACCGTCACAAGCAAGGAAACATGCGTTGTCCTCATACGTTGCATGTAGTGGCTTTCATGTCACTGGTTTAGCGCAGGGTTTATCAAGGACAGTGACCGTCACAAGCAAGGAAACATGCGTTGTCCTGATATGTTGCATGTAGTGGCTTCTATGTCACTGACTTAGCGCAGGGTTTATCAAGTACAGTCACCGTCACAAGCGAGGAAACATGCGTTGTCCTGATATGTTGCATGTAGTGGCTTTCATGTCACTGACATAGCGCAGGGTTTATCAAGTACAGTCACCGTCACAAGCAAGAAAACATGCGTTGTCCTGATATGTTGCATGTAGTGGCTTTCATGTCACTGTCATAGCGCAGGGTTAGTCACCGTCACAAGCAAGGAAACATGCGTTGTCCTCATACGTTGCATGTAGTGGCTTTCATGTCACTGACTTAGCTCAGGGTTTATCAAGTACAGTCACCGTCACAAGCAAGAAAACATGCGTTGTCCTGATACGTTGCATGTAGTGGCTTCTATGTCACTGACTTAGCGCAGGGTTTATCGAGTACAGTCACCGTTACAAGCAAGGAAACATGCGTTGTCCTGATACGTTGCATGTAGTGGCTTCTATGTCACTGACTTAGCGCAGGGTTTATCGAGAACAGTCACCGTCACAAGCGAGGAAACATGCGTTGTCCTGATATGTTGCATGTAGTGGCTTTCATGTCACTGACATAGCGCAGGGTTTATCAAGTACAGTTACCGTCACAATAGAGGAAACATGCGTTGTCCTCATATATTGCATGAAGTGGCTTCTATGTCACTGACTTAGCGCAGGGTTTATCAAGTACAGTCACCGTCACAAGCAAGGAAACATGCGTTGTCCTGATATGTTGCATTTAGTGGCTTCTATGTCACTGACTTAGCGCAAGGTTTATCAAGTACAGTCACCGTCACAAGCAAGGAAACATGCGTTGTCCTGATATGTTGCATGTAGTGGCTTCTATGTCACTGACTTAGCGCAGGGTTTATTAAGTACAGTCACCGTCACAAGCAAGGAAACATGCGTTGTCCTGATATGTTGCATGTAGTGCCTTCTATGTCACTGACTTAGCGCAGGGTTTATCAAGTACAGTCATCGTCACAAGCAAGGAAACATGCGTTGTCCTGATATGTTGCATGTAGTGGCTTCTATGTCACTGAATAAGCGCAGGGTTTATCAAGTACAGTCACCGTCACAAGCAACGAAACATGCGTTGTCCTGATATGTGGCATGAAGTGGCTTTCATGTCACTGACTTAGCGCAGGGTTAATCAAGTACAGTCACCGTCACAAGCAAGAAAACATGCGTTGTCCTCATACGTTGCATGTAGTGGCTTTTATGTCACTTACATAGCGAAGGGTTTATCAAGTACAGTCACCGTCACAAGCAAGGAAACATGCGTTGTCCTCATACGTTGCATGTAGTGGCTTCTATGCCACTGACTTAGCGCAGGGTTTATCAAGTACAGTCACCGTCACAAGAAAGGAAACATGCGTTGTCCTCATACGTTGCATGTAGTGGCTTCTTTGTCACTGACTTAGCGCAGGGTTTATCAAGTACAGTCACCGTCACAAGCAAGGAAACATGCGTTGTCCTGATACGTTGCATGTAGTGGCTTTCATGTCACTAACTTAGCGCAGGGTTTATCAAGTACAGTCACCGTCACAAGCAAGGAAACAAGCGTTGTCCTCATACGTTGCATGAAGTGGCTTTCATGTCACTGACTTAGCGCAGGGTTTATCAAGTACAGTGACCGTCACAAGCAAGGAAACATGCGTTGTCCTGATATGTTGCATGTAGTGGCTTCTATGTCACTGACTTAGCGCAGGGTTTATCAAGTACAGTCACCGTCACAAGCGAGGAATCATGCGTTGTCCTGATATGTTGCATGTAGTGGCTTTCATGTCACTGACATAGCGCAGGGTTTATCAAGAACAGTCACCGTCACAAGCAAGGAAACATGCGTTGTCCTGATATGTTGCATGTAGTGGCTTTCATGTCACTGACATAGCGCAGGGTTTATCAAGTACAGTCACCGTCACAAGCAAGGAAACATGCGTTGTCCTCATACGTTGCATGTAGTAGCTTTCATGTCACTGACTTAGCGCAGGGTTTATCAAGTACAGTGACCGTCACAAGCAAGGAAACATGCGTTGTCCTGATATGTTGCATGAAGGGGCTTCTATGTCACTGACTTAGCGCAGGGTTTATCAATAACCGTCACCGTCACAAGCAAGGAAACATGCGTTGTCCTCATACGTTGCATGTAGTGGCTTCTATGTCACTGACTTAGCGCAGGGTTTATCAAGTACAGTCACCGTCACAAGCAAGGAAACATGCGTTTCCCTGATACGTTGCATGTAGTGGCTTCTATGTCACTGACTTAGCGCAGGGTTTATCAAGTACAGTCACCGTAACAAGCAAGGAAACATGCGTTGTCCTGATACGTTGAATGTAGTGGCTTCTATGTCACTGACTTAGCGCAGGGTTTATCAAGTACAGTCACCGTCACAAGCAAGGAAACATGCGTTGTCCTCATACGTTGCATGTAGTGGCTTCTATGTCACTGACTTAGCGCAGGGTTTATCAAGAACAGTCACCGTCACAATAGAGGAAACATGAGTTGTCCTGATATTTTGCATGTAGTGGCTTCTATGTCACTGACTTAGCGCAAGGGTTTATCAAGTACAGTTACCGTCACAATCGAGAAAAAATGCGTTGCCCTGATATGTTGCATGTAGTGGCTTCTATGTCACTGACTTAGCGCAGGGTTTATCAAGTACAGTCACCGTCACAAGCAAGGAAACATGCGTTGTCCTCATACGTTGCATGTAGTGGCTTTCATGTCACTGACTTTGCGCAGGGTTTATCAAGTACAGTCACCGTCACAAGCAAGGAAACATCCGTTGTCCTCATACGTTGCATGTAGTAGCATCTATGTCACTGACTTAGCGCAAGGTTTATCAAGTACAGTCACCGTCACAAGCAAGGAAACATGCGTTGTCCTGATACGTTGCATGTAGTGGCTTCTATGTCACTGACTTAGCGCAAGGTTTATCAAGTACAGTCACTGTCACAAGCAAGGAAACATGCGTTTTCCCGATACGTTGCATGTAGTAGCTTCTATGTCACTGACTTAGCGCAGGGTTTATCAAGTACAGTCACGTCACAAGCGAGAAAACATGCGTTGTCCTGATATTTTGCATGTAGTGGCTTCTATGTCACTGACTCAGCGCAGGGTTTATCAAGTACAGTCACCGTCACAAGCAAGGAAACATGCGTTGTCCTCATACGTTGCATGTAGTGGCTTCTATGTCACTGACTTAGCGCAGGGTTTATCAAGTACAGTCACCGTCACAAGCAAGGAAACATGCGTTGTCCTCATACGTTGCATGTAGTGGCTTCTATGTCACTGACTTAGCGCAAGGTTTATCAAGTACAGTCACCGTCACAAGCAAGGTAACATGCGTTGTCCTCATACGTTGCATGTAGTGGCTTCTATGTCACTGACTAAGCGCAAGGTTTATCAAGTACAGTCACCGTCACAAGCAAGAAAACATGCGTAGTCCTCATACGTTGCATGTAGTGGCTTCTATGTCTCTGACTTAGCGCAAGGTTTATCAAGTACAGTCACCGTCACAAGCAAGGAAACATGCGTTGTCCTGATACGTTGCATGTAGTGGCTTCTGTGTCACTGACTTAGAACAAGGTTTATCAAGTACAGTCACCGTCACAAGCAAGGAAACATGCGTTGTCCTCATACGTTGCATGTAGTGGCTTTCATGTCACTGACTTAGCGCAGGGTTTATCAAGTACAGTCACCGTCACAAGCAAGGAAACATGCGTTGTCCTGATATGTTGCATGTAGTGGCTTCTATGTCACTGACTTAGCGCAGGGTTTATCAAGAACGGTTACCGTCACAAACGAGGAAACATGCGTTGTCCTGATATGTTGCATGTAGTGGCTTACATGTCACTGAAATAGCGCAGGCTTTATCAAGTACAGTCACCGTCACAAGCGAGAAAACATGCGTTGTCCTGATATGTTGCATGTAGTGGCTTTCATGTCACTGACATAGCGAAGGGTTTATCAAGTACAGTCACCGTCAAAATAGAGGAAACATGCGTTGTCCTCATGTGTTTCATGAAGTGGCTTCTATGTCACTGACTTAGCGCAGGGTTTATCAAGTACAGTCACCGTCACAAGCGAGGAAACATGCGTTGTTCTCATATGTTGCATAAAGTGGCTTTCATGTCACTGACTTAGCGCAGGGTTTATCAAGTACAGTCACAGTCACAAGCAAGGAAACATGCGTTGTCCTGATATGTTGCATGTAGTGGCTTCTATGTCATTGACTAAGCGCAGGGTTTATCAAGTACAGTCACCGTCACAAGCAAGGAAACATGCGTTGTCCTGATATGTTGCATGTAGTGGCTTCTATATCACTGACTTAGCGCAGGGTTTATCAAGTTCAGTCACCGTCACAATAGAGGAATCATGCGTTGTCCTCATACGTTGCATGTAGTGGCTTCTTTGTCACTGACTTAGCGCAAGGTTTATCAAGTACAGTCACCGTCACAAGCAAGGCAACATGCGTTGTCCTGATATGATGCATGTAGTGGCTTCTATGTCACTGACTTAGCGCAGGGTTTATCAAGTACAGTCACCGTCACAATAGAGGAAACATGCGTTGTCCTCATACGTTGCATGTAGTGCCTTCTATGTCACTGACTTAGCGCAAGGTTTATCAAGTACAGTCACCGTCACAAGCAAGGAAACATGCGTTGTCCTGATATGTTGCATGTAGTGGCTTCAATGTCACTGACTTAGCGCAGGGTTTATCAAGTACAGTCACCGTCACAAGCGAGAAAACATGCGTTGTCCTGATATGTTGCATGTAGTGGCTTTCATGTCACTGACATAGCGCAGGGTTTATCAAGTACAGTCACCGTCACAATAGAGGAAGCATGCGTTGTCCTCATACGTTGCATGTAGTGGCTTCTATGTCACTGACTTAGCGCAAGGTTTATCAAGTACAGTCACCGTCACAAGCGAGGAAACATGCGTTGTCCTGATACGTTGCATGTGGTGGCTTCTATGTCACTGACTTAGCGCAGGGTTTATCAAGTACAGTCACCGTCACAAGCAAGGAAACATGCGTTGTCCTCATACGTTGCAAGAAGTGGCTTCTATGTCACTGACTTAGCGCAGGGTTTATCAAGTACAGTCACCGTCACAATAGAGGAAACATGAGTTGTCCTGATATGTTGCATGTAGTGGCTTCTATGTCACTGACTTAGCGCAGGGTTTATCAAGTACAGTCACCGTCACAAGCGAGAAAACATGCGTTCCCCTGATATGTTGCATGTAGTGGCTTCTATGTCACTGACTTAGCGCAGGGTTTATCAAGTACAGTCACCGTCACAAGCAAGGAAACATGCGTTGTCCTCATACGTTGCATGTAGTGGCTTTCATGTCACTGACTTTGCGCAGGGTTTATCAAGTACAGTCACCGTCACAAGCAAGGAAACATGCGTTGTCCTCATACGTTGCATGAAGTGGCTTCTATGTCACTGACTTACCGCAAGGTTTATCAAGTACAGTCACCGTCACAAGCAAGGAAACATGCGTTGTCCTGATACGTTGCATGTAGTGGCTTCTATGTCACTGACTTAGCGCAAGGTTTATCAAGTACAGTAACCGTCACCAGCAAGGAAACATGCGTTGTCCTGATATGTTGCATGTAGTGGCTTCTATGTCACTGACTTAGCGCAAGGTTTATCAAGTACAGTCACCGTCACAAGCAAGAAATCATGCATTGTCCTCATACGTTGCATGTAGTGGCTTTAATGTCACTGACTTAGCGCAGGGTTTATCAAGTACAGTCACCGTCACAAGCAAGGAAACATGCGTTGTCCTGATATGTTGCATGTAGTGGCTTCTATGTCACTGACTTAGCGCAGGGTTTATCAAGTACAGTCACCGTCACAAGCGAGGAAACATGCGTTGTCTTGATATGTTGCAGGACATAGCGCAGGGTTTATCAAGTACAGTCACCGTCACAAGCGAAAAAACTTGCGTTGTCCTGATACGTTGCATGTAGTGGCTTTCATGTCACTGACATAGCGCAGGGTTTATCAAGTACAGTCACCGTCACAAGAGAGGAAACATGCGTTGTCCTGATACTTTGCATGTAGTGGCTTCCATGTCACTGACTTTCACCTTCACAAGCGAGGAAACATGCGTTGTTCTCATATGTTGCATGAAGTGGCTTTCATGTCACTGACTTAGCGCAGGGTTTATCAAGTACAGTCACCGTCACAAGTTAGGAAACATGCGTTGTTCTCATATGTTGCATGAAGTGGCTTTCATGTCACTGACTTAGCGCAGGGTTTATCAAGTACAGTCACAGTCACAAGCAAGGAAACATGCGTTGTCCTGATATGTTGCATGTAGTGGCTTCTATGTCACTGACTAAGCGCAGGGTTTATCAAGTACAGTCACCGTCACAAGCAAGGAAACATGCGTTGTCCTGATATGTTGCATTTAGTGGCTTCTATGTCACTGACTTAGCGCAGGGTTTATCAAGTACAGTGACCGTCACAATAGAGGAAACATGCGTTGTCCTCATACGTTGCAAGTAGTGGCTTCTATGTCACTGACTTAGCGCAAGGTTTATCAAGTACAGTCACCGTCACAAGCAAGGAAACATGCGTTGTCCTGATATGATGCATGTAGTGGCTTCTATGTCACTGACTTAGCGCAGGGTTTATCAAGTACAGTCACCGTCACAATAGAGGACACATGCGTTGTCCTCATACGTTGCATGTAGTGGCTTCTATGTCACTGAATTAGCGCAAGGTTTATCAAGTACAGTCACCGTCACAAGCAAGGAAACATGCGTTGTCCTGATATGTTGCATGGTGTGGCTTCTATGTCACTGACTAAGCGCAGGGTATCAAGTACAGTCACCGTCACAATAGAAAAAAACATGCGTTGTCCTCATACGTTGCATGAAGTGGCTTCTATGTCACTGACTCAGCTCAGGGTTTATCAAGTACAGTCACCGTCACAAGCGAGGAAACATGCGTTGTTCTGATATGTTGCATGTAGTGGCTTTCATGTCACTGACTTAGCTCAGGGTTTATCAAGTACAGTCACCGTCACAAGCGTGGAAACATGCGTTGTCCTCATATGTTGCATGTAGTAGCTTTTATGTCAATGACTTAGCGCAGGGTTTATCAAGTACAGTCACCGTCACAAGCAAGGAAACATGCGTTGTCCTGATACGTTGCATGTAGTGGCTTCTATGTCACTGACTTAGCGCAGGGTTTATCGAGTACAGTCACCGTTACAAGCAAGGAAACATGCGTTGTCCTGATACGTTGCATGTAGTGGCTTCTATGTCACTGACTTAGCGCAGGGTTTATCGAGTACAGTCACCGTCACAAGCGAGGAAACATGCGTTGTCCTGATATGTTGCATGTAGTGGCTTTCATGTCACTGACATAGCGCAGGGTTTATCAAGTACAGTTACCGTCACAATAGAGGAAACATGCGTCGTCCTGATATATTGCATGAAGTGGCTTTTATGTCACAGACTTAGCGCAGGGTTTATCAAGTACAGTCACCGTCACAAGCAAGGAAACATGCGTTGTCCTGATATGTTGCATGTAGTGGCATCTATGTCACTGACTTAGCGCAGGGTTTATCAAGTACAGTCACCGTCACAAGCGAGGAAAAAGGCGTTGTCCTGATATGTTGCATTTAGTGGCTTATATGTCACTGACTTAGCGCAGGGTTTATCAAGTACAGTCAACGTCACAAGCGAGAAAACATGCGTTGTCCTGATACGTTGCATGTAGTGGCTTTCATGTCACTGACTTAGCGCAGGGTTTATCAAGTAAAGTCACCGTCACAAGCGACGAAACATGCGTTGTCCTCATATGTTGCATGTAGTGACTTTCATGTCACTGACTTAGCGCAGGGTTTATCAAGTTCAGTCACCGTCACAACCAAGGAAACATGCGTTGTCCTGATACGTTGCATGTAGTGGCTTCTATGTCACTGACTTAGCGCAGGGTTTATCAAGTACAGTCACCGTCACAAGCGAGGAAACATGCGTTGTCCTCATACGTTGCATGTAGTTGCCTTCATGTCACTGAATTAGCGCAGGGTTTATCAAGTACAGTCACCGTCACAAGCAAGGAAACATGCGTTGTCCTCATATGTTGCATGTAGTGGCTTCTATGTCACTGACTTAGCGCAAGGTTTATCAAGTACAGTCACCGTCACAAGCAAGGAAACATGCGTTGTTTTGATATGTTGCATGTAGTGGCTTCTATGTCACTGACTTAGCGCAGGGTTTATCAAGTACAGTCACCGTCACAAGCAAGGAAACATGAGTTGTCCTGATATGTTGCATGTAGTGGCTTCTATGTCACTGACTTAGCGCAAGGTTTATCAAGTACAGTCACCGTCACAATCGAGGAAACCTGCGTTGTCCTGATACGTTGCATATAGTGGCTTTATGTCACTGACTTAGCGCAAGGTTTATCAAGTACAGTCACCGTCACAAGCAAGGAAACATGCGTTGTCCTGATATGTTGCATGTAGTGGCTTCTACACACTGACTTAGCGCAGGGTTTATCAAGTACAGTTACCGTCAAAAGCAAGGAAACATGCGTTGTCCTCATACGTTGCATGTAGTGGCTTCTATGTCACTGACTTAGCGCAAGGTTTATCAAGTACAGTCACCGTCACAAGCAAGGAAACATGCGTTGTCCTCATACGTTGCATGTAGTGGCTTTCATGTCACTGACTTAGCGCAGGGTTTATCAAGTACAGTCACCGTCACAAGCAAGGAAACATGCGTTGTCCTGATATGTTGCATGTAGTGGCTTTCATGTCACTGACATAGCGCAGGGTTTATCAAGTAAAGTCACCGTCACAATAGAGGAAACATGCGTTGTCCTCATATGTTGCATGAAGTGGCTTCTATTCACTGACTTAGCGCAGGGTTTATCAAGTACAGTCACCTGCACAAGCGAGGAAACATGCGTTGTCCTCATACGTTTCATGTAGTGGCTTCTATGTCACTGACTTAGCGCAGGGTTTATCAAGTACAGTCACCTTCACAAGTGAGGAAACATGAGTTGTCCTCATATTTTGCATGAAGTGGCTTTCATGTTACTGACTTAGCGCAGGGTTTATCAAGTACAGTCACCTTCACAAGCGAGGAAACATGCGTTGTTCTCATATGTTGCATGAAGTGGCTTTCATGTCACTGACTTAGCGCAGGGTTTATCAAGTACAGTCACCGTCACAAGCGAGGAAACATGCGTTGTCCTCATACGTTGCATGTAGTGGCTTCTATGTCACTGACTTAGCGCAGGGTTTATCAAGTACAGTCACCTTCACAAGCGAGGAAACATGCGTTGTTCTCATATGTTGCATGAAGTGGCTTTCTTGTCACTGACTAAGCGCAGGGTTTATCAAGTACAGTCACCGTCACAAGCGAGGAAACATGCGTTGTTCTCATATGTTGCATGAAGTGGCTTTCATGTCACTGACTTAGCGTAGGGTTTATCAAGTACAGTCACCGTCACAAGCAAGGAAACATGCGTTGTCCTGATATGTTGCATGTAGTAGCTTCTATGTCACTGACTAAGTGCAGGGTTTATCAAGTACAGTCACTGTCACAAGCAAGGAAACATGCGTTGTCCTGATATGTTGCATGTAGTGGCTTCTATGTCACTGACTTAGCGCAGGGTTTATCAAGTACAGTCACCGTCACAAGCAAGGAAACATGCGTTGTCCTCATACGTTGCATGTAGTGGCTTCTATGTCACTGACTTAGCGCAGGGTTTATCAAGTACAGTCACCGTCACAAGCAAGGAAACATGCGTTGTCCTCATACGTTGCATGTAGTGGCTTCTATGTCACTGACATAACGCAGGGTTTATCAAGTACAGTCACCGTCACAAGCAAGGAAACATGCGTTGTCCTGATATGTTGCATGTAGTGGCTTCTATGTCACAGACTTAGCGCAGGGTTTATCAAGTACAGTCACCGTCACAAGCGAGGAAACATGCGTTGTCCTCATATGTTGCATGTAGTGGCTTCTATGTCACTGACTTAGCGCAGGGTTTATCAAGTACAGTCACCTTCACAAGCGAGGAAACATGCGTTGTTCTCATATGTTGCATGAAGGGGCTTTCATGTCACTGACTTAGCGCAGGGTTTATCAAGTACAGTCACCGTCACAAGCGAGGAAACATGCGTTGTTCTCATATGTTGCATGAAGTGGCTTTCATGTCACTGACTTAGCGCAGGGTTTATCAAGTACAGTCACCGTCACAAGCAAGGAAACATGCATTGTCCTGATATGTTGCATGAAGTGGCTTCTATGTCACTGACTTAGCGCAGGGTTTATCAAGTACAGTCACCGTCACAAGCGAGGAAACATGCGTTGTCCTCATATGTTGCATGTAGTGGCTTCTATGTCACTGACTTAGCGCAGGGTTTATCAAGTACAGTCACCGTCACAAGCGAGGAAACATGCGTTGTCCTCATATGTCGCATGCAGTGGCTTCTATGTCACTGACTTAGCGCAGGGTTTATCATGTACAGTCACCGTCATTTGCAAGGAAACATGCGTTGTCCTGATATGTTGCATGTAGTGGCTTCTATGTCACTGACTTAGCGCAGGGTTTATCAAGTACAGTCACCGTCACAAGCAAGGAAACCTGCGTTGTCCTGATACGTTGCATGTAGTGGCTTCTATGTCACTGACTTAGCGCAGGGTTTATCAAGTAAAGTAACCGTCACAAGCAAGGAAACATGCGTTGTCCTGATATGTTGCATGTAGTGGCTTCTATGTCACTGACTTAGCGCAGGGTTTATCAAGTACAGTCACCGTCACAATAAGGAAAACATGCGTTGTCCTGATATGTTGCATGAAGTGGCTTCTATGTCACTGACTTAGCGCAGGGTTTATCAAGTACAGTCACTGTCACAAGCGAGGACACATGCGTTGTCCTGATACGTTGCATGTAGTGGCTTCTATGTCACTGACTTACCGCAGGGTTTATCAAGTACAGTCACCGACACAAGCAAGGAAACATGCGTTGTCCTCATACGTTGCATGAAGTGGCTTCTATGTCACTGACTTAGCGCAGGGTTTATCAAGTACAGTCACCGTCACAATAGAGGAAACATGCGTTGTCCTGATATGTTGCATGTAGTGCCTTCTATGTCACTGACTTAGCGCAGGGTTTATCAAGTACAGTCACCGTCACAAGCAAGGAAACATGCGTTGTCCTGATATGTTGCATGTAGTGGCTTCTATGTCACTGACTAAGCGCAGGGTTTATCAAGTACAGTCACCGTCACAAGCAACGAAACTTGCGTTGTCCTGATATGTTGCATGAAGTGGCTTTCATGTCACTGACTTAGCGCAGGGTTTATCAAGTACAGTCACCGTCACAAGCAAGGAAACATGCGTTGTCCTCATACGTTGAATGTAGTGGCTTCTATGTCACTTACCTAGCGCAGGGTTTATCAAGTACAGTCACCGTCACAAGCAAGGAAACATGCGTTGTCCTCATACGTTGCATGTAGTGGCTTCTATGTCACTGACTTAGCGCAGGGTTTATCAAGTACAGTCACCGTCACAAGCAAGGAAACATGCGTTGTCCTCATACGTTGCATGTAGTGGCTTCTTTGTCACTGACTTAGCGCAGGGTTTATCAAGTACAGTCACCGTCACAAGCGAGGAAACATGCGTTTTCCTGATATGTTGCATGTAGTGGCTTTCATGTCACTGACATAGCGCAGGGTTTATCAAGTACAGTCACCGTCACAAGCAAGGAAACATGCGTTGTCCTGATATGTTGCATGTAGTGGCTTTCATGTCACTGACAAAGCGCAGGGTTTATCAAGTACAGTCACCGTCACAAGCAAGGAAACATACCTTGTCCTCATACGTTGCATGTAGTGGCTTTCATGTCACTGACTTAGCGCAGGGTTTATCAAGTACAGTGACCGTCACAAGCGTGGAAACATGCGTTGTCATTTTATGTTGCATGTAGTAGCTTTTATGTCAATGACTTAGCGCAGGGCTTATCAAGTACAGTCACCGTCACAAGCAAGGAAACATGCGTTGTCCTGATACGTTGCATGTAGTGGCTTCTATGTCACTGACTTAGCGCAGGGTTTATCGAGTACAGTCACCGTTACAAGCAAGGAAACATGCGTTGTCCTGATACGTTGCATGTAGTGGCTTCTATGTCACTGACTTAGCGCAGGGTTTATCGAGTACAGTCACCGTCACAAGCGAGGAAACATGCGTTGTCCTGATATGTTGCATGTTGTGGCTTTCATGTCACTGACATAGCGCAGGGTTTATCAAGTACAGTTACCGTCACAATAGAGGAAACATGCGTTGTCCTCATATATTGCATGAAGTGGCTTCTATGCCACTGACGGTTTATCAAGTACAGTCACCGTCACAAGCAAGGAAACATGCGTTGTCCTGATACGTTGCATGTAGTGGCTTCTGTGTCACTGACTTAGCGCAAGGTTTATCAAGTACAGTCACCGTCACAAGCAAGGAAACATGCGTTGTCCTCATACGTTGCATGTAGTGGCTTTCATGTCACTGACTTAGCGCAGGGTTTATCAAGTACAGTCACCGTCACAAGCAAGGAAACATGCGTTGTCCTGATATGTTGCATGTAGTGGCTTCTATGTCACTGACTTAGCGCAGAGTTTATCAAGAACAGTTTCCGTCACAAACGAGGAAACATGCGTTGTCCTGATATGTTGCATGTAGTGGCTTTCATGTCACTGACAAAGCGCAGGCTTTATCAAGTACAGTCACCGTCACAAGCGAGAAAACATGCGTTGTCCTGATATGTTGCATGTAGTGGCTTTCATGTCACTGACATAGCGCAGGGTTTATCAAGTACAGTGACCGTCAAAATAGAGGAAACATGCGTTGTCCTCATATGTTGCATGAAGTGGCTCCTATGTCACTGACTTAGCGCAGGGTTTATCAAGTACAGTCACCGTCACAAGCGAAGAAACATGCGTTGTCCTAATACGTTGCATGTAGTGGCTTCTATGTCACTGACTTAGCGCAGGGTTTATCAAGTACAGTCACCTTCACAAGTGAGGAAACATGGGTTGGCCTCATATGTTGCATGAAGTGGCTTTCATGTCACTGACTTAGCGCAGGGTTTATCAAGTACAGTCACCGTAAAAGCTAGGAAACATGCGTTGTTCTCATACGTTGCATGTAGTGGCTTCTATGTCACTGACTTAGCGCAGGGCTTATCAAGTACAGTCACCTTCACAAGCGAGGAAACATGCGTTGTCCTGATATGTTGCATGTTGTGGCTTTCATGTCACTGACATAGCGCAGGGTTTATCAAGTACAGTTACCGTCACAATAGAGGAAACATGCGTTGTCCTCATATATTGCATGAAGTGGCTTCTATGCCACTGACTTAGCGCAAGGTTTATCAAGTACAGTCACCGTCACAAGCAAGGAAACATGCGTTGTCCTGATACGTTGCATGTAGTGGCTTCTGTGTCACTGACTTAGCGCAAGGTTTATCAAGTACAGTCACCGTCACAAGCAAGGAAACATGCGTTGTCCTCATACGTTGCATGTAGTGGCTTTCATGTCACTGACTTAGCGCAGGGTTTATCAAGTACAGTCACCGTCACAAGCAAGGAAACATGCGTTGTCCTGATATGTTGCATGTAGTGGCTTCTATGTCACTGACTTAGCGCAGAGTTTATCAAGAACAGTTTCCGTCACAAACGAGGAAACATGCGTTGTCCTGATATGTTGCATGTAGTGGCTTTCATGTCACTGACAAAGCGCAGGCTTTATCAAGTACAGTCACCGTCACAAGCGAGAAAACATGCGTTGTCCTGATATGTTGCATGTAGTGGCTTTCATGTCACTGACATAGCGCAGGGTTTATCAAGTACAGTCACCGTCAAAATAGAGGAAACATGCGTTGTCCTCATATGTTGCATGAAGTGGCTCCTATGTCACTGACTAAGCGCAGGGTTTATCAAGTACAGTCACCGTCACAAGCGAAGAAACATGCGTTGTCCTAATACGTTGCATGTACCGGCTTCTATGTCACTGACTTAGCGCAGGGTTTATCAAGTACAGTCACCTTCACAAGTGAGGAAACATGGGTTGGCCTCATATGTTGCATGAAGTGGCTTTCATGTCACTGACTTAGCGCAGGGTTTATCAAGTACAGTCACCGTAAAAGCTAGGAAACATGCGTTGTTCTCATACGTTGCATGTAGTGGCTTCTATGTCATGACTTAGCGCAGGGCTTATCAAGTACAGTCACCTTCACAAGCAAGGAAACATGCGTTGTTCTCATATGTTGCATAAAGTGGCTTTCATGTCACTGACTTAGCGCAGGGTTTATCAAGTACAGTCACCGTCACAATAGAGGAAACATGCGTTGTCCTGATATGTTGCATGTAGTGGCTTCTATGTCACTGACTTAGCGCAGGGTTTATCAAGTACAGTCACCGTCACAAGCGAGGAAACATGCGTTGTCCTCATATGTTGCATGTA
Source organism: Isoperla grammatica (assembly GCA_945910005.1). Classification (NCBI taxonomy): domain Eukaryota; kingdom Metazoa; phylum Arthropoda; class Insecta; order Plecoptera; family Perlodidae; genus Isoperla; species Isoperla grammatica. The sequence goes on from CAMDTW010000642.1 coordinate 1,870,860, forward strand.
GTGGCTTCTATGTCACTGACTTAGCGCAGGGTTTATCAAGTACAGTCACCTTCACAAGCGAGGAAACATGCGTTGTTCTCATATGTTGCATAAAGTGGCTTTCATGTCACTGACTTAGCGCATTGTTTATCAAGTACAGTCACCGTCACAAGCGAGGAAACATGCGTTGTGCTCATATGTTGCATGAAGTGGCTTTCATGTCACTGACTTAGCGCAGGGTTTATCAAGTACAGTCACAGTCACAAGCAAGGAAACATGCGTTGTCCTGATATGTTGCATGTAGTGGCTTCTATGTCACTGACTAAGCGCAGGGTTTATCAAGTACAGTCACCGTCACAAGCAAGGAAACATGCGTTGTCCTGATATTTTGCATGTAGTGGCTTCTATGTCACTGACTTAGCGCAGGGTTTATCAAGTACAGTCACCGTCACAATAGAGGAAACATGCGTTGTCCTCATACGTTGCATGTAGTGGCTTCTATGTCACTGACTTAGCGCAAGGTTTATCAAGTACAGTCACCGTCACAAGCAAGGAAACATGCGTTGTCCTGATATGATGCATGTAGTGGCTTCTATGTCACTGACTTAGCGCAGGGTTTATCAAGTACAGTCACCGTCACAATAGAGGAAACATGCGTTGTCCTCATACGTTGCATGTAGTGCCTTCTATGTCACTGACTTAGCGCAAGGTTTATCAAGTACAGTCACCGTCACAAGCAAGGAAACATGCGTTGTCCTGATATGTTGCATGTAGTGGCTTCTATGTCACTGACTTAGCGCAGGGTTTATCAAGTACAGTCACCGTCACAATAAAAAACATGCGTTGTCCTCATACGTTGCATGTAGTGGCTTCTATGTCACTGACTTAGTTCAGGGTTTATCAAGTACAGTCACCGTCACAAGCGAGGAAACATGCGTTGTTCTGATATGTTGCATGTAGTGGCTTTCATGTCACTGACTTAGCTCAAGGTTTATCAAGTACAGTCACCGTCACAAGCGTGGAAACATGCGTTGTCCTCATATGTTGCATGTAGTAGCTTTCATGTCACTGACTTAGCGCAGGGTTTATCAAGTACAGTCACCGTCACAATAGAGGAAACATGCGTTGTCCTCATATATTGCATGAAGTGGCTTCTATGTCACTGACTTAGCGCAGGGTTTATCAAGTATAGTCACCGTCACAAGCAAGAAACATGCGTTGTCCTGATATGTTGCATGAAGTGGCTTTCAGGTCACTGACTTAGCGCAGGGTTTATCAAGTACAGTCACCGTCACAAGCAAGGAAACATGCGTTGTCCTCATACGTGGCATGTAGTGGCTTCTATGTCACTTACCTAGCGCTGGGTTTATCAAGTACAGTCACCGTCACAAGCAAGGAAACATGCGTTGTCCTCATACGTTGCATGTAGTGGCTTCTTTGTCACTGACTTAGCGCAGGGTTTATCAAGTATAGTCACCGTCACAAGCAGGGAAACATGCGTTGTCCTCATACGTTGCATGTAGTGGCTTCTTTGTCTCTGACTTAGCGCAGGGTTTATCAAGTACAGTCACCGTCACAAGCAAGGAAACATGCGTTGTCCTGATACGTTGCATGTAGTGGCTTTCATGTCACTGACTTAGCGCAGGGTTTATCAAGTACTGTCACCGTCACAAGCAAGGAAACATGCGTTGTCCTCATACGTTGCATGTAGTGGCTTTCATGTCACTGGTTTAGCGCAGGGTTTATCAAGGACAGTGACCGTCACAAGCAAGGAAACATGCGTTGTCCTGATATGTTGCATGTAGTGGCTTCTATGTCACTGACTTAGCGCAGGGTTTATCAAGTACAGTCACCGTCACAAGCGAGGAAACATGCGTTGTCCTGATATGTTGCATGTAGTGGCTTTCATGTCACTGACATAGCGCAGGGTTTATCAAGTACAGTCACCGTCACAAGCAAGAAAACATGCGTTGTCCTGATATGTTGCATGTAGTGGCTTTCATGTCACTGTCATAGCGCAGGGTTAGTCACCGTCACAAGCAAGGAAACATGCGTTGTCCTCATACGTTGCATGTAGTGGCTTTCATGTCACTGACTTAGCTCAGGGTTTATCAAGTACAGTCACCGTCACAAGCAAGAAAACATGCGTTGTCCTGATACGTTGCATGTAGTGGCTTCTATGTCACTGACTTAGCGCAGGGTTTATCGAGTACAGTCACCGTTACAAGCAAGGAAACATGCGTTGTCCTGATACGTTGCATGTAGTGGCTTCTATGTCACTGACTTAGCGCAGGGTTTATCGAGAACAGTCACCGTCACAAGCGAGGAAACATGCGTTGTCCTGATATGTTGCATGTAGTGGCTTTCATGTCACTGACATAGCGCAGGGTTTATCAAGTACAGTTACCGTCACAATAGAGGAAACATGCGTTGTCCTCATATATTGCATGAAGTGGCTTCTATGTCACTGACTTAGCGCAGGGTTTATCAAGTACAGTCACCGTCACAAGCAAGGAAACATGCGTTGTCCTGATATGTTGCATTTAGTGGCTTCTATGTCACTGACTTAGCGCAAGGTTTATCAAGTACAGTCACCGTCACAAGCAAGGAAACATGCGTTGTCCTGATATGTTGCATGTAGTGGCTTCTATGTCACTGACTTAGCGCAGGGTTTATTAAGTACAGTCACCGTCACAAGCAAGGAAACATGCGTTGTCCTGATATGTTGCATGTAGTGCCTTCTATGTCACTGACTTAGCGCAGGGTTTATCAAGTACAGTCATCGTCACAAGCAAGGAAACATGCGTTGTCCTGATATGTTGCATGTAGTGGCTTCTATGTCACTGAATAAGCGCAGGGTTTATCAAGTACAGTCACCGTCACAAGCAACGAAACATGCGTTGTCCTGATATGTGGCATGAAGTGGCTTTCATGTCACTGACTTAGCGCAGGGTTAATCAAGTACAGTCACCGTCACAAGCAAGAAAACATGCGTTGTCCTCATACGTTGCATGTAGTGGCTTTTATGTCACTTACATAGCGAAGGGTTTATCAAGTACAGTCACCGTCACAAGCAAGGAAACATGCGTTGTCCTCATACGTTGCATGTAGTGGCTTCTATGCCACTGACTTAGCGCAGGGTTTATCAAGTACAGTCACCGTCACAAGAAAGGAAACATGCGTTGTCCTCATACGTTGCATGTAGTGGCTTCTTTGTCACTGACTTAGCGCAGGGTTTATCAAGTACAGTCACCGTCACAAGCAAGGAAACATGCGTTGTCCTGATACGTTGCATGTAGTGGCTTTCATGTCACTAACTTAGCGCAGGGTTTATCAAGTACAGTCACCGTCACAAGCAAGGAAACAAGCGTTGTCCTCATACGTTGCATGAAGTGGCTTTCATGTCACTGACTTAGCGCAGGGTTTATCAAGTACAGTGACCGTCACAAGCAAGGAAACATGCGTTGTCCTGATATGTTGCATGTAGTGGCTTCTATGTCACTGACTTAGCGCAGGGTTTATCAAGTACAGTCACCGTCACAAGCGAGGAATCATGCGTTGTCCTGATATGTTGCATGTAGTGGCTTTCATGTCACTGACATAGCGCAGGGTTTATCAAGAACAGTCACCGTCACAAGCAAGGAAACATGCGTTGTCCTGATATGTTGCATGTAGTGGCTTTCATGTCACTGACATAGCGCAGGGTTTATCAAGTACAGTCACCGTCACAAGCAAGGAAACATGCGTTGTCCTCATACGTTGCATGTAGTAGCTTTCATGTCACTGACTTAGCGCAGGGTTTATCAAGTACAGTGACCGTCACAAGCAAGGAAACATGCGTTGTCCTGATATGTTGCATGAAGGGGCTTCTATGTCACTGACTTAGCGCAGGGTTTATCAATAACCGTCACCGTCACAAGCAAGGAAACATGCGTTGTCCTCATACGTTGCATGTAGTGGCTTCTATGTCACTGACTTAGCGCAGGGTTTATCAAGTACAGTCACCGTCACAAGCAAGGAAACATGCGTTTCCCTGATACGTTGCATGTAGTGGCTTCTATGTCACTGACTTAGCGCAGGGTTTATCAAGTACAGTCACCGTAACAAGCAAGGAAACATGCGTTGTCCTGATACGTTGAATGTAGTGGCTTCTATGTCACTGACTTAGCGCAGGGTTTATCAAGTACAGTCACCGTCACAAGCAAGGAAACATGCGTTGTCCTCATACGTTGCATGTAGTGGCTTCTATGTCACTGACTTAGCGCAGGGTTTATCAAGAACAGTCACCGTCACAATAGAGGAAACATGAGTTGTCCTGATATTTTGCATGTAGTGGCTTCTATGTCACTGACTTAGCGCAAGGGTTTATCAAGTACAGTTACCGTCACAATCGAGAAAAAATGCGTTGCCCTGATATGTTGCATGTAGTGGCTTCTATGTCACTGACTTAGCGCAGGGTTTATCAAGTACAGTCACCGTCACAAGCAAGGAAACATGCGTTGTCCTCATACGTTGCATGTAGTGGCTTTCATGTCACTGACTTTGCGCAGGGTTTATCAAGTACAGTCACCGTCACAAGCAAGGAAACATCCGTTGTCCTCATACGTTGCATGTAGTAGCATCTATGTCACTGACTTAGCGCAAGGTTTATCAAGTACAGTCACCGTCACAAGCAAGGAAACATGCGTTGTCCTGATACGTTGCATGTAGTGGCTTCTATGTCACTGACTTAGCGCAAGGTTTATCAAGTACAGTCACTGTCACAAGCAAGGAAACATGCGTTTTCCCGATACGTTGCATGTAGTAGCTTCTATGTCACTGACTTAGCGCAGGGTTTATCAAGTACAGTCACGTCACAAGCGAGAAAACATGCGTTGTCCTGATATGTTGCATGTAGTGGCTTCTATGTCACTGACTCAGCGCAGGGTTTATCAAGTACAGTCACCGTCACAAGCAAGGAAACATGCGTTGTCCTCATACGTTGCATGTAGTGGCTTCTATGTCACTGACTTAGCGCAGGGTTTATCAAGTACAGTCACCGTCACAAGCAAGGAAACATGCGTTGTCCTCATACGTTGCATGTAGTGGCTTCTATGTCACTGACTTAGCGCAAGGTTTATCAAGTACAGTCACCGTCACAAGCAAGGTAACATGCGTTGTCCTCATACGTTGCATGTAGTGGCTTCTATGTCACTGACTAAGCGCAAGGTTTATCAAGTACAGTCACCGTCACAAGCAAGAAAACATGCGTAGTCCTCATACGTTGCATGTAGTGGCTTCTATGTCACTGACTTAGCGCAAGGTTTATCAAGTACAGTCACCGTCACAATCGAGGAAACCTGCGTTGTCCTGATACGTTGCATATAGTGGCTTTATGTCACTGACTTAGCGCAAGGTTTATCAAGTACAGTCACCGTCACAAGCAAGGAAACATGCGTTGTCCTGATATGTTGCATGTAGTGGCTTCTACACACTGACTTAGCGCAGGGTTTATCAAGTACAGTTACCGTCAAAAGCAAGGAAACATGCGTTGTCCTCATACGTTGCATGTAGTGGCTTCTATGTCACTGACTTAGCGCAAGGTTTATCAAGTACAGTCACCGTCACAAGCAAGGAAACATGCGTTGTCCTCATACGTTGCATGTAGTGGCTTTCATGTCACTGACTTAGCGCAGGGTTTATCAAGTACAGTCACCGTCACAAGCAAGGAAACATGCGTTGTCCTGATATGTTGCATGTAGTGGCTTTCATGTCACTGACATAGCGCAGGGTTTATCAAGTAAAGTCACCGTCACAATAGAGGAAACATGCGTTGTCCTCATATGTTGCATGAAGTGGCTTCTATTCACTGACTTAGCGCAGGGTTTATCAAGTACAGTCACCTGCACAAGCGAGGAAACATGCGTTGTCCTCATACGTTTCATGTAGTGGCTTCTATGTCACTGACTTAGCGCAGGGTTTATCAAGTACAGTCACCTTCACAAGTGAGGAAACATGAGTTGTCCTCATATTTTGCATGAAGTGGCTTTCATGTTACTGACTTAGCGCAGGGTTTATCAAGTACAGTCACCTTCACAAGCGAGGAAACATGCGTTGTTCTCATATGTTGCATGAAGTGGCTTTCATGTCACTGACTTAGCGCAGGGTTTATCAAGTACAGTCACCGTCACAAGCGAGGAAACATGCGTTGTCCTCATACGTTGCATGTAGTGGCTTCTATGTCACTGACTTAGCGCAGGGTTTATCAAGTACAGTCACCTTCACAAGCGAGGAAACATGCGTTGTTCTCATATGTTGCATGAAGTGGCTTTCATGTCACTGACTAAGCGCAGGGTTTATCAAGTACAGTCACCGTCACAAGCGAGGAAACATGCGTTGTTCTCATATGTTGCATGAAGTGGCTTTCATGTCACTGACTTAGCGTAGGGTTTATCAAGTACAGTCACCGTCACAAGCAAGGAAACATGCGTTGTCCTGATATGTTGCATGTAGTAGCTTCTATGTCACTGACTAAGTGCAGGGTTTATCAAGTACAGTCACTGTCACAAGCAAGGAAACATGCGTTGTCCTGATATGTTGCATGTAGTGGCTTCTATGTCACTGACTTAGCGCAGGGTTTATCAAGTACAGTCACCGTCACAAGCAAGGAAACATGCGTTGTCCTCATACGTTGCATGTAGTGGCTCTATGTCACTGACTTAGCGCAGGGTTTATCAAGTACAGTCACCGTCACAAGCAAGGAAACATGCGTTGTCCTCATACGTTGCATGTAGTGGCTTCTATGTCACTGACATAACGCAGGGTTTATCAAGTACAGTCACCGTCACAAGCAAGGAAACATGCGTTGTCCTGATATGTTGCATGTAGTGGCTTCTATGTCACAGACTTAGCGCAGGGTTTATCAAGTACAGTCACCGTCACAAGCGAGGAAACATGCGTTGTCCTCATATGTTGCATGTAGTGGCTTCTATGTCACTGACTTAGCGCAGGGTTTATCAAGTACAGTCACCTTCACAAGCGAGGAAACATGCGTTGTTCTCATATGTTGCATGAAGGGGCTTTCATTTTACTGACTTAGCGCAGGGTTTATCAAGTACAGTCACCGTCACAAGCGAGGAAACATGCGTTGTTCTCATATGTTGCATGAAGTGGCTTTCATGTCACTGACTTAGCGCAGGGTTTATCAAGTACAGTCACCGTCACAAGCAAGGAAACATGCATTGTCCTGATATGTTGCATGAAGTGGCTTCTATGTCACTGACTTAGCGCAGGGTTTATCAAGTACAGTCACCGTCACAAGCGAGGAAACATGCGTTGTCCTCATATGTTGCATGTAGTGGCTTCTATGTCACTGACTTAGCGCAGGGTTTATCAAGTACAGTCACCGTCACAAGCGAGGAAACATGCGTTGTCCTCATATGTCGCATGCAGTGGCTTCTATGTCACTGACTTAGCGCAGGGTTTATCAAGTACAGTCACTGTCACAAGCGAGGACACATGCGTTGTCCTGATACGTTGCATGTAGTGGCTTCTATGTCACTGACTTACCGCAGGGTTTATCAAGTACAGTCACCGACACAAGCAAGGAAACATGCGTTGTCCTCATACGTTGCATGAAGTGGCTTCTATGTCACTGACTTAGCGCAGGGTTTATCAAGTACAGTCACCGTCACAATAGAGGAAACATGCGTTGTCCTGATATGTTGCATGTAGTGCCTTCTATGTCACTGACTTAGCGCAGGGTTTATCAAGTACAGTCACCGTCACAAGCAAGGAAACATGCGTTGTCCTGATATGTTGCATGTAGTGGCTTCTATGTCACTGACTAAGCGCAGGGTTTATCAAGTACAGTCACCGTCACAAGCAACGAAACTTGCGTTGTCCTGATATGTTGCATGAAGTGGCTTTCATGTCACTGACTTAGCGCAGGGTTTATCAAGTACAGTCACCGTCACAAGCAAGGAAACATGCGTTGTCCTCATACGTTGAATGTAGTGGCTTCTATGTCACTTACCTAGCGCAGGGTTTATCAAGTACAGTCACCGTCACAAGCAAGGAAACATGCGTTGTCCTCATACGTTGCATGTAGTGGCTTCTATGTCACTGACTTAGCGCAGGGTTTATCAAGTACAGTCACCGTCACAAGCAAGGAAACATGCGTTGTCCTCATACGTTGCATGTAGTGGCTTCTTTGTCACTGACTTAGCGCAGGGTTTATCAAGTACAGTCACCGTCACAAGCGAGGAAACATGCGTTTTCCTGATATGTTGCATGTAGTGGCTTTCATGTCACTGACATAGCGCAGGGTTTATCAAGTACAGTCACCGTCACAAGCAAGGAAACATGCGTTGTCCTGATATGTTGCATGTAGTGGCTTTCATGTCACTGACAAAGCGCAGGGTTTATCAAGTACAGTCACCGTCACAAGCAAGGAAACATACCTTGTCCTCATACGTTGCATGTAGTGGCTTTCATGTCACTGACTTAGCGCAGGGTTTATCAAGTACAGTGACCGTCACAAGCGTGGAAACATGCGTTGTCATTTTATGTTGCATGTAGTAGCTTTTATGTCAATGACTTAGCGCAGGGCTTATCAAGTACAGTCACCGTCACAAGCAAGGAAACATGCGTTGTCCTGATACGTTGCATGTAGTGGCTTCTATGTCACTGACTTAGCGCAGGGTTTATCGAGTACAGTCACCGTTACAAGCAAGGAAACATGCGTTGTCCTGATACGTTGCATGTAGTGGCTTCTATGTCACTGACTTAGCGCAGGGTTTATCGAGTACAGTCACCGTCACAAGCGAGGAAACATGCGTTGTCCTGATATGTGGCATGTTGTGGCTTTCATGTCACTGACATAGCGCAGGGTTTATCAAGTACAGTTACCGTCACAATAGAGGAAACATGCGTTGTCCTCATATATTGCATGAAGTGGCTTCTATGCCACTGACGGTTTATCAAGTACAGTCACCGTCACAAGCAAGGAAACATGCGTTGTCCTGATACGTTGCATGTAGTGGCTTCTGTGTCACTGACTTAGCGCAAGGTTTATCAAGTACAGTCACCGTCACAAGCAAGGAAACATGCGTTGTCCTCATACGTTGCATGTAGTGGCTTTCATGTCACTGACTTAGCGCAGGGTTTATCAAGTACAGTCACCGTCACAAGCAAGGAAACATGCGTTGTCCTGATATGTTGCATGTAGTGGCTTCTATGTCACTGACTTAGCGCAGAGTTTATCAAGAACAGTTTCCGTCACAAACGAGGAAACATGCGTTGTCCTGATATGTTGCATGTAGTGGCTTTCATGTCACTGACAAAGCGCAGGCTTTATCAAGTACAGTCACCGTCACAAGCGAGAAAACATGCGTTGTCCTGATATGTTGCATGTAGTGGCTTTCATGTCACTGACATAGCGCAGGGTTTATCAAGTACAGTCACCGTCAAAATAGAGGAAACATGCGTTGTCCTCATATGTTGCATGAAGTGGCTCCTATGTCACTGACTTAGCGCAGGGTTTATCAAGTACAGTCACCGTCACAAGCGAAGAAACATGCGTTGTCCTAATACGTTGCATGTAGTGGCTTCTATGTCACTGACTTAGCGCAGGGTTTATCAAGTACAGTCACCTTCACAAGTGAGGAAACATGGGTTGGCCTCATATGTTGCATGAAGTGGCTTTCATGTCACTGACTTAGCGCAGGGTTTATCAAGTACAGTCACCGTAAAAGCTAGGAAACATGCGTTGTTCTCATACGTTGCATGTAGTGGCTTCTATGTCACTGACTTAGCGCAGGGCTTATCAAGTACAGTCACCTTCACAAGCGAGGAAACATGCGTTGTCCTGATATGTTGCATGTTGTGGCTTTCATGTCACTGACATAGCGCAGGGTTTATCAAGTACAGTTACCGTCACAATAGAGGAAACATGCGTTGTCCTCATATATTGCATGAAGTGGCTTCTATGCCACTGACTTAGCGCAAGGTTTATCAAGTACAGTCACCGTCACAAGCAAGGAAACATGCGTTGTCCTGATACGTTGCATGTAGTGGCTTCTGTGTCACTGACTTAGCGCAAGGTTTATCAAGTACAGTCACCGTCACAAGCAAGGAAACATGCGTTGTCCTCATACGTTGCATGTAGTGGCTTTCATGTCACTGACTTAGCGCAGGGTTTATCAAGTACAGTCACCGTCACAAGCAAGGAAACATGCGTTGTCCTGATATGTTGCATGTAGTGGCTTCTATGTCACTGACTTAGCGCAGAGTTTATCAAGAACAGTTTCCGTCACAAACGAGGAAACATGCGTTGTCCTGATATGTTGCATGTAGTGGCTTTCATGTCACTGACAAAGCGCAGGCTTTATCAAGTACAGTCACCGTCACAAGCGAGAAAACATGCGTTGTCCTGATATGTTGCATGTAGTGGCTTTCATGTCACTGACATAGCGCAGGGTTTATCAAGTACAGTCACCGTCAAAATAGAGGAAACATGCGTTGTCCTCATATGTTGCATGAAGTGGCTCCTATGTCACTGACTAAGCGCAGGGTTTATCAAGTACAGTCACCGTCACAAGCGAAGAAACATGCGTTGTCCTAATACGTTGCATGTACCGGCTTCTATGTCACTGACTTAGCGCAGGGTTTATCAAGTACAGTCACCTTCACAAGTGAGGAAACATGGGTTGGCCTCATATGTTGCATGAAGTGGCTTTCATGTCACTGACTTAGCGCAGGGTTTATCAAGTACAGTCACCGTAAAAGCTAGGAAACATGCGTTGTTCTCATACGTTGCATGTAGTGGCTTCTATGTCATGACTTAGCGCAGGGCTTATCAAGTACAGTCACCTTCACAAGCAAGGAAACATGCGTTGTTCTCATATGTTGCATAAAGTGGCTTTCATGTCACTGACTTAGCGCAGGGTTTATCAAGTACAGTCACCGTCACAATAGAGGAAACATGCGTTGTCCTGATATGTTGCATGTAGTGGCTTCTATGTCACTGACTTAGCGCAGGGTTTATCAAGTACAGTCACCGTCACAAGCGAGGAAACATGCGTTGTCCTCATATGTTGCATGTAGTGGCTTCTATGTCACTGACTTAGCGCAGTGTTTATCAAGTACAGTCACCTTCACAAGCGAGGAAACATGCGTTGTTCTCATATGTTGCATAAAGTGGCTTTCATGTCACTGACTTAGCGCATTGTTTATCAAGTACAGTCACCGTCACAAGCGAGGAAACATGCGTTGTGCTCATATGTTGCATGAAGTGGCTTTCATGTCACTGACTTAGCGCAGGGTTTATCAAGTACAGTCACAGTCACAAGCAAGGAAACATGCGTTGTCCTGATATGTTGCATGTAGTGGCTTCTATGTCACTGACTAAGCGCAGGGTTTATCAAGTACAGTCACCGTCACAAGCAAGGAAACATGCGTTGTCCTGATATTTTGCATGTAGTGGCTTCTATGTCACTGACTTAGCGCAGGGTTTATCAAGTACAGTCACCGTCACAATAGAGGAAACATGCGTTGTCCTCATACGTTGCATGTAGTGGCTTCTATGTCACTGACTTAGCGCAAGGTTTATCAAGTACAGTCACCGTCACAAGCAAGGAAACATGCGTTGTCCTGATATGATGCATGTAGTGGCTTCTATGTCACTGACTTAGCGCAGGGTTTATCAAGTACAGTCACCGTCACAATAGAGGAAACATGCGTTGTCCTCATACGTTGCATGTAGTGCCTTCTATGTCACTGACTTAGCGCAAGGTTTATCAAGTACAGTCACCGTCACAAGCAAGGAAACATGCGTTGTCCTGATATGTTGCATGTAGTGGCTTCTATGTCACTGACTTAGCGCAGGGTTTATCAAGTACAGTCACCGTCACAATAAAAAACATGCGTTGTCCTCATACGTTGCATGTAGTGGCTTCTATGTCACTGACTTAGTTCAGGGTTTATCAAGTACAGTCACCGTCACAAGCGAGGAAACATGCGTTGTTCTGATATGTTGCATGTAGTGGCTTTCATGTCACTGACTTAGCTCAAGGTTTATCAAGTACAGTCACCGTCACAAGCGTGGAAACATGCGTTGTCCTCATATGTTGCATGTAGTAGCTTTCATGTCACTGACTTAGCGCAGGGTTTATCAAGTACAGTCACCGTCACAATAGAGGAAACATGCGTTGTCCTCATATATTGCATGAAGTGGCTTCTATGTCACTGACTTAGCGCAGGGTTTATCAAGTATAGTCACCGTCACAAGCAAGAAACATGCGTTGTCCTGATATGTTGCATGAAGTGGCTTTCAGGTCACTGACTTAGCGCAGGGTTTATCAAGTACAGTCACCGTCACAAGCAAGGAAACATGCGTTGTCCTCATACGTGGCATGTAGTCGCTTCTATGTCACTTACCTAGCGCTGGGTTTATCAATTACAGTCACCGTCACAAGCAAGGAAACATGCGTTGTCCTCATACGTTGCATGTAGTGGCTTCTTTGTCACTGACTTAGCGCAGGGTTTATCAAGTATAGTCACCGTCACAAGCAGGGAAACATGCGTTGTCCTCATACGTTGCATGTAGTGGCTTCTTTGTCTCTGACTTAGCGCAGGGTTTATCAAGTACAGTCACCGTCACAAGCAAGGAAACATGCGTTGTCCTGATACGTTGCATGTAGTGGCTTTCATGTCACTGACTTAGCGCAGGGTTTATCAAGTACTGTCACCGTCACAAGCAAGGAAACATGCGTTGTCCTCATACGTTGCATGTAGTGGCTTTCATGTCACTGGTTTAGCGCAGGGTTTATCAAGGACAGTGACCGTCACAAGCAAGGAAACATGCGTTGTCCTGATATGTTGCATGTAGTGGCTTCTATGTCACTGACTTAGCGCAGGGTTTATCAAGTACAGTCACCGTCACAAGCGAGGAAACATGCGTTGTCCTGATATGTTGCATGTAGTGGCTTTCATGTCACTGACATAGCGCAGGGTTTATCAAGTACAGTCACCGTCACAAGCAAGAAAACATGCGTTGTCCTGATATGTTGCATGTAGTGGCTTTCATGTCACTGTCATAGCGCAGGGTTAGTCACCGTCACAAGCAAGGAAACATGCGTTGTCCTCATACGTTGCATGTAGTGGCTTTCATGTCACTGACTTAGCTCAGGGTTTATCAAGTACAGTCACCGTCACAAGCAAGAAAACATGCGTTGTCCTGATACGTTGCATGTAGTGGCTTCTATGTCACTGACTTAGCGCAGGGTTTATCGAGTACAGTCACCGTTACAAGCAAGGAAACATGCGTTGTCCTGATACGTTGCATGTAGTGGCTTCTATGTCACTGACTTAGCGCAGGGTTTATCGAGAACAGTCACCGTCACAAGCGAGGAAACATGCGTTGTCCTGATATGTTGCATGTAGTGGCTTTCATGTCACTGACATAGCGCAGGGTTTATCAAGTACAGTTACCGTCACAATAGAGGAAACATGCGTTGTCCTCATATATTGCATGAAGTGGCTTCTATGTCACTGACTTAGCGCAGGGTTTATCAAGTACAGTCACCGTCACAAGCAACGAAACATGCGTTGTCCTGATATGTTGCATTTAGTGGCTTCTATGTCACTGACTTAGCGCAAGGTTTATCAAGTACAGTCACCGTCACAAGCAAGGAAACATGCGTTGTCCTGATATGTTGCATGTAGTGGCTTCTATGTCACTGACTTAGCGCAGGGTTTATTAAGTACAGTCACCGTCACAAGCAAGGAAACATGCGTTGTCCTGATATGTTGCATGTAGTGCCTTCTATGTCACTGACTTAGCGCAGGGTTTATCAAGTACAGTCATCGTCACAAGCAAGGAAACATGCGTTGTCCTGATATGTTGCATGTAGTGGCTTCTATGTCACTGAATAAGCGCAGGGTTTATCAAGTACAGTCACCGTCACAAGCAACGAAACATGCGTTGTCCTGATATGTGGCATGAAGTGGCTTTCATGTCACTGACTTAGCGCAGGGTTAATCAAGTACAGTCACCGTCACAAGCAAGAAAACATGCGTTGTCCTCATACGTTGCATGTAGTGGCTTTTATGTCACTTACATAGCGAAGGGTTTATCAAGTACAGTCACCGTCACAAGCAAGGAAACATGCGTTGTCCTCATACGTTGCATGTAGTGGCTTCTATGCCACTGACTTAGCGCAGGGTTTATCAAGTACAGTCACCGTCACAAGAAAGGAAACATGCGTTGTCCTCATACGTTGCATGTAGTGGCTTCTTTGTCACTGACTTAGCGCAGGGTTTATCAAGTACAGTCACCGTCACAAGCAAGGAAACATGCGTTGTCCTGATACGTTGCATGTAGTGGCTTTCATGTCACTAACTTAGCGCAGGGTTTATCAAGTACAGTCACCGTCACAAGCAAGGAAACAAGCGTTGTCCTCATACGTTGCATGAAGTGGCTTTCATGTCACTGACTTAGCGCAGGGTTTATCAAGTACAGTGACCGTCACAAGCAAGGAAACATGCGTTGTCCTGATATGTTGCATGTAGTGGCTTCTATGTCACTGACTTAGCGCAGGGTTTATCAAGTACAGTCACCGTCACAAGCGAGGAATCATGCGTTGTCCTGATATGTTGCATGTAGTGGCTTTCATGTCACTGACATAGCGCAGGGTTTATCAAGAACAGTCACCGTCACAAGCAAGGAAACATGCGTTGTCCTGATATGTTGCATGTAGTGGCTTTCATGTCACTGACATAGCGCAGGGTTTATCAAGTACAGTCACCGTCACAAGCAAGGAAACATGCGTTGTCCTCATACGTTGCATGTAGTAGCTTTCATGTCACTGACTTAGCGCAGGGTTTATCAAGTACAGTGACCGTCACAAGCAAGGAAACATGCGTTGTCCTGATATGTTGCATGAAGGGGCTTCTATGTCACTGACTTAGCGCAGGGTTTATCAATAACCGTCACCGTCACAAGCAAGGAAACATGCGTTGTCCTCATACGTTGCATGTAGTGGCTTCTATGTCACTGACTTAGCGCAGGGTTTATCAAGTACAGTCACCGTCACAAGCAAGGAAACATGCGTTTCCCTGATACGTTGCATGTAGTGGCTTCTATGTCACTGACTTAGCGCAGGGTTTATCAAGTACAGTCACCGTAACAAGCAAGGAAACATGCGTTGTCCTGATACGTTGAATGTAGTGGCTTCTATGTCACTGACTTAGCGCAGGGTTTATCAAGTACAGTCACCGTCACAAGCAAGGAAACATGCGTTGTCCTCATACGTTGCATGTAGTGGCTTCTATGTCACTGACTTAGCGCAGGGTTTATCAAGAACAGTCACCGTCACAATAGAGGAAACATGAGTTGTCCTGATATTTTGCATGTAGTGGCTTCTATGTCACTGACTTAGCGCAAGGGTTTATCAAGTACAGTTACCGTCACAATCGAGAAAAAATGCGTTGCCCTGATATGTTGCATGTAGTGGCTTCTATGTCACTGACTTAGCGCAGGGTTTATCAAGTACAGTCACCGTCACAAGCAAGGAAACATGCGTTGTCCTCATACGTTGCATGTAGTGGCTTTCATGTCACTGACTTTGCGCAGGGTTTATCAAGTACAGTCACCGTCACAAGCAAGGAAACATCCGTTGTCCTCATACGTTGCATGTAGTAGCATCTATGTCACTGACTTAGCGCAAGGTTTATCAAGTACAGTCACCGTCACAAGCAAGGAAACATGCGTTGTCCTGATACGTTGCATGTAGTGGCTTCTATGTCACTGACTTAGCGCAAGGTTTATCAAGTACAGTCACTGTCACAAGCAAGGAAACATGCGTTTTCCCGATACGTTGCATGTAGTAGCTTCTATGTCACTGACTTAGCGCAGGGTTTATCAAGTACAGTCACGTCACAAGCGAGAAAACATGCGTTGTCCTGATATGTTGCATGTAGTGGCTTCTATGTCACTGACTCAGCGCAGGGTTTATCAAGTACAGTCACCGTCACAAGCAAGGAAACATGCGTTGTCCTCATACGTTGCATGTAGTGGCTTCTATGTCACTGACTTAGCGCAGGGTTTATCAAGTACAGTCACCGTCACAAGCAAGGAAACATGCGTTGTCCTCATACGTTGCATGTAGTGGCTTCTATGTCACTGACTTAGCGCAAGGTTTATCAAGTACAGTCACCGTCACAAGCAAGGTAACATGCGTTGTCCTCATACGTTGCATGTAGTGGCTTCTATGTCACTGACTAAGCGCAAGGTTTATCAAGTACAGTCACCGTCACAAGCAAGAAAACATGCGTAGTCCTCATACGTTGCATGTAGTGGCTTCTATGTCTCTGACTTAGCGCAAGGTTTATCAAGTACAGTCACCGTCACAAGCAAGGAAACATGCGTTGTCCTGATACGTTGCATGTAGTGGCTTCTGTGTCACTGACTTAGAACAAGGTTTATCAAGTACAGTCACCGTCACAAGCAAGGAAACATGCGTTGTCCTCATACGTTGCATGTAGTGGCTTTCATGTCACTGACTTAGCGCAGGGTTTATCAAGTACAGTCACCGTCACAAGCAAGGAAACATGCGTTGTCCTGATATGTTGCATGTAGTGGCTTCTATGTCACTGACTTAGCGCAGGGTTTATCAAGAACGGTTACCGTCACAAACGAGGAAACATGCGTTGTCCTGATATGTTGCATGTAGTGGCTTACATGTCACTGAAATAGCGCAGGCTTTATCAAGTACAGTCACCGTCACAAGCGAGAAAACATGCGTTGTCCTGATATGTTGCATGTAGTGGCTTTCATGTCACTGACATAGCGAAGGGTTTATCAAGTACAGTCACCGTCAAAATAGAGGAAACATGCGTTGTCCTCATGTGTTGCATGAAGTGGCTTCTATGTCACTGACTTAGCGCAGGGTTTATCAAGTACAGTCACCGTCACAAGCGAGGAAACATGCGTTGTTCTCATATGTTGCATAAAGTGGCTTTCATGTCACTGACTTAGCGCAGGGTTTATCAAGTACAGTCACAGTCACAAGCAAGGAAACATGCGTTGTCCTGATATGTTGCATGTAGTGGCTTCTATGTCATTGACTAAGCGCAGGGTTTATCAAGTACAGTCACCGTCACAAGCAAGGAAACATGCGTTGTCCTGATATGTTGCATGTAGTGGCTTCTATATCACTGACTTAGCGCAGGGTTTATCAAGTTCAGTCACCGTCACAATAGAGGAATCATGCGTTGTCCTCATACGTTGCATGTAGTGGCTTCTTTGTCACTGACTTAGCGCAAGGTTTATCAAGTACAGTCACCGTCACAAGCAAGGCAACATGCGTTGTCCTGATATGATGCATGTAGTGGCTTCTATGTCACTGACTTAGCGCAGGGTTTATCAAGTACAGTCACCGTCACAATAGAGGAAACATGCGTTGTCTTCATACGTTGCATGTAGTGCCTTCTATGTCACTGACTTAGCGCAAGGTTTATCAAGTACAGTCACCGTCACAAGCAAGGAAACATGCGTTGTCCTGATATGTTGCATGTAGTGGCTTCAATGTCACTGACTTAGCGCAGGGTTTATCAAGTACAGTCACCGTCACAATAAAAAACATGCGTTGTCCTCATACGTTGCATGTAGTGGCTTCTATGTCACTGACTTAGCTCAGGGTTTATCAAGTACAGTCACCGTCACAAGCGAGGAAACATGCGTTGTTCTGATATGTTGCATGTAGTGGCTTTCATGTCACTGACTTAGCTCAGGGTTTATCAAGAACAGTCACCGTCACAAGCGTGGAAACATGCGTTGTCCTCATATGTTGCATGTAGTAGCTTTCATGTCACTGACTTAGCGCAGGGTTTATCAAGTACAGTCACCGTCACAATAGAGGAAACATGCGTTGTCCTCATATATTGCATGAAGTGGCTTCTATGTCACTGACTTAGCGCAGGGTTTATCAAGTACAGTCACCGTCACAAGCAAGGAAACATGCGTTGTCCTGATATGTTGCATGTAGTGGCTTCTATGTCACTGACTTAGCGCAGGGTTTATCAAGTACAGTCATCGTCACAAGCAAGGAAACATGCGTTGTCCTGATATGTTGCATGTAGTGGCTTCTATGTCACTGACTTAGCGCAGGGTTTATTAAGTACAGTCACCGTCACAAGCAAGGAAACATGCGTTGTCCTGATATGTTGCATGTAGTGCCTTCTATGTCACTGACTTAGCGCAGGGTTTATCAAGTACAGTCACCGTCACAAGCAAGGAAACATGCGTTGTCCTGATATGTTGCATGTAGTGGCTTCTATGTCACTGACTAAGCGCAGGGTTTATCAAGTACAGTCACCGTCACAAGCAACGAAACATGCGTTGTCCTGATATGTTGCATGAAGTGGCTTTCATGTCACTGACTTAGCGTAGGGTTTATCAAGTACAGTCACCGTCACAAGCAAGGAAACATGCGTTGTCCTGATACGTTGCATGTAGTGGCTTTCATGTCACTGACTTAGCGCAGGGTTTATCAAGTACAGTCACCGTCACAAGCAAGGAAACATGCTTTGTCCTCATACGTTGCATGTAGTGGCTTTCATGTCACTGACTTAGCGCAGGGTTTATCAAGTACAGTGACCGTCACAAGCAAGGAAACATGCGTTGTCCTGATATGTTGCATGTAGTGGCTTCTATGTCACTGACTTAGCGCAGGGTTTATCAAGTACAGTCACCGTCACAAGCGAGGAAACATGCGTTGTCCTGATATGTTGCATGTAGTGGCTTTTAAGTCACTGACATAGCGCAGGGTTTATCAAGTACAGTCACCGTCACAAGCAAGGAAACATGCGTTGTCCTGATATGTTGCATGTAGTGGCTTTCATGTCACTGACATAGCGCAGGGTTTATCAAGTACAGTCACCGTCACAAGCAAGGAAACATGCGTTGTCCTCATACGTTGCATGTAGTGGCTTTCATGTCACTGACATAGCGCAGGTTTTATCAAGTACAGTGACCGTCACAAGCAAGGAAACATGCGTTGTCCTGATATGTTGCATGTAGTGGCTTCTATGTCACTGACTTAGCGCAGGGTTTATCAATAACCGTCACCGTCACAAGCAAGGAAACATGCGTTGTCCTCATACGTTGCATGTAGTGGCTTCTATGTCACTGACTTAGCGCAGGGTTTATCAAGTACAGTCACCGTCACAAGCAAGGAAACTTGCGTTGTCCTGATACGTTGCATGTAGTGGCTTCTATGTCACTGACTTAGCGCAGGGTTTATCAAGTAAAGTCACCGTCACAAGCAAGGAAACATGCGTTGTCCTGATATGTTGCATGTAGTGGCTTCTATGTCACTGACTTAGCGCAGGGTTTATCAAGTACAGTCACCGTCACAATAAGGAAAACATGCGTTGTCCTGATATGTTGCATGAAGTGGCTTCTATGTCACTGACTTAGCGCAGGGTTTATCAAGTACAGTCACTGTCACACGCGACGACACATGCGTTGTCCTGATACGTTGCATGTAGTGGCTTCTATGTCACTGACTTACCGCAGGGTTTATCAAGTACAGTCACCGACACAAGCAAGGAAACATGCGTTGTCCTCATACGTTGCATGAAGTGGCTTCTATGTCACTGACTTAGCGCAGGGTTTATCAAGTACAGTCACCGTCACAATAGAGGAAACATGAGTTGTCCTGATATGTTGCATGTAGTGGCTTCTATGTCACTGACTTAGCGCAGGGTTTATCAAGTACAGTCACCGTCACAAGCGAGGAAACATGCGTTGTCCTGATATGTTGCATGTTGTGGCTTTCATGTCACTGACATAGCGCAGGGTTTATCAAGTACAGTCACCGTCACAAGCAAGAAAACATGCGTTGTCCTGATATGTTGCATGTAGTGGCTTTCATGTCACTGTCATAGCGCAGGGTTTATCAAGTACAGTCACCGTCACAAGCAAGGAAACATGCGTTGTCCTGATACGTTGCATGTAGTGCCTTCTATGTCACTGACTTAGCGCAGGGTTTATCAAGTACAGTCACCGTCACAAGCAAGGAAACATGCGTTGTCCTGATATGTTGCATGTAGTGGCTTCTATGTCACTGAATAAGCGCAGGGTTTATCAAGTACAGTCACCGTCACAAGCAACGAAACATGCGTTGTCCTGATATGTGGCATGAAGTGGCTTTCATGTCACTGACTTAGCGCAGGGTTTATCAAGTACAGTCACCGTCACAAGCAAGGAAACATGCATTGTCCTCATACGTTGCATGTAGTGGCTTTTATGTCACTTACATAGCGCAGGGTTTATCAAGTACAGTCACCGTCACAAGCAAGGAAACATGCGTTGTCCTCATACGTTGCATGTAGTGGCTTCTATGTCACTGACTTAGCGCAGGGTTTATCAAGTACAGTCACCGTCACAAGAAAGGAAACATGCGTTGTCCTCATACGTTGCATGTAGTGGCTTCTTTGTCACTGACTTAGCGCAGGGTTTATCAAGTACAGTCACCGTCACAAGCAAGGAAACATGCGTTGTCCTGATACGTTGCATGTAGTGGCTTTCATGTCACTAACTTAGCGCAGGGTTTATCAAGTACAGTCACCGTCACAAGCAAGGAAACATGCGTTGTCCTCATACGTTGCATGTAGTGGCTTTCATGTCACTGACTTAGCGCAGGGTTTATCAAGTACAGTGACCGTCACAAGCAAGGAAACATGCGTTGTCCTGATATGTTGCATGTAGTGGCTTCTATGTCACTGACTTAGCGCAGGGTTTATCAAGTACAGTCACCGTCACAAGCGAGGAATCATGCGTTGTCCTGATATGTTGCATGTAGTGGCTTTCATGTCACTGACATAGCGCAGGGTTTATCAAGTACAGTCACCGTCACAAGCAAGGAAACATGCGTTGTCCTGATATGTTGCATGTAGTGGCTTTCATGTCACTGACATAGCGCAGGGTTTATCAAGTACAGTCACCGTCACAAGCAAGGAAACATGCGTTGTCCTCATACGTTGCATGTAGTGGCTTTCATGTCACTGACTTAGCGCAGGGTTTATCAAGTACAGTGACCGTCACAAGAAGGGAAACATGCGTTGTCCTGATATGTTGCATGTAGTGGCTTCTATGTCACTGACTTAGCGCAGGGTTTATCAATAACCGTCACCGTCACAAGCAAGGAAACATGCGTTGTCCTCATACGTTGCATGTAGTGGCTTCTATGTCACTGACTTAGCGCAGGGTTTATCAAGTACAGTCACCGTCACAAGCAAGGAAACATGCGTTGTCCTGATACGTTGCATGTAGTGGCTTCTATGTCACTGACTTAGCGCAGGGTTTATCAAGTACAGTCACCGTAACAAGCAAGGAAACATGCGTTGTCCTGATACGTTGAATGTAGTGGCTTCTATGTCACTGACTTAGCGCAGGGTTTATCAAGTACAGTCACCGTCACAAGCAAGGAAACATGCGTTGTCCTCATACGTTGCATGTAGTGGCTTCTATGTCACTGACTTAGCGCAGGGTTTATCAAGAACAGTCACCGTCACAATAGAGAAAACATGAGTTGTCCTGATATTTTGCATGTAGTGGCTTCTATGTCACTGACTTAGCGCAGGGTTTATCAAGTACAGTTACCGTCACAAGCGAGAAAACATGCGTTGCCCTGATATGTTGCATGTAGTGGCTTCTATGTCACTGACTTAGCGCAGGGTTTATCAAGTACAGTCACCGTCACAAGCAAGGAAACATGCGTTGTCCTCATACGTTGCATGTAGTGGCTTTCATGTCACTGACTTTGCGCAGGGTTTATCAAGTACAGTCACCGTCACAAGCAAGGAAACATCCGTTGTCCTCATACGTTGCATGAAGTAGCATCTATGTCACTGACTTAGCGCAAGGTTTATCAAGTACAGTCACCGTCACAAGCAAGGAAACATGCGTTGTCCTGATACGTTGCATGTAGTGGCTTCTATGTCACTGACTTAGCGCAAGGTTTATCAAGTACAGTCACTGTCACAAGCAAGGAAACATGCGTTTTCCCGATACGTTGCATGTAGTTGCTTCTATGTCACTGACTTAGCGCAGGGTTTATCAAGTACAATCACGTCACAAGCGAGAAAACATGCGTTGTCCTGATATGTTGCATGTAGTGGCTTCTATGTCACTGACTCAGCGCAGGGTTTATCAAGTACAGTCACCGTCACAAGCAAGGAAACATGCGTTGTCCTCATACGTTGCATGTAGTGGCTTCTATGTCACTAACTTAGCGCAGGGTTTATCAAGTACAGTCACCGTCACAAGCAAGGAAACATGCGTTGTCCTCATACGTTGCATGTAGTGGCTTCTATGTCACTGACTTAGCGCAAGGTTTATCAAGTACAGTCACCGTCACAAGCAAGGTAACATGCGTTGTCCTCATACGTTGCATGTAGTGGCTTCTATGTCACTGACTTAGCGCAAGGTTTATCAAGTACAGTCACCGTCACAAGCAAGGAAACATGCGTTGTCCTCATACGTTGCATGTAGTGGCTTCTATGTCTCTGACTTAGCGCAAGGTTTATCAAGTACAGTCACCGTAAAAGCTAGGAAACATGCGTTGTTCTCATACGTTGCATGTAGTGGCTTCTATGTCATGACTTAGCGCAGGGCTTATCAAGTACAGTCACCTTCACAAGCAAGGAAACATGCGTTGTTCTCATATGTTGCATAAAGTGGCTTTCATGTCACTGACTTAGCGCAGGGTTTATCAAGTACAGTCACCGTCACAATAGAGGAAACATGCGTTGTCCTGATATGTTGCATGTAGTGGCTTCTATGTCACTGACTTAGCGCAGGGTTTATCAAGTACAGTCACCGTCACAAGCGAGGAAACATGCGTTGTCCTCATATGTTGCATGTAGTGGCTTCTATGTCACTGACTTAGCGCAGTGTTTATCAAGTACAGTCACCTTCACAAGCGAGGAAACATGCGTTGTTCTCATATGTTGCATAAAGTGGCTTTCATGTCACTGACTTAGCGCATTGTTTATCAAGTACAGTCACCGTCACAAGCGAGGAAACATGCGTTGTGCTCATATGTTGCATGAAGTGGCTTTCATGTCACTGACTTAGCGCAGGGTTTATCAAGTACAGTCACAGTCACAAGCAAGGAAACATGCGTTGTCCTGATATGTTGCATGTAGTGGCTTCTATGTCACTGACTAAGCGCAGGGTTTATCAAGTACAGTCACCGTCACAAGCAAGGAAACATGCGTTGTCCTGATATTTTGCATGTAGTGGCTTCTATGTCACTGACTTAGCGCAGGGTTTATCAAGTACAGTCACCGTCACAATAGAGGAAACATGCGTTGTCCTCATACGTTGCATGTAGTGGCTTCTATGTCACTGACTTAGCGCAAGGTTTATCAAGTACAGTCACCGTCACAAGCAAGGAAACATGCGTTGTCCTGATATGATGCATGTAGTGGCTTCTATGTCACTGACTTAGCGCAGGGTTTATCAAGTACAGTCACCGTCACAATAGAGGAAACATGCGTTGTCCTCATACGTTGCATGTAGTGCCTTCTATGTCACTGACTTAGCGCAAGGTTTATCAAGTACAGTCACCGTCACAAGCAAGGAAACATGCGTTGTCCTGATATGTTGCATGTAGTGGCTTCTATGTCACTGACTTAGCGCAGGGTTTATCAAGTACAGTCACCGTCACAATAAAAAACATGCGTTGTCCTCATACGTTGCATGTAGTGGCTTCTATGTCACTGACTTAGTTCAGGGTTTATCAAGTACAGTCACCGTCACAAGCGAGGAAACATGCGTTGTTCTGATATGTTGCATGTAGTGGCTTTCATGTCACTGACTTAGCTCAAGGTTTATCAAGTACAGTCACCGTCACAAGCGTGGAAACATGCGTTGTCCTCATATGTTGCATGTAGTAGCTTTCATGTCACTGACTTAGCGCAGGGTTTATCAAGTACAGTCACCGTCACAATAGAGGAAACATGCGTTGTCCTCATATATTGCATGAAGTGGCTTCTATGTCACTGACTTAGCGCAGGGTTTATCAAGTATAGTCACCGTCACAAGCAAGAAACATGCGTTGTCCTGATATGTTGCATGAAGTGGCTTTCAGGTCACTGACTTAGCGCAGGGTTTATCAAGTACAGTCACCGTCACAAGCAAGGAAACATGCGTTGTCCTCATACGTGGCATGTAGTCGCTTCTATGTCACTTACCTAGCGCTGGGTTTATCAATTACAGTCACCGTCACAAGCAAGGAAACATGCGTTGTCCTCATACGTTGCATGTAGTGGCTTCTTTGTCACTGACTTAGCGCAGGGTTTATCAAGTATAGTCACCGTCACAAGCAGGGAAACATGCGTTGTCCTCATACGTTGCATGTAGTGGCTTCTTTGTCTCTGACTTAGCGCAGGGTTTATCAAGTACAGTCACCGTCACAAGCAAGGAAACATGCGTTGTCCTGATACGTTGCATGTAGTGGCTTTCATGTCACTGACTTAGCGCAGGGTTTATCAAGTACTGTCACCGTCACAAGCAAGGAAACATGCGTTGTCCTCATACGTTGCATGTAGTGGCTTTCATGTCACTGGTTTAGCGCAGGGTTTATCAAGGACAGTGACCGTCACAAGCAAGGAAACATGCGTTGTCCTGATATGTTGCATGTAGTGGCTTCTATGTCACTGACTTAGCGCAGGGTTTATCAAGTACAGTCACCGTCACAAGCGAGGAAACATGCGTTGTCCTGATATGTTGCATGTAGTGGCTTTCATGTCACTGACATAGCGCAGGGTTTATCAAGTACAGTCACCGTCACAAGCAAGAAAACATGCGTTGTCCTGATATGTTGCATGTAGTGGCTTTCATGTCACTGTCATAGCGCAGGGTTAGTCACCGTCACAAGCAAGGAAACATGCGTTGTCCTCATACGTTGCATGTAGTGGCTTTCATGTCACTGACTTAGCTCAGGGTTTATCAAGTACAGTCACCGTCACAAGCAAGAAAACATGCGTTGTCCTGATACGTTGCATGTAGTGGCTTCTATGTCACTGACTTAGCGCAGGGTTTATCGAGTACAGTCACCGTTACAAGCAAGGAAACATGCGTTGTCCTGATACGTTGCATGTAGTGGCTTCTATGTCACTGACTTAGCGCAGGGTTTATCGAGAACAGTCACCGTCACAAGCGAGGAAACATGCGTTGTCCTGATATGTTGCATGTAGTGGCTTTCATGTCACTGACATAGCGCAGGGTTTATCAAGTACAGTTACCGTCACAATAGAGGAAACATGCGTTGTCCTCATATATTGCATGAAGTGGCTTCTATGTCACTGACTTAGCGCAGGGTTTATCAAGTACAGTCACCGTCACAAGCAACGAAACATGCGTTGTCCTGATATGTTGCATTTAGTGGCTTCTATGTCACTGACTTAGCGCAAGGTTTATCAAGTACAGTCACCGTCACAAGCAAGGAAACATGCGTTGTCCTGATATGTTGCATGTAGTGGCTTCTATGTCACTGACTTAGCGCAGGGTTTATTAAGTACAGTCACCGTCACAAGCAAGGAAACATGCGTTGTCCTGATATGTTGCATGTAGTGCCTTCTATGTCACTGACTTAGCGCAGGGTTTATCAAGTACAGTCATCGTCACAAGCAAGGAAACATGCGTTGTCCTGATATGTTGCATGTAGTGGCTTCTATGTCACTGAATAAGCGCAGGGTTTATCAAGTACAGTCACCGTCACAAGCAACGAAACATGCGTTGTCCTGATATGTGGCATGAAGTGGCTTTCATGTCACTGACTTAGCGCAGGGTTAATCAAGTACAGTCACCGTCACAAGCAAGAAAACATGCGTTGTCCTCATACGTTGCATGTAGTGGCTTTTATGTCACTTACATAGCGAAGGGTTTATCAAGTACAGTCACCGTCACAAGCAAGGAAACATGCGTTGTCCTCATACGTTGCATGTAGTGGCTTCTATGCCACTGACTTAGCGCAGGGTTTATCAAGTACAGTCACCGTCACAAGAAAGGAAACATGCGTTGTCCTCATACGTTGCATGTAGTGGCTTCTTTGTCACTGACTTAGCGCAGGGTTTATCAAGTACAGTCACCGTCACAAGCAAGGAAACATGCGTTGTCCTGATACGTTGCATGTAGTGGCTTTCATGTCACTAACTTAGCGCAGGGTTTATCAAGTACAGTCACCGTCACAAGCAAGGAAACAAGCGTTGTCCTCATACGTTGCATGAAGTGGCTTTCATGTCACTGACTTAGCGCAGGGTTTATCAAGTACAGTGACCGTCACAAGCAAGGAAACATGCGTTGTCCTGATATGTTGCATGTAGTGGCTTCTATGTCACTGACTTAGCGCAGGGTTTATCAAGTACAGTCACCGTCACAAGCGAGGAATCATGCGTTGTCCTGATATGTTGCATGTAGTGGCTTTCATGTCACTGACATAGCGCAGGGTTTATCAAGAACAGTCACCGTCACAAGCAAGGAAACATGCGTTGTCCTGATATGTTGCATGTAGTGGCTTTCATGTCACTGACATAGCGCAGGGTTTATCAAGTACAGTCACCGTCACAAGCAAGGAAACATGCGTTGTCCTCATACGTTGCATGTAGTAGCTTTCATGTCACTGACTTAGCGCAGGGTTTATCAAGTACAGTGACCGTCACAAGCAAGGAAACATGCGTTGTCCTGATATGTTGCATGAAGGGGCTTCTATGTCACTGACTTAGCGCAGGGTTTATCAATAACCGTCACCGTCACAAGCAAGGAAACATGCGTTGTCCTCATACGTTGCATGTAGTGGCTTCTATGTCACTGACTTAGCGCAGGGTTTATCAAGTACAGTCACCGTCACAAGCAAGGAAACATGCGTTTCCCTGATACGTTGCATGTAGTGGCTTCTATGTCACTGACTTAGCGCAGGGTTTATCAAGTACAGTCACCGTAACAAGCAAGGAAACATGCGTTGTCCTGATACGTTGAATGTAGTGGCTTCTATGTCACTGACTTAGCGCAGGGTTTATCAAGTACAGTCACCGTCACAAGCAAGGAAACATGCGTTGTCCTCATACGTTGCATGTAGTGGCTTCTATGTCACTGACTTAGCGCAGGGTTTATCAAGAACAGTCACCGTCACAATAGAGGAAACATGAGTTGTCCTGATATTTTGCATGTAGTGGCTTCTATGTCACTGACTTAGCGCAAGGGTTTATCAAGTACAGTTACCGTCACAATCGAGAAAAAATGCGTTGCCCTGATATGTTGCATGTAGTGGCTTCTATGTCACTGACTTAGCGCAGGGTTTATCAAGTACAGTCACCGTCACAAGCAAGGAAACATGCGTTGTCCTCATACGTTGCATGTAGTGGCTTTCATGTCACTGACTTTGCGCAGGGTTTATCAAGTACAGTCACCGTCACAAGCAAGGAAACATCCGTTGTCCTCATACGTTGCATGTAGTAGCATCTATGTCACTGACTTAGCGCAAGGTTTATCAAGTACAGTCACCGTCACAAGCAAGGAAACATGCGTTGTCCTGATACGTTGCATGTAGTGGCTTCTATGTCACTGACTTAGCGCAAGGTTTATCAAGTACAGTCACTGTCACAAGCAAGGAAACATGCGTTTTCCCGATACGTTGCATGTAGTAGCTTCTATGTCACTGACTTAGCGCAGGGTTTATCAAGTACAGTCACGTCACAAGCGAGAAAACATGCGTTGTCCTGATATGTTGCATGTAGTGGCTTCTATGTCACTGACTCAGCGCAGGGTTTATCAAGTACAGTCACCGTCACAAGCAAGGAAACATGCGTTGTCCTCATACGTTGCATGTAGTGGCTTCTATGTCACTGACTTAGCGCAGGGTTTATCAAGTACAGTCACCGTCACAAGCAAGGAAACATGCGTTGTCCTCATACGTTGCATGTAGTGGCTTCTATGTCACTGACTTAGCGCAAGGTTTATCAAGTACAGTCACCGTCACAAGCAAGGTAACATGCGTTGTCCTCATACGTTGCATGTAGTGGCTTCTATGTCACTGACTAAGCGCAAGGTTTATCAAGTACAGTCACCGTCACAAGCAAGAAAACATGCGTAGTCCTCATACGTTGCATGTAGTGGCTTCTATGTCTCTGACTTAGCGCAAGGTTTATCAAGTACAGTCACCGTCACAAGCAAGGAAACATGCGTTGTCCTGATACGTTGCATGTAGTGGCTTCTGTGTCACTGACTTAGAACAAGGTTTATCAAGTACAGTCACCGTCACAAGCAAGGAAACATGCGTTGTCCTCATACGTTGCATGTAGTGGCTTTCATGTCACTGACTTAGCGCAGGGTTTATCAAGTACAGTCACCGTCACAAGCAAGGAAACATGCGTTGTCCTGATATGTTGCATGTAGTGGCTTCTATGTCACTGACTTAGCGCAGGGTTTATCAAGAACGGTTACCGTCACAAACGAGGAAACATGCGTTGTCCTGATATGTTGCATGTAGTGGCTTACATGTCACTGAAATAGCGCAGGCTTTATCAAGTACAGTCACCGTCACAAGCGAGAAAACATGCGTTGTCCTGATATGTTGCATGTAGTGGCTTTCATGTCACTGACATAGCGAAGGGTTTATCAAGTACAGTCACCGTCAAAATAGAGGAAACATGCGTTGTCCTCATGTGTTGCATGAAGTGGCTTCTATGTCACTGACTTAGCGCAGGGTTTATCAAGTACAGTCACCGTCACAAGCGAGGAAACATGCGTTGTTCTCATATGTTGCATAAAGTGGCTTTCATGTCACTGACTTAGCGCAGGGTTTATCAAGTACAGTCACAGTCACAAGCAAGGAAACATGCGTTGTCCTGATATGTTGCATGTAGTGGCTTCTATGTCATTGACTAAGCGCAGGGTTTATCAAGTACAGTCACCGTCACAAGCAAGGAAACATGCGTTGTCCTGATATGTTGCATGTAGTGGCTTCTATATCACTGACTTAGCGCAGGGTTTATCAAGTTCAGTCACCGTCACAATAGAGGAATCATGCGTTGTCCTCATACGTTGCATGTAGTGGCTTCTTTGTCACTGACTTAGCGCAAGGTTTATCAAGTACAGTCACCGTCACAAGCAAGGCAACATGCGTTGTCCTGATATGATGCATGTAGTGGCTTCTATGTCACTGACTTAGCGCAGGGTTTATCAAGTACAGTCACCGTCACAATAGAGGAAACATGCGTTGTCCTCATACGTTGCATGTAGTGCCTTCTATGTCACTGACTTAGCGCAAGGTTTATCAAGTACAGTCACCGTCACAAGCAAGGAAACATGCGTTGTCCTGATATGTTGCATGTAGTGGCTTCAATGTCACTGACTTAGCGCAGGGTTTATCAAGTACAGTCACCGTCACAATAAAAAACATGCGTTGTCCTCATACGTTGCATGTAGTGGCTTCTATGTCACTGACTTAGCTCAGGGTTTATCAAGTACAGTCACCGTCACAAGCGAGGAAACATGCGTTGTTCTGATATGTTGCATGTAGTGGCTTTCATGTCACTGACTTAGCTCAGGGTTTATCAAGAACAGTCACCGTCACAAGCGTGGAAACATGCGTTGTCCTCATATGTTGCATGTAGTAGCTTTCATGTCACTGACTTAGCGCAGGGTTTATCAAGTACAGTCACCGTCACAATAGAGGAAACATGCGTTGTCCTCATATATTGCATGAAGTGGCTTCTATGTCACTGACTTAGCGCAGGGTTTATCAAGTACAGTCACCGTCACAAGCAAGGAAACATGCGTTGTCCTGATATGTTGCATGTAGTGGCTTCTATGTCACTGACTTAGCGCAGGGTTTATCAAGTACAGTCATCGTCACAAGCAAGGAAACATGCGTTGTCCTGATATGTTGCATGTAGTGGCTTCTATGTCACTGACTTAGCGCAGGGTTTATTAAGTACAGTCACCGTCACAAGCAAGGAAACATGCGTTGTCCTGATATGTTGCATGTAGTGCCTTCTATGTCACTGACTTAGCGCAGGGTTTATCAAGTACAGTCACCGTCACAAGCAAGGAAACATGCGTTGTCCTGATATGTTGCATGTAGTGGCTTCTATGTCACTGACTAAGCGCAGGGTTTATCAAGTACAGTCACCGTCACAAGCAACGAAACATGCGTTGTCCTGATATGTTGCATGAAGTGGCTTTCATGTCACTGACTTAGCGTAGGGTTTATCAAGTACAGTCACCGTCACAAGCAAGGAAACATGCGTTGTCCTGATACGTTGCATGTAGTGGCTTTCATGTCACTGACTTAGCGCAGGGTTTATCAAGTACAGTCACCGTCACAAGCAAGGAAACATGCTTTGTCCTCATACGTTGCATGTAGTGGCTTTCATGTCACTGACTTAGCGCAGGGTTTATCAAGTACAGTGACCGTCACAAGCAAGGAAACATGCGTTGTCCTGATATGTTGCATGTAGTGGCTTCTATGTCACTGACTTAGCGCAGGGTTTATCAAGTACAGTCACCGTCACAAGCGAGGAAACATGCGTTGTCCTGATATGTTGCATGTAGTGGCTTTTAAGTCACTGACATAGCGCAGGGTTTATCAAGTACAGTCACCGTCACAAGCAAGGAAACATGCGTTGTCCTGATATGTTGCATGTAGTGGCTTTCATGTCACTGACATAGCGCAGGGTTTATCAAGTACAGTCACCGTCACAAGCAAGGAAACATGCGTTGTCCTCATACGTTGCATGTAGTGGCTTTCATGTCACTGACATAGCGCAGGTTTTATCAAGTACAGTGACCGTCACAAGCAAGGAAACATGCGTTGTCCTGATATGTTGCATGTAGTGGCTTCTATGTCACTGACTTAGCGCAGGGTTTATCAATAACCGTCACCGTCACAAGCAAGGAAACATGCGTTGTCCTCATACGTTGCATGTAGTGGCTTCTATGTCACTGACTTAGCGCAGGGTTTATCAAGTACAGTCACCGTCACAAGCAAGGAAACTTGCGTTGTCCTGATACGTTGCATGTAGTGGCTTCTATGTCACTGACTTAGCGCAGGGTTTATCAAGTAAAGTCACCGTCACAAGCAAGGAAACATGCGTTGTCCTGATATGTTGCATGTAGTGGCTTCTATGTCACTGACTTAGCGCAGGGTTTATCAAGTACAGTCACCGTCACAATAAGGAAAACATGCGTTGTCCTGATATGTTGCATGAAGTGGCTTCTATGTCACTGACTTAGCGCAGGGTTTATCAAGTACAGTCACTGTCACACGCGACGACACATGCGTTGTCCTGATACGTTGCATGTAGTGGCTTCTATGTCACTGACTTACCGCAGGGTTTATCAAGTACAGTCACCGACACAAGCAAGGAAACATGCGTTGTCCTCATACGTTGCATGAAGTGGCTTCTATGTCACTGACTTAGCGCAGGGTTTATCAAGTACAGTCACCGTCACAATAGAGGAAACATGAGTTGTCCTGATATGTTGCATGTAGTGGCTTCTATGTCACTGACTTAGCGCAGGGTTTATCAAGTACAGTCACCGTCACAAGCGAGGAAACATGCGTTGTCCTGATATGTTGCATGTTGTGGCTTTCATGTCACTGACATAGCGCAGGGTTTATCAAGTACAGTCACCGTCACAAGCAAGAAAACATGCGTTGTCCTGATATGTTGCATGTAGTGGCTTTCATGTCACTGTCATAGCGCAGGGTTTATCAAGTACAGTCACCGTCACAAGCAAGGAAACATGCGTTGTCCTGATACGTTGCATGTAGTGCCTTCTATGTCACTGACTTAGCGCAGGGTTTATCAAGTACAGTCACCGTCACAAGCAAGGAAACATGCGTTGTCCTGATATGTTGCATGTAGTGGCTTCTATGTCACTGAATAAGCGCAGGGTTTATCAAGTACAGTCACCGTCACAAGCAACGAAACATGCGTTGTCCTGATATGTGGCATGAAGTGGCTTTCATGTCACTGACTTAGCGCAGGGTTTATCAAGTACAGTCACCGTCACAAGCAAGGAAACATGCATTGTCCTCATACGTTGCATGTAGTGGCTTTTATGTCACTTACATAGCGCAGGGTTTATCAAGTACAGTCACCGTCACAAGCAAGGAAACATGCGTTGTCCTCATACGTTGCATGTAGTGGCTTCTATGTCACTGACTTAGCGCAGGGTTTATCAAGTACAGTCACCGTCACAAGAAAGGAAACATGCGTTGTCCTCATACGTTGCATGTAGTGGCTTCTTTGTCACTGACTTAGCGCAGGGTTTATCAAGTACAGTCACCGTCACAAGCAAGGAAACATGCGTTGTCCTGATACGTTGCATGTAGTGGCTTTCATGTCACTAACTTAGCGCAGGGTTTATCAAGTACAGTCACCGTCACAAGCAAGGAAACATGCGTTGTCCTCATACGTTGCATGTAGTGGCTTTCATGTCACTGACTTAGCGCAGGGTTTATCAAGTACAGTGACCGTCACAAGCAAGGAAACATGCGTTGTCCTGATATGTTGCATGTAGTGGCTTCTATGTCACTGACTTAGCGCAGGGTTTATCAAGTACAGTCACCGTCACAAGCGAGGAATCATGCGTTGTCCTGATATGTTGCATGTAGTGGCTTTCATGTCACTGACATAGCGCAGGGTTTATCAAGTACAGTCACCGTCACAAGCAAGGAAACATGCGTTGTCCTGATATGTTGCATGTAGTGGCTTTCATGTCACTGACATAGCGCAGGGTTTATCAAGTACAGTCACCGTCACAAGCAAGGAAACATGCGTTGTCCTCATACGTTGCATGTAGTGGCTTTCATGTCACTGACTTAGCGCAGGGTTTATCAAGTACAGTGACCGTCACAAGAAGGGAAACATGCGTTGTCCTGATATGTTGCATGTAGTGGCTTCTATGTCACTGACTTAGCGCAGGGTTTATCAATAACCGTCACCGTCACAAGCAAGGAAACATGCGTTGTCCTCATACGTTGCATGTAGTGGCTTCTATGTCACTGACTTAGCGCAGGGTTTATCAAGTACAGTCACCGTCACAAGCAAGGAAACATGCGTTGTCCTGATACGTTGCATGTAGTGGCTTCTATGTCACTGACTTAGCGCAGGGTTTATCAAGTACAGTCACCGTAACAAGCAAGGAAACATGCGTTGTCCTGATACGTTGAATGTAGTGGCTTCTATGTCACTGACTTAGCGCAGGGTTTATCAAGTACAGTCACCGTCACAAGCAAGGAAACATGCGTTGTCCTCATACGTTGCATGTAGTGGCTTCTATGTCACTGACTTAGCGCAGGGTTTATCAAGAACAGTCACCGTCACAATAGAGAAAACATGAGTTGTCCTGATATTTTGCATGTAGTGGCTTCTATGTCACTGACTTAGCGCAGGGTTTATCAAGTACAGTTACCGTCACAAGCGAGAAAACATGCGTTGCCCTGATATGTTGCATGTAGTGGCTTCTATGTCACTGACTTAGCGCAGGGTTTATCAAGTACAGTCACCGTCACAAGCAAGGAAACATGCGTTGTCCTCATACGTTGCATGTAGTGGCTTTCATGTCACTGACTTTGCGCAGGGTTTATCAAGTACAGTCACCGTCACAAGCAAGGAAACATCCGTTGTCCTCATACGTTGCATGAAGTAGCATCTATGTCACTGACTTAGCGCAAGGTTTATCAAGTACAGTCACCGTCACAAGCAAGGAAACATGCGTTGTCCTGATACGTTGCATGTAGTGGCTTCTATGTCACTGACTTAGCGCAAGGTTTATCAAGTACAGTCACTGTCACAAGCAAGGAAACATGCGTTTTCCCGATACGTTGCATGTAGTTGCTTCTATGTCACTGACTTAGCGCAGGGTTTATCAAGTACAATCACGTCACAAGCGAGAAAACATGCGTTGTCCTGATATGTTGCATGTAGTGGCTTCTATGTCACTGACTCAGCGCAGGGTTTATCAAGTACAGTCACCGTCACAAGCAAGGAAACATGCGTTGTCCTCATACGTTGCATGTAGTGGCTTCTATGTCACTAACTTAGCGCAGGGTTTATCAAGTACAGTCACCGTCACAAGCAAGGAAACATGCGTTGTCCTCATACGTTGCATGTAGTGGCTTCTATGTCACTGACTTAGCGCAAGGTTTATCAAGTACAGTCACCGTCACAAGCAAGGTAACATGCGTTGTCCTCATACGTTGCATGTAGTGGCTTCTATGTCACTGACTTAGCGCAAGGTTTATCAAGTACAGTCACCGTCACAAGCAAGGAAACATGCGTTGTCCTCATACGTTGCATGTAGTGGCTTCTATGTCTCTGACTTAGCGCAAGGTTTATCAAGTACAGTCACCGTCACAAGCAAGGAAACATGCGTTGTCCTGATACGTTGCATGTAGTGGCTTCTGTGTCACTGACTTAGAACAAGGTTTATCAAGTACAGTCACCGTCACAAGCAAGGAAACATGCGTTGTCCTCATACGTTGCATGTAGTGGCTTTCATGTCACTGACTTAGCGCAGGGTTTATCAAGTACAGTCACCGTCACAAGCAAGGAAACATGCGTTGTCCTGATATGTTGCATGTAGTGGCTTCTATGTCACTGACTTACCGCAGGGTTTATCAAGAACGGTTACCGTCACAAACGAGGAAACATGCGTTGTCCTGATATGTTGCATGTAGTGGCTTTCATGTCACTGACATAGCGCAGGCTTTATCAAGTACAGTCACCGTCACAAGCGAGAAAACATGCGTTGTCCTGATATGTTGCATGTAGTGGCTTTCATGTCACTGACATAGCGAAGGGTTTATCAAGTACAGTCACCGTCAAAATAGAGAAAACATGCGTTGTCCTCATGTGTTGCATGAAGTGGCTTCTATGTCACTGACTTAGCGCAGGGTTTATCAAGTACAGTCACCGTCACTAGCGAGGAAACATGCGTTGTTCTCATATGTTGCATAAAGTGGCTTTCATGTCACTGACTTAGCGCAGGGTTTATCAAGTACAGTCACAGTCACAAGCAAGGAAACATGCGTTGTCCTGATATGTTGCATGTAGTGGCTTCTATGTCATTGACTTAGCGCAGGGTTTATCAAGTACAGTCACCGTCACAAGCAAGGAAACATGCGTTGTCCTGATATGTTGCATGTAGTGGCTTCTATATCACTGACTTAGCGCAGGGTTTATCAAGTTCAGTCACCGTCACAATAGAGGAAACATGCGTTGTCCTCATACGTTGCATGTAGTGGCTTCTATGTCACTGACTTAGCGCAAGGTTTATCAAGTACAGTCACCGTCACAAGCAAGGCAACATGCGTTGTCCTGATATGATGCATGTAGTGGGTTCTATGTCACTGACTTAGCGCAGGGTTTATCAAGTACAGTCACCGTCACAATAGAGGTAACATGCGTTGTCCTCATACGTTGCATGTAGTGCCTTCTATGTCACTGACTTAGCGCAAGGTTTATCAAGTACAGTCACCGTCACAAGCAAGGAAACATGCGTTGTCCTGATATGTTGCATGTAGTGGCTTCTATGTCACTGACTTAGCGCAGGGTTTATCAAGTACAGTCACCGTCACAATAAAAAACATGCGTTGTCCTCATACGTTGCATGTAGTGGCTTCTATGTCACTGACTTAGCTCAGGGTTTATCAAGTACAGTCACCGTCACAAGCGAGGAAACATGCGTTGTTCTGATATGTTGCATGTAGTGGCTTTCATGTCACTGACTTAGCTCAGGGTTTATCAAGTACAGTCACCGTCACAAGCGTGGAAACATGCGTTGTCCTCATATGTTGCATGTAGTAGCTTTTATTTCACTGACTTAGCGCAGGGTTTATCAAGTACAGTCACCGTCACAATAGAGGAAACATGCGTTGTCCTCATATATTGCATGAAGTGGCTTCTATGTCACTGACTTAGCGCAGGGTTTATCAAGTACAGTCACCGTCACAAGCAAGGAAACATGCGTTGTCCTGATATGTTGCATGTAGTGGCTTCTATGTCACTGACTTAGCGCAGGGTTTATCAAGTACAGTCATCGTCACAAGCAAGGAAACATGCATTGTCCTGATATGTTGCATGTAGTGGCTTCTATGTCACTGACTTAGCGCAGGGTTTATTAATACAGTCACCGTCACAAGCAAAGAAACATGCGTTGTCCTGATATGTTGCATGTAGTGCCTTCTATGTCACTGACTTAGCGCAGGGTTTATCAAGTACAGTCACCGTTACAAGCAAGGAAACATGCGTTGTCCTGATATGTTGCATGTAGTGGCTTCTATGTCACTGACTAAGCGCAGGGTTTATCAAGTACAGTCACCGTCACAAGCAACGAAACATGCGTTGTCCTGATATGTTGCATGAAGTGGCTTTCATGTCACTGACTTAGCGCAGGGTTTATCAAGTACAGTCACCGTCACAAGCAAGGAAACATGCGTTGTCCTGATACGTTGCATGTAGTGGCTTTCATGTCACTGACTTAGCGCAGGGTTTATCAAGTACAGTCACCGTCACAAGCAAGGAAACATGCGTTGTCCTCATACGTTGCATGTAGTGGCTTTCATGTCACTGACTTAGCGCAGGGTTTATCAAGTACAGTGACCGTCACAAGCAAGAAAACATGCGTTGTCCTGATATGTTGCATGTAGTGGCTTCTATGTCACTGACTTAGCGCAGGGTTTATCAATAACCGTCACCGTCACAAGCAAGGAAACATGCGTTGTCCTCATACGTTGCATGTAGTGGCTTCTATGTCACTGACTAAGCGCAAGGTTTATCAAGTACAGTCACCGTCACAAGCAAGGAAACTTGCGTTGTCCTGATACGTTGCATGTAGTGGCTTCTATGTCACTGACTTAGCGCAGGGTTTATCAAGTAAAGTCACCGTCACAAGCAAGGAAACATGCGTTGTCCTGATATGTTGCATGTAGTGGCTTCTATGTCACTGACTTAGCGCAGGGTTTATCAAGTACAGTCACCGTCACAATAAGGAAAACATGCGTTGTCCTGATATGTTGCATGAAGTGGCTTCTATGTCACTGACTTAGCGCAGGGTTTATCAAGTACAGTCACTGTCACACGCGACGACACATGCGTTGTCCTGATACGTTGCATGTAGTGGCTTCTATGTCACTGACTTACCGCAGGGTTTATCAAGTACAGTCACCGACACAAGCAAGGAAACATGCGTTGTCCTCATACGTTGCATGAAGTGGCTTCTATGTCACTGACTTAGCGCAGGGTTTATCAAGTACAGTCACCGTCACAATAGAGGAAACATGAGTTGTCCTGATATGTTGCATGTAGTGGCTTCTATGTCACTGACTTAGCGCAGGGTTTATCAAGTACAGTCACCGTCACAAGCGAGGAAACATGCGTTGTCCTGATATGTTGCATGTTGTGGCTTTCATGTCACTGACATAGCGCAGGGTTTATCAAGTACAGTCAACGTCACAAGCAAGAAAACATGCGTTGTCCTGATATGTTGCATGTAGTGGCTTTCATGTCACTGTCATAGCGCAGGGTTTATCAAGTACAGTCACCGTCACAAGCAAGGAAACATGCGTTGTCCTCATACGTTGCATGTAGTGGCTTTCATGTCACTGACTTAGCTCAGGGTTTATCAAGTACAGTCACCGTCACAAGCGTGGAAACATGCGTTGTCCTCATATGTTGCATGTAGTAGCTTTTATGTCAATGACTGAGCGCAGGGTTTATCAAGTACAGTCACCGTCACAAGCAAGGAAACATGCGTTGTCCTGATATGTTGCATGTAGTGGCTTCTATGTCACTGACTTAGCGCAGGGTTTATCGAGTACAGTCACCGTTACAAGCAAGGAAACATGCGTTGTCCTGATACGTTGCATGTAGTGGCTTCTATGTCACTGATTTAGCGCAGGGTTTATCGAGAACAGTCACCGTCACAAGCGAGGAAACATGCGGTGTCCTGATATGTTGCATGTAGTGGCTTTCATGTCACTGACATAGCGCAGGGTTTATCAAGTACAGTTACCGTCACAATAGAGGAAACATGCGTTGTCCTCATATATTGCATGAAGTGGCTTCTATGTCACTGACTTAGCGCAGGGTTTATCAAGTACAGTCACCGTCACAAGCAAGGAAACATGCGTTGTCCTGATATGTTGCATTTAGTGGCTTCTATGTCACTGACTTAGCGCAGGGTTTATCAAGTACAGTCACCGTCACAAGCAAGGAAACATGCGTTGTCCTGATATGTTGCATGTAGTGGCTTCTATGTCACTGACTTAGCGCAGGGTTTATTAAGTACAGTCACCGTCACAAGCAAGGAAACATGCGTTGTCCTGATATGTTGCATGTAGTGCCTTCTATGTCACTGACTTAGCGCAGGGTTTATCAAGTACAGTCACCGTCACAAGCAAGGAAACATGCGTTGTCCTGATATGTTGCATGTAGTGGCTTCTATGTCACTGAATAAGCGCAGGGTTTATCAAGTACAGTCACCGTCACAAGCAACGAAACATGCGTTGTCCTGATATGTGGCATGAAGTGGCTTTCATGTCACTGACTTAGCGCAGGGTTTATCAAGTACAGTCACCGTCACAAGCAAGGAAACATGCATTGTCCTCATACGTTGCATGTAGTGGCTTTTATGTCACTTACATAGCGCAGGGTTTATCAAGTACAGTCACCGTCACAAGCAAGGAAACATGCGTTGTCCTCATACGTTGCATGTAGTGGCTTCTATGTCACTGACTTAGCGCAGGGTTTATCAAGTACAGTCACCGTCACAAGAAAGGAAACATGCGTTGTCCTCATACGTTGCATGTAGTGGCTTCTTTGTCACTGACTTAGCGCAGGGTTTATCAAGTACAGTCACCGTCACAAGCAAGGAAACATGCGTTGTCCTGATACGTTGCATGTAGTGGCTTTCATGTCACTAACTTAGCGCAGGGTTTATCAAGTACAGTCACCGTCACAAGCAAGGAAACATGCGTTGTCCTCATACGTTGCATGTAGTGGCTTTCATGTCACTGACTTAGCGCAGGGTTTATCAAGTACAGTGACCGTCACAAGCAAGGAAACATGCGTTGTCCTGATATGTTGCATGTAGTGGCTTCTATGTCACTGACTTAGCGCAGGGTTTATCAAGTACAGTCACCGTCACAAGCGAGGAATCATGCGTTGTCCTGATATGTTGCATGTAGTGGCTTTCATGTCACTGACATAGCGCAGGGTTTATCAAGTACAGTCACCGTCACAAGCAAGGAAACATGCGTTGTCCTCATACGTTGCATGTAGTGGCTTTCATGTCACTGACTTAGCGCAGGGTTTATCAAGTACAGTGACCGTCACAAGAAGGGAAACATGCGTTGTCCTGATATGTTGCATGTAGTGGCTTCTATGTCACTGACTTAGCGCAGGGTTTATCAATAACCGTCACCGTCACAAGCAAGGAAACATGCGTTGTCCTCATACGTTGCATGTAGTGGCTTCTATGTCACTGACTTAGCGCAGGGTTTATCAAGTACAGTCACCGTCACAAGCAAGGAAACATGCGTTGTCCTGATACGTTGCATGTAGTGGCTTCTATGTCACTGACTTAGCGCAGGGTTTATCAAGTACAGTCACCGTAACAAGCAAGGAAACATGCGTTGTCCTGATACGTTGAATGTAGTGGCTTCTATGTCACTGACTTAGCGCAGGGTTTATCAAGTACAGTCACCGTCACAAGCAAGGAAACATGCGTTGTCCTCATACGTTGCATGTAGTGGCTTCTATGTCACTGACTTAGCGCAGGGTTTATCAAGAACAGTCACCGTCACAATAGAGAAAACATGAGTTGTCCTGATATTTTGCATGTAGTGGCTTCTATGTCACTGACTTAGCGCAGGGTTTATCAAGTACAGTTACCGTCACAAGCGAGAAAACATGCGTTGCCCTGATATGTTGCATGTAGTGGCTTCTATGTCACTGACTTAGCGCAGGGTTTATCAAGTACAGTCACCGTCACAAGCAAGGAAACATGCGTTGTCCTCATACGTTGCATGTAGTGGCTTTCATGTCACTGACTTTGCGCAGGGTTTATCAAGTACAGTCACCGTCACAAGCAAGGAAACATCCGTTGTCCTCATACGTTGCATGAAGTAGCATCTATGTCACTGACTTAGCGCAAGGTTTATCAAGTACAGTCACCGTCACAAGCAAGGAAACATGCGTTGTCCTGATACGTTGCATGTAGTGGCTTCTATGTCACTGACTAAGCGCAAGGTTTATCAAGTACAGTCACTGTCACAAGCAAGGAAACATGCGTTTTCCCGATACGTTGCATGTAGTTGCTTCTATGTCACTGACTTAGCGCAGGGTTTATCAAGTACAGTCACGTCACAAGCGAGAAAACATGCGTTGTCCTGATATGTTGCATGTAGTGGCTTCTATGTCACTGACTCAGCGCAGGGTTTATCAAGTACAGTCACCGTCACAAGCAAGGAAACATGCGTTGTCCTCATACGTTGCATGTAGTGGCTTCTATGTCACTGACTTAGCGCAGGGTTTATCAAGTACCGTCACCGTCACAAGCAAGGAAACATGCGTTGTCCTCATACGTTGCATGTAGTGGCTTCTATGTCACTGACTTAGCGCAAGGTTTATCAAGTACAGTCACCGTCACAAGCAAGGTAACATGCGTTGTCCTCATACGTTGCATGTAGTGGCTTCTATGTCACTGACTTAGCGCAAGGTTTATCAAGTACAGTCACCGTCACAAGCAAGAAAACATGCGTTGTCCTCATACGTTGCATGTAGTGGCTTCTATGTCTCTGACTTAGCGCAAGGTTTATCAAGTACAGTCACCGTCACAAGCAAGGAAACATGCGTTGTCCTGATACGTTGCATGTAGTGGCTTCTGTGTCACTGACTTAGAACAAGGTTTATCAAGTACAGTCACCGTCACAAGCAAGGAAACATGCGTTGTCCTCATACGTTGCATGTAGTGGCTTTCATGTCACTGACTTAGCGCAGGGGTTATCAAGTACAGTCACCGTCACAAGCAAGGAAACATGCGTTGTCCTGATATGTTGCATGTAGTGGCTTCTATGTCACTGACTTAGCGCAGGGTTTATCAAGAACGGTTACCGTCACAAACGAGGAAACATGCGTTGTCCTGATATGTTGCATGTAGTGGCTTTCATGTCACTGACATAGCGCAGGCTTTATCAAGTACAGTCACCGTCACAAGCGAGAAAACATGCGTTGTCCTGATATGTTGCATGTAGTGGCTTTCATGTCACTGACATAGCGAAGGGTTTATCAAGTACAGTCACCGTCAAAATAGAGAAAACATGCGTTGTCCTCATGTGTTGCATGAAGTGGCTTCTATGTCACTGACTTAGCGCAGGGTTTATCAAGTACAGTCACCGTCACAAGCGAGGAAACATGCGTTGTTCTCATATGTTGCATAAAGTGGCTTTCATGTCACTGACTTAGCGCAGGGTTTATCAAGTACAGTCACAGTCACAAGCAAGGAAACATGCGTTGTCCTGATATGTTGCATGTAGTGGCTTCTATGTCATTGACTTAGCGCAGGGTTTATCAAGTACAGTCACCGTCACAAGCAAGGAAACATGCGTTGTCCTGATATGTTGCATGTAGTGGCTTCTATATCACTGACTTAGCGCAGGGTTTATCAAGTTCAGTCACCGTCACAATAGAGGAAACATGCGTTGTCCTCATACGTTGCATGTAGTGGCTTCTATGTCACTGACTTAGCGCAAGGTTTATCAAGTACAGTCACCGTCACAAGCAAGGCAACATGCGTTGTCCTGATATGATGCATGTAGTGGCTTCTATGTCACTGACTTAGCGCAGGGTTTATCAAGTACAGTGACCGTCACAATAGAGGAAACATGCGTTGTCCTCATACGTTGCATGTAGTGCCTTCTATGTCACTGACTTAGCGCAAGGTTTATCAAGTACAGTCACCGTCACAAGCAAGGAAACATGCGTTGTCCTGATATGTTGCATGTAGTGGCTTCTATGTCACTGACTTAGCGCAGGGTTTATCAAGTACAGTCACCGTCACAATAAAAAACATGCGTTGTCCTCATACGTTGCATGTAGTGGCTTCTATGTCACTGACTTAGCTCAGGGTTTATCAAGTACAGTCACCGTCACAAGCGAGGAAACATGCGTTGTTCTGATATGTTGCATGTAGTGGCTTTCATGTCACTGACTTAGCTCAGGGTTTATCAAGTACAGTCACCGTCACAAGCGTGGAAACATGCGTTGTCCTCATATGTTGCATGTAGTAGCTTTCATTTCACTGACTTAGCGCAGGGTTTATCAAGTACAGTCACCGTCACAATAGAGGAAACATGCGTTGTCCTCATATATTGCATGAAGTGGCTTCTATGTCACTGACTTAGCGCAGGGTTTATCAAGTACAGTCACCGTCACAAGCAAGGAAACATGCGTTGTCCTGATATGTTGCATGTAGTGGCTTCTATGTCACTGACTTAGCGCAGGGTTTATCAAGTACAGTCATCGTCACAAGCAAGGAAACATGCATTGTCCTGATATGTTGCATGTAGTGGCTTCTATGTCACTGACTTAGCGCAGGGTTTATTAATACAGTCACCGTCACAAGCAAAGAAACATGCATTGTCCTGATATGTTGCATGTAGTGCCTTCTATGTCACTGACTTAGCGCAGGGTTTATCAAGTACAGTCACCGTCACAAGCAAGGAAACATGCGTTGTCCTGATATGTTGCATGTAGTGGCTTCTATGTCACTGACTAAGCGCAGGGTTTATCAAGTACAGTCACCGTCACAAGCAACGAAACATGCGTTGTCCTGATATGTTGCATGAAGTGGCTTTCATGTCACTGACTTAGCGCAGGGTTTATCAAGTACAGTCACCGTCACAAGCAAGGAAACATGCGTTGTCCTGATACGTTGCATGTAGTGGCTTTCATGTCACTGACTTAGCGCAGGGTTTATCAAGTACAGTCACCGTCACAAGCAAGGAAACATGCGTTGTCCTCATACGTTGCATGTAGTGGCTTTCATGTCACTGACTTAGCGCAGGGTTTATCAAGTACAGTGACCGTCACAAGCAAGGAAACATGCGTTGTCCTGATATGTTGCATGTAGTGGCTTCTATGTCACTGACTTAGCGCAGGGTTTATCAAGTACAGTCACCGTCACAAGCAAGGAAACATGCGTTGTCCTCATACGTTGCATGTAGTGGCTTCTATGTCACTGACTCAGCGCAGGGTTTATCAAGTACAGTCACCGTCACAAGCAAGGAAACTTGCGTTGTCCTGATACGTTGCATGTAGTGGCTTCTATGTCACTGACTTAGCGCAGGGTTTATCAAGTTAAGTCACCGTCACAAGCAAGGAAACATGCGTTGTCCTGATATGTTGCATGTAGTGGCTTCTATGTCACTGACTTAGCGCAGGGTTTATCAAGTACAGTCACCGTCACAATAAGGAAAACATGCGTTGTCCTGATATGTTGCATGAAGTGGCTTCTATGTCACTGACTTAGCGCAGGGTTTATCAAGTACAGTCACTGTCACAAGCGAGGACACATGCGTTGTCCTGATACGTTGCATGTAGTGGCTTCTATGTCACTGACTTACCGCAGGGTTTATCAAGTACAG
The DNA here is from genome assembly GCA_945910005.1 of Isoperla grammatica. Lineage (NCBI taxonomy): Eukaryota > Metazoa > Arthropoda > Insecta > Plecoptera > Perlodidae > Isoperla > Isoperla grammatica. Next base: position 1,914,545 of record CAMDTW010000642.1, read on the forward strand.
TCACCGACACAAGCAAGGAAACATGCGTTGTCCTCATACGTTGCATGAAGTGGCTTCTATGTCACTGACTTAGCGCAGGGTTTATCAAGTACAGTCACCGTCACAATAGAGGAAACATGAGTTGTCCTGATATGTTGCATGTAGTGGCTTCTATGTCACTGACTTAGCGCAGGGTTTATCAAGTACAGTCACCGTCACAAGCGAGAAAACGTGCGTTCCCCTGATATGTTGCATGTAGTGGCTTCTATGTCACTGACTTAGCGCAGGGTTTATCAAGTACAGTCACCGTCACAAGCAAGGAAACATGCGTTGTCCTCATACGTTGCATGTAGTGGCTTTCATGTCACTGACTTTGGGCAGGGTTTATCAAGTACAGTCACCGTCACAAGCAACGAAACACGCGTTGTTCTCATACGTTGCATGTAGTGGCTTCTATGTCACTGACTTAGCGCAAGGTTTATCAAGTACAGTCACCGTCACAAGCAAGGAAACATGCGTTGTCCTGATACGTTGCATGTAGTGGCTTCTATGTCACTGACTTAGCGCAAGGTTTATCAAGTACAGTCACCGTCACAAGCAAGAAAACATGCGTTTTCCCGATACGTTGCATGTAGTGGCTTCTATGTCACTGACTTAGCGCAAGGTTTATCAAGTACAGTCACCGTCACAATTAAGGAATCATGCGTTGTCCTCATACGTTGCATGTAGTGGCTTTCATGTCACTGACTTAGCGCAGGGTTTATCAAGTACAGTCACCGTCACCAGCAAGGAAACATGCGTTGTCATGATATGTTGCATGTAGTGGCTTCTATGTCACTTACTTAGCGCAGGGTTTATCAAGTACAGTCACCGTCACAAGCGAGGAAACATGCGTTGTCCTGTTACGTTGCAGGACATAGCGCAGGGTTTATCAAGTACAGTCACCGTCACAAGCGAGAAAACATGCGTTGTCCTGATATGTTGCATGTAGTAGCTTTCATGTCACTGACATAGCGCAGGGTTTATCAAGTACAGTCACCGTCACAAGCAAGGAAACATGCGTTGTCCTGATATGTTGCATGTAGTGGCTTCTATGTCACTGACTTAGCGCAGGGTTTATCAAGTACAGTCACCGTCACAAGCGAGGAAACATGCGTTGTCCTGATATGTTGCAGGACATAGCGCAGGGTTTATCAAGTACAGTCACCGTCACAAGCGAGAAAACATGCGTTGTCCTGATACGTTGCATGTAGTGGCTTTCATGTCACTGACATAGCGCAGGGTTTATCAAGTACAGTCACCGTCACAATAGAGGAAACATGCGTTGTCCTGATACTTTGCATGTAGTGGCTTCCATGTCACTGACTTAGCGCAGGGTTTATCAAGTACAGTCACCGTCACAAGCGAGGAAACATGCGTTGTTCTCATATGTTGCATGGAGTGGCTTTCATGTCACTGACTTAGCGCAGGGTTTATCAAGTACAGTCACAGTCACAAGCAAGGAAACATGCGTTGTCCTGATATGTTGCATGTAGTGGCTTCTATGTCACTGACTAAGCGCAGGGTTTATCAAGTACAGTCACCGTCACAAGCAAGGAAACATGCGTTGTCCTGATATGTTGCATGTAGTGGCTTCTATGTCACTGACTTAGCGCGGGGTTTATCAAGTACAGTCACCGTCACAATAGAGGAAATATGCGTTGCCCTGATACGTTGCACTTAGTGGCTTCTATGTCACTGACTTAGCGCAAGGTTTATCAAGTACAGTCACCGTCACAAGCAAGGAAACATGCGTTGTCCTGATATGATGCATGTAGTGGCTTCTATGTGACTGACTTAGCGCAGGGTTTATCAAGTACAGTCACCGTCACAATAGAGGACACATGCGTTGTCCTCATACGTTGCATGTAGTGGCTTCTATGTCACTGACTTAGCGAAGGGTTTATCAAGTACAGTCACCGTCACAATAGAAAAAAACATGCGTTGTCCTCATACGTTGCATGTAGTGGCTTTTATGTCACTGACTTAGCTCAGGGTTTATCAAGTACAGTCACCGTCACAAGCGAGGAAACATGCGTTGTTATGATATGTTGCATGTAGTGGCTTTCATGTCACTGACTTAGCTCAGGGTTTATCAAGTACAGTCACCGTCTTAAGCGTGGAAACATGCGTTGTCCTCATATGTTGCATGTAGTAGCTTTCATGTCAATGACTTAGCGCAGGGTTTATCAAGTACAGTCACCGTCACAAGCAAGGAAACATGCGTTGTCCTGATACGTTGCATGTAGTGGCTTCTATGTCACTGACTTAGCGCAGGGTTTATCGAGTACAGTCACCGTTACAAGCAAGGAAACATGCGTTGTCCTGATACGTTGCATGTAGTGGCTTCTATGTCACTGACTTAGCGCAGGGTTTATCGAGTACAGTCACCGTCACAAGCGAGGAAACATGCGTTGTCCTGATATGTTGCATGTAGTGGCTTTCATGTCACTGACATAGCGCAGGGTTTATCAAGTACAGTTACCGTCACAATAGAGGAAACATGCGTTGTCCTCATATATTGCATGAAGTAGCTTCTATGTCACTGACTTAGCGCAGGGTTTATCAAGTACAGTCACCGTCACAAGCAAGGAAACATGCGTTGTCCTGATATGTTGCATGTAGTGGCTTCTATGTCACTGACTTAGCGCAGGGTTTATCAAGTACAGTCACCGTCACAAGCAAGGAAACATGCGTTGTCCTGATATGTTGCATGTAGTGGCTTCTATGTCACTGACTTAGCGCAGGGTTTATTAAGTACAGTCACCGTCACAAGCAAGGAAACATGCGTTGTCCTGATATGTTGCATGTAGTGCCTTCTATGTCACTGACTTAGCGCAGGGTTTATCAAGTACAGTCACCGTCACAAGCAAGGAAACATGCGTTGTCCTGATATGTTGCATGTAGTGGCTTCTATGTCACTGACTAAGCGCAGGGTTAATCAAGTACAGTCACCGTCACAAGCAACGAAACATGCGTTGTACTGATATGTTGCATTAAGTGGCTTTCATGTCACTGACTTAGCGCAGGGTTTATCAAGTACAGTCACCGTCACAAGGAAGGAAACATGCGTTGTCCTCATACGTTGCATGTAGTGGCTTCTATGTCACTTACCTAGCGCAGGGTTTATCAAGTACAGTCACCGTCACAAGCAAGGAAACATGCGTTGTCCTCATACGTTGCATGTAGTGGCTTCTATGTCACTGACTTAGCGCAGGGTTTATCAAGTACAGTCACCGTCACAAGCAAGGAAACATGCGTTGGCCTCATACGTCGCATGTAGTGGCTTCTTTGTCACTGACTTAGCGCAGGGTTTATCAAGTACAGTCACCGTCACAAGCAAGGAAACATGCGTTGTCCTGATACGTTGCATGTAGTGGCTTTCATGTCACTGACTTAGCGCAGGGTTTATCAAGTACAGTCACCGTCGCAAGCAAGGAAACATGCGTTGTCCTCATACGTTGCATGTAGTGGCTTTCATGTCACTGACTTAGCGCAGGGTTTATCAAGTACAGTGACCGTCACAAGCAAGGAAACATGCGTTGTCCTGATATGTTGCATGTAGTGGCTTCTATGTCACTGACTTAGCGCAGGGATTATCAAGTAAAGTCACCGTCACAAGCGAGGAAACATGCGTTGTCCTGATATGTTGCATGTAGTGGCTTTCATGTCACTGACATAGCGCAGGGTTTATCAAGTACAGTCACCGTCACAAGCAAGGAAACATGCGTTGTCCTGATATGTTGCATGTAGTGGCTTTCATGTCACTGACATAGCGAAGGGTTTATCAAGTACAGTCACCGTCACAAGCAAGGAAACATGCGTTGTCCTGATATGTTGCATGTAGTGCCTTTATGTCACTGACTTAGCGCAGGGTTTATCAAGTACAGTGACCGTCACAAGCAAGGAAACATGCGTTGTCCTGATATGTTGCATGTAGTGGCTTCTATGTCACTGACTTAGCGCAAGGTTTATCAATAACCGTCACCGTCACAAGCAAGGAAACATGCGTTGTCCTCATACGTTGCATGTAGTGGCTTCTATGTCACTGACTTAGCGCAGGGTTTATCAAGTACAGTCACCGTCACAAGCAAGGAAACATGCGTTGTCCTGATACGTTGCATGTAGTGGCTTCTATGTCACTGAAATAGCGCAGGGTTTATTAAGTACAGTCACCGTCACAAGCAAGGAAACATGCGTTGTCCTGATACGTTGAATGTAGTGGCTTTTATGTCACTGACTTAGCGCAGGGTTTATTAAGTACAGTAACCGTCACAAGCAAGGAAACATGCGTTGTCCTCATACGTTGCATGTAGTGGCTTCTATGTCACTGACTTAGCGCAGGGTTTATCAAGTACAGTCACCGTCACAATAGAGGAAACATGAGTTGTCCTGATATTTTGCATGTAGTGGCTTCTATGTCACTGACTTAGCGCAGGGTTTATCAAATACAGTTACCGTCACAAGCGAGAAAACATGCGTTGCCCTGATATGTTGCATGTAGTGGCTTCTATTTCACTGACTTAGCGCAGGGTTTATCAAGTACAGTCACCGTCACAAGCAAGGAAACATGCGTTGTCCTCATACGTTGCATGTAGTGGCTTTCATGTCACTGACTTTGCGCAGGGTTTATCAAGTACAGTCACCGTCACAAGCAAGAAAACATGCGTTGTCCTCATACGTTGCATGTAGTGGCTTCTATGTCACTGACTAAGCGCAAGGTTTATCAAGTACAGTCACCGTCACAAGCAAGGAAACATGCGTTGTCCTGATACGTTGCATGTAGTGGCTTCTATGTCACTGACTTAGCGCAAGGTTTATCAAGTACAGTCACCGTCACAAGCAAGGAAACATGCGTTTTCCCGATACGTTGCATGTAGGTGCTTCTATGTCACTGACTTAGCGCAAGGTTTATCAAGTACAGTCACCGTCACAAGCAAGGAATCATGCGTTGTCCTCATACGTTGCATGTAGTGGCTTTCATGTCACTGACTTAGCGCAGGGTTTATCAAGTACAGTCACCGTCACAAGCAAGGAAACATGCGTTGTCCTGATATGTTGCATGTAGTGGCTTCTATGTCACTGACATAGCGCAGGGTTTATCAAGTACAGTCACCGTCACAAGCGAGGAAACATGCGTTGTCCTGATATGTTGCAGGACATAGCGCAGGGTTTATCAAGTACAGTCACCGTCACAAGCAAGGAAACATGCGTTGTCCTGATATGTTGCAATGAGTGGCTTTCATGGTACTGACTTAGCGCAGGGTTAATCAAGTACAGTCACCGTCACAAGCGAGGAAACATGCGTTGTTCTCATATGTTGCATGAAGTGGCTTTCATGTCACTGACTTAGCGCAGGGTTTATCAAGTACAGTCACAGTCACAAGCAAGGAAACATGCGTTGTCCTGATATGTTGCATGTAGTGGCTTCTATGTCACTGACTAAGCGCAGGGTTTATCAAGTACAGTCACCGTCACAAGCAAGGAAACATGCGTTGTCCTGATATGTTGCATGTAGTGGCTTCTATGTCACTGACTTAGCGCAGGGTTTATCAAGTACAGTCACCGTCACAATAGAGGAAACATGCGTTGTCCTCATACGTTGCACTTAGTGGCTTCTATGTCACTGACTTAGCGCAAGGTTTATCAAGTACAGTCACCGTCACAAGCAAGGAAACATGCGTTGTCCTGATATGATGCATGTAGTGGCTTCTATGTCACTGACTTAGCGCAGGGTTTATCAAGTACAGTCACCGTCACAATAGAGGACACATGCGTTGTCCTCATACGTTGCATGTAGTGGCTTCTATGTCACTGACTTAGCGCAAGGTTTATCAAGTACAGTCACCGTCACAAGCAAGGAAACATGCGTTGTCCTGATATGTTGCATGGTGTGGCTTCTATGTCACTGACTTAGCGCAGGGTTTATCAAGTACAGTCACCGTCACAATAGAAAAAAACATGCGTTGTCCTCATACGTTGCATGTAGTGGCATCTATGTCACTGACTTAGCTCAGGGTTTACCAAGTACAGTCACCGTCACAAGCGAGGAAACATGCGTTGTTCTGATATGTTGCATGTAGTGGCTTTCATGTCACTGACTTAGCTCAGGGTTTATCAAGTACAGTCACCGTCACAAGCAAGGAAACATGCGTTGTCCTGATATGTTGCATGTAGTGGCTTCTATGTCACTGACATAGCGCAGGGTTTATCAAGTACAGTCACCGTCACAAGCGAGGAAACATGCGTTGTCCTGATATGTTGCAGGACATAGCGCAGGGTTTATCAAGTACAGTCACCGTCACAAGCAAGGAAACATGCGTTGTCCTGATATGTTGCAATGAGTGGCTTTCATGGTACTGACTTAGCTCAGGGTTTATCAAGTACAGTCACCGTCACAAGCGAGGAAACATGCGTTGTTCTGATATGTTGCATGTAGTGGCTTTCATGTCACTGACTTAGCTCAGGGTTTATCAAGTACAGTCACCGTCTTAAGCGTGGAAACATGCGTTGTCCTCATATGTTGCATGTAGTAGCTTTCATGTCAATGACTTAGCGCAGGGTTTATCAAGTACAGTCACCGTCACAAGCAAGGAAACATGCGTTGTCCTGATACGTTGCATGTAGTGGCTTCTATGTCACTGACTTAGCGCAGGGTTTATCGAGTACAGTCACCGTTACAAGCAAGGAAACATGCGTTGTCCTGATACGTTGCATGTAGTGGCTTCTATGTCACTGACTTAGCGCAGGGTTTATGGAGTACAGTCACCGTCACAAGCGAGGAAACATGCGTTGTCCTGATATGTTGCATGTAGTGGCTTTCATGTCACTGACAAAGCGCAGGGTTTATCAAGTACAGTTACCGTCACAATAGAGGAAACATGCGTTGTCCTCATATATTGCATGAAGTGGCTTCTATGTCACTGACTTAGCGCAGGGTTTATCAAGTACAGTCACCGTCACAAGCAAGGAAACATGCGTTGTCCTGATATGTTGCATGTAGTGGCTTCTATGTCACTGACTTAGCGCAGGGTTTATCAAGTACAGTCACCGTCACAAGCAAGGAAACATGCGTTGTCCTGATATGTTGCATGTAGTGGCTTCTATGTCACTGACTTATCGCAGGGTTTATTAAGTACAGTCACCGTCACAAGCAAGGAAACATGCGTTGTCCTGATATGTTGCATGTAGTGCCTTCTATGTCACTGACTTAGCGCAGGGTTTATCAAGTACAGTCACCGTCACAAGCAAGGAAACATGCGTTGTCCTGATATGTTGCATGTAGTGGCTTCTATGTCACTGACTAAGCGCAGGGTTAATCAAGTACAGTCACCGTCACAAGCAACGAAACATGCGTTGTCCTGATATGTTGCATTAAGTGGCTTTCATGTCACTGACTTAGCGCAGGGTTTATCAAGTACAGTCACCGTCACAAGGAAGGAAACATACGTTGTCCTCATACGTTGCATGTAGTGGCTTCTATGTCACTTACCTAGCGCAGGGTTTATCAAGTACAGTCACCGTCACAAGCAAGGAAACATGCGTTGTCCTCATACGTTGCATTTAGTGGCTTCTATGTCACTGACTTAGCGCAGGGTTTATCAAGTACAGTCACCGTCACAAGCAAGGAAACATGCGTTGTCCTCATACGTCGCATGTAGTGGCTTCTTTGTCACTGACTTAGCGCAGGGTTTATCAAGTACAGTCACCGTCACAAGCAAGGAAACATGCGTTGTCCTGATACGTTGCATGTAGTGGCTTTCATGTCACTGACTTAGCGCAGGGTTTATCAAGTACAGTCACCGTCGCAAGCAAGGAAACATGCGTTGTCTTCATACGTTGCATGTAGTGGCTTTCATGTCACTGACTTAGCGCAGGGTTTATCAAGTACAGTGACCGTCACAAGCAAGGAAACATGCGTTGTCCTATTATGTGTCATGTAGTGGCTTCTATGTCACTGACTTAGCGCAGGGATTATCAAGTAAAGTCACCGTCACAAGCGAGGAAACATGCGTTGTCCTGATATGTTGCATGTAGTGGCTTTCATGTCACTGACATAGCGCAGGGTTTATCAAGTACAGTCACCGTCACAAGCAAGGAAACATGCGTTGTCCTGATATGTTGCATGTAGTGGCTTTCATGTCACTGACATAGCGAAGGGTTTATCAAGTACAGTCACCGTCACAAGCAAGGAAACATGCGTTGTCCTGATATGTTGCATGTAGTGCCTTTATGTCACTGACTTAGCGCAGGGTTTATCAAGTACAGTGACCGTCACAAGCAAGGAAACATGCGTTGTCCTGATATGTTGCATGTAGTGGCTTCTATGTCACTGACTTAGCGCAAGGTTTATCAATAACCGTCACCGTCACAAGCAAGGAAACATGCGTTGTCCTCATACGTTGCATGTAGTGGCTTCTATGTCACTGACTTAGCGCAGGGTTTATCAAGTACAGTCACCGTCACAAGCAAGGAAACATGCGTTGTCCTGATACGTTGCATGAAGTGGCTTCTATGTCACTGACTTAGCGCAGGGTTTATCAAGTACAGTCACCGTCACAAGCAAGGAAACATGCGTTGTCCTGATACGTTGAATGTAGTGGCTTCTATGTCACTGACTTAGCGCAGGGTTTATTAAGTACAGTAACCGTCACAAGCAAGGAAACATGCGTTGTCCTCATACGTTGCATGTAGTGGCTTCTATGTCACTGACTTAGCGCAGGGTTTATCAAGTACAGTCACCGTCACAATAGAGGAAACATGAGTTGTCCTGATATTTTGCATGTAGTGGCTTCTATGTCACTGACTTAGCGCAGGGTTTATCAAATACAGTTACCGTCACAAGCGAGAAAACATGCGTTGCCCTGATATGTTGCATGTAGTGGCTTCTATGTCACTGACTTAGCGCAGGGTTTATCAAGTACAGTCACCGTCACAAGCAAGGAAACATGCGTTGTCCTCATACGTTGCATGTAGTGGCTTTCATGTCACTGACTTTGCGCAGGGTTTATCAAGTACAGTCACCGTCACAAGCAAGAAAACATGCGTTGTCCTCATACGTTGCATGTAGTGGCTTCTATGTCACTGACTAAGCGCAAGGTTTATCAAGTACAGTCACCGTCACAAGCAAGGAAACATGCGTTGTCCTGATACGTTGCATGTAGTGGCTTCTATGTCACTGACTTAGCGCAAGGTTTATCAAGTACAGTCACCGTCACAAGCAAGGAAACATGCGTTTTCCCGATACGTTGCATGTAGGTGCTTCTATGTCACTGACTTAGCGCAAGGTTTATCAAGTACAGTCACCGTCACAAGCAAGGAATCATGCGTTGTCCTCATACGTTGCATGTAGTGGCTTTCATGTCACTGACTTAGCGCAGGGTTTGTCAAGTACAGTCACCATCACAAGCAAGGAAACATGCGTTGTCCTGATATATTGCATGTAGTGGCTTCTATGTCACTGACATAGCGCAGGGTTTATCAAGTACAGTCACCGTCACAAGCGAGGAAACATGCGTTGTCCTGATATGTTGCAGGACATAGCGCAGGGTTTATCAAGTACAGTCACCGTCACAAGCAAGGAAACATGCGTTGTCCTGATATGTTGCAATGAGTGGCTTTCATGGTACCGACTTAGCGCAGGGTTTATCAAGTACAGTCACCGTCACAAGCGAGGAAACATGCGTTGTTCTCATATGTTGCATGAAGTGGCTTTCATGTCACTGACTTAGCGCAGGGTTTATCAAGTACAGTCACAGTCACAAGCAAGGAAACATGCGTTGTCCTGATATGTTGCATGTAGTGGCTTCTATGTCACTGACTAAGCGCAGGGTTTATCAAGTACAGTCACCGTCACAAGCAAGGAAACATGCGTTGTCCTGATATGTTGCATGTAGTTGCTTCTATGTCACTGACTTAGCGCAGGGTTTATCAAGTACAGTCACCGTCACAATAGAGGAAACATGCGTTGTCCTCATACGTTGCACTTAGTGGCTTCTATGTCACTGACTTAGCGCAAGGTTTATCAAGTACAGTCACCGTCACAAGCAAGGAAACATGCGTTGTCCTGATATGATGCATGTAGTGGCTTCTATGTCACTGACTTAGCGCAGGGTTTATCAAGTACAGTCACAGTCACAATAGAGGACACATGCGTTGTCCTCATACGTTGCATGTAGTGGCTTCTATGTCACTGACTTAGCGCAAGGTTTATCAAGTACAGTCACCGTCACAAGCAAGGAAACATGCGTTGTCCTGATATGTTGCATGGTGTGGCTTCTATGTCACTGACTTAGCGCAGGGTTTATCAAGTACAGTCACCGTCACAATAGAAAAAAACATGCGTTGTCCTCATACGTTGCATGTAGTGGCATCTATGTCACTGACTTAGCTCAGGGTTTACCAAGTACAGTCACCGTCACAAGCGAGACACCATGCGTTGTTCTGATATGTTGCATGTAGTGGCTTTCATGTCACTGACTTAGCTCAGGGTTTATCAAGTACAGTCACCGTCACAAGCGTGGAAACATGCGTTGTCCTCATATGTTGCATGTAGTAGCTTTCATGTCAATGACTTAGCGCAGGGTTTATCAAGTTCAGTCACCGTCACAAGCAAGGAAACATGCGTTGTCCTGATACGTTGCATGTAGTGGCTTCTATGTCACTGACTTAGCGCAGGGTTTATCGAGTACAGTCACCGTTACAAGCAAGGAAACATGCGTTGTCCTGATACGTTGCATGTAGTGGCTTCTAAATCACTGACTTAGCGCAGGGTTTATCGAGAACAGTCACCGTCACAAGCGAGGAAACATGCGTTGTCCTGATATGTTGCATGTAGTGGCTTTCATGTCACTGACATAGCGCAGGGTTTATCAAGTACAGTTACCGTCACAATAGAGGAAACATGCGTTGTCCTCATATATTGCATGAAGTGGCTTCTATGTCACTGACTTAGCGCAGGGTTTATCAAGTACAGTCACCGTCACAAGCAAGGAAACATGCGTTGTCCTGATATGTTGCATGTAGTGGCTTCTATGTCACTGACTTAGCGCAGGGTTTATTAAGTACAGTCACCGTCACAAGCAAGGAAACATGCGTTGTCCTGATATGTTGCATGTAGTGCCTTCTATGTCACTGACTTAGCGCAGGGTTTATCAAGTACAGTCACCGTCACAAGCAAGGAAAAATGCGTTGTCCTGATCTGTTGCATGTAGTGGCTTCTATGTCACTGACTAAGCGCAGGGTTTATCAAGTACAGTCACCGTCACAAGCAACGAAACATGCGTTGTCCTGATATGTTGCATTAAGTGGCTTTCATGTCACTGACTTAGCGCAGGGTTTATCAAGTACAGTCACCGTCACAAGGAAGGAAACATTTGTTGTCCTCATACGTTGCAAGTAGTGGCTTCTATGTCACTTACCTAGCGCAGGGTTTATCAAGTACAGTCACCGTCACAAGCAAGGACCATGCGTTGTCCTCATACGTTGCATGTAGTGGCTTCTATGTCACTGACTTAGCGCAGGGTTTATCAAGTTTAGTCACCGTCACAAGCAAGGAAACATGCGTTGTCCTCATACGTCGCATGTATTGGCTTCTTTGTCACTGACTTAGCGCAGGGTTTATCAAGTACAGTCACCGTCACAAGCAAGGAAACATGCGTTGTCCTGATACGTTGCATGTAGTGGCTTTCATGTCACTGACTTAGCGCAGGGTTTATCAAGTACAGTCACCGTCACAAGCAAGGAAACATGCGTTGGCCTCATACGTTGCATGTAGTGGCTTTCATGTCACTGACTTAGCGCAGGGTTTATCAAGTACAGTGACCGTCACAAGCAAGGAAACATGCGTTGTCCTGATATGTTGCATGTAGTGGCTTCTATGTCACTGACTTAGCGCAGGGTTAATCAAGTACAGTCACCGTCACAAGCGAGGAAACATGCGTTGTCCTGATATGTTGCATGTAGTGGCTTTCATGTCACTGACATAGCGCAGGGTTTATCAAGTACAGTCACCGTCACAAGCAAGGAAACATGCGTTGTCCTGATATGTTGCATGTAGTGGCTTTCATGTCACTGACATAGCGCAGGGTTTATCAAGTACAGTCACCGTCACAAGCAAGGAAACATGCGTTGTCCTCATACGTTGCATGTAGTGGCTTTCATGTCACTGACATAGCGCAGGGTTTATCAAGTACAGTGACCGCCACAAGCAAGGAAACATGCGTTGTCCTGATATGTTGCATGTAGTGCCTTCTATGTCACTGACTTAGCGCAGGGTTTATCAAGTACAGTGACCGTCACAAGCAAGGAAACATGCGTTGTCCTGATATGTTGCATGTAGTGGCTTCTATGTCACTGACTTAGCGCAAGGTTCATCAATAACCGTCACCGTCACAAGCAAGGAAACATGCGTTGTCCTCATACGTTGCATGTAGTGGCTTCTATGTCACTGACTTAGCGCAGGGTTTATCAAGTACAGTCACCGTCACAAGCAAGGAAACATGCGTTGTCCTGATACGTTGCATGTATTGGCTTCTATGTCACTGACTTAGCGCAGGGTTTATCAAGTACAGTCACCGTCACAAGCAAGGAAACATGCGTTGTCCTGATACGTTGAATGTAGTGGCTTCTATGTCACTGACTTAGCGCAGGGTTTATCAAGTACAGTAACCGTCACAAGCAAGGAAACATGCGTTGTCCTCATACGTTGCATGTAGTGGCTTCTATGTCACTGACTTAGCGCAAGGTTTATCAAGTACAGTCACCGTCACAAGCAAGGTAACATGCGTTGTCCTCATACGTTGCATGTAGTGGCTTCTATGTCACTGACTTAGCGCAAGGTTTATCAAGTACAGTCACCGTCACAAGCAAGAAAACATGCGTTGTCCTCATACGTTGCATGTAGTGGCTTCTATGTCTCTGACTTAGCGCAAGGTTTATCAAGTACAGTCACCGTCACAAGCAAGGAAACATGCGTTGTCCTGATACGTTGCATGTAGTGGCTTCTGTGTCACTGACTTAGAACAAGGTTTATCAAGTACAGTCACCGTCACAAGCAAGGAAACATGCGTTGTCCTCATACGTTGCATGTAGTGGCTTTCATGTCACTGACTTAGCGCAGGGGTTATCAAGTACAGTCACCGTCACAAGCAAGGAAACATGCGTTGTCCTGATATGTTGCATGTAGTGGCTTCTATGTCACTGACTTAGCGCAGGGTTTATCAAGAACGGTTACCGTCACAAACGAGGAAACATGCGTTGTCCTGATATGTTGCATGTAGTGGCTTTCATGTCACTGACATAGCGCAGGCTTTATCAAGTACAGTCACCGTCACAAGCGAGAAAACATGCGTTGTCCTGATATGTTGCATGTAGTGGCTTTCATGTCACTGACATAGCGAAGGGTTTATCAAGTACAGTCACCGTCAAAATAGAGAAAACATGCGTTGTCCTCATGTGTTGCATGAAGTGGCTTCTATGTCACTGACTTAGCGCAGGGTTTATCAAGTACAGTCACCGTCACAAGCGAGGAAACATGCGTTGTTCTCATATGTTGCATAAAGTGGCTTTCATGTCACTGACTTAGCGCAGGGTTTATCAAGTACAGTCACAGTCACAAGCAAGGAAACATGCGTTGTCCTGATATGTTGCATGTAGTGGCTTCTATGTCATTGACTTAGCGCAGGGTTTATCAAGTACAGTCACCGTCACAAGCAAGGAAACATGCGTTGTCCTGATATGTTGCATGTAGTGGCTTCTATATCACTGACTTAGCGCAGGGTTTATCAAGTTCAGTCACCGTCACAATAGAGGAAACATGCGTTGTCCTCATACGTTGCATGTAGTGGCTTCTATGTCACTGACTTAGCGCAAGGTTTATCAAGTACAGTCACCGTCACAAGCAAGGCAACATGCGTTGTCCTGATATGATGCATGTAGTGGCTTCTATGTCACTGACTTAGCGCAGGGTTTATCAAGTACAGTGACCGTCACAATAGAGGAAACATGCGTTGTCCTCATACGTTGCATGTAGTGCCTTCTATGTCACTGACTTAGCGCAAGGTTTATCAAGTACAGTCACCGTCACAAGCAAGGAAACATGCGTTGTCCTGATATGTTGCATGTAGTGGCTTCTATGTCACTGACTTAGCGCAGGGTTTATCAAGTACAGTCACCGTCACAATAAAAAACATGCGTTGTCCTCATACGTTGCATGTAGTGGCTTCTATGTCACTGACTTAGCTCAGGGTTTATCAAGTACAGTCACCGTCACAAGCGAGGAAACATGCGTTGTTCTGATATGTTGCATGTAGTGGCTTTCATGTCACTGACTTAGCTCAGGGTTTATCAAGTACAGTCACCGTCACAAGCGTGGAAACATGCGTTGTCCTCATATGTTGCATGTAGTAGCTTTCATTTCACTGACTTAGCGCAGGGTTTATCAAGTACAGTCACCGTCACAATAGAGGAAACATGCGTTGTCCTCATATATTGCATGAAGTGGCTTCTATGTCACTGACTTAGCGCAGGGTTTATCAAGTACAGTCACCGTCACAAGCAAGGAAACATGCGTTGTCCTGATATGTTGCATGTAGTGGCTTCTATGTCACTGACTTAGCGCAGGGTTTATCAAGTACAGTCATCGTCACAAGCAAGGAAACATGCATTGTCCTGATATGTTGCATGTAGTGGCTTCTATGTCACTGACTTAGCGCAGGGTTTATTAATACAGTCACCGTCACAAGCAAAGAAACATGCGTTGTCCTGATATGTTGCATGTAGTGCCTTCTATGTCACTGACTTAGCGCAGGGTTTATCAAGTACAGTCACCGTCACAAGCAAGGAAACATGCGTTGTCCTGATATGTTGCATGTAGTGGCTTCTATGTCACTGACTAAGCGCAGGGTTTATCAAGTACAGTCACCGTCACACGCAACGAAACATGCGTTGTCCTGATATGTTGCATGAAGTGGCTTTCATGTCACTGACTTAGCGCAGGGTTTATCAAGTACAGTCACCGTCACAAGCAAGGAAACATGCGTTGTCCTGATACGTTGCATGTAGTGGCTTTCATGTCACTGACTTAGCGCAGGGTTTATCAAGTACAGTCACCATCACAAGCAAGGAAACATGCGTTGTCCTCATACGTTGCATGTAGTGGCTTTCATGTCACTGACTTAGCGCAGGGTTTATCAAGTACAGTGACCGTCACAAGCAAGGAAACATGCGTTGTCCTGATATGTTGCATGTAGTGGCTTCTATGTCACTGACTTAGCGCAGGGTTTATCAAGTACAGTCACCGTCACAAGCAAGGAAACATGCGTTGTCCTCATACGTTGCATGTAGTGGCTTCTATGTCACTGACTCAGCGCAGGGTTTATCAAGTACAGTCACCGTCACAAGCAAGGAAACTTGCGTTGTCCTGATACGTTGCATGTAGTGGCTTCTATGTCACTGACTTAGCGCAGGGTTTATCAAGTTAAGTCACCGTCACAAGCAAGGAAACATGCGTTGTCCTGATATGTTGCATGTAGTGGCTTCTATGTCACTGACTTAGCGCAGGGTTTATCAAGTACAGTCACCGTCACAATAAGGAAAACATGCGTTGTCCTGATATGTTGCATGAAGTGGCTTCTATGTCACTGACTTAGCGCAGGGTTTATCAAGTACAGTCACTGTCACAAGCGAGGACACATGCGTTGTCCTGATACGTTGCATGTAGTGGCTTCTATGTCACTGACTTACCGCAGGGTTTATCAAGTACAGTCACCGACACAAGCAAGGAAACATGCGTTGTCCTCATACGTTGCATGAAGTGGCTTCTATGTCACTGACTTAGCGCAGGGTTTATCAAGTACAGTCACCGTCACAATAGAGGAAACATGAGTTGTCCTGATATGTTGCATGTAGTGGCTTCTATGTCACTGACTTAGCGCAGGGTTTATCAAGTACAGTCACCGTCACAAGCGAGAAAACGTGCGTTCCCCTGATATGTTGCATGTAGTGGCTTCTATGTCACTGACTTAGCGCAGGGTTTATCAAGTACAGTCACCGTCACAAGCAAGGAAACATGCGTTGTCCTCATACGTTGCATGTAGTGGCTTTCATGTCACTGACTTTGGGCAGGGTTTATCAAGTACAGTCACCGTCACAAGCAACGAAACACGCGTTGTTCTCATACGTTGCATGTAGTGGCTTCTATGTCACTGACTTAGCGCAAGGTTTATCAAGTACAGTCACCGTCACAAGCAAGGAAACATGCGTTGTCCTGATACGTTGCATGTAGTGGCTTCTATGTCACTGACTTAGCGCAAGGTTTATCAAGTACAGTCACCGTCACAAGCAAGAAAACATGCGTTTTCCCGATACGTTGCATGTAGTGGCTTCTATGTCACTGACTTAGCGCAAGGTTTATCAAGTACAGTCACCGTCACAATTAAGGAATCATGCGTTGTCCTCATACGTTGCATGTAGTGGCTTTCATGTCACTGACTTAGCGCAGGGTTTATCAAGTACAGTCACCGTCACCAGCAAGGAAACATGCGTTGTCATGATATGTTGCATGTAGTGGCTTCTATGTCACTTACTTAGCGCAGGGTTTATCAAGTACAGTCACCGTCACAAGCGAGGAAACATGCGTTGTCCTGTTACGTTGCAGGACATAGCGCAGGGTTTATCAAGTACAGTCACCGTCACAAGCGAGAAAACATGCGTTGTCCTGATATGTTGCATGTAGTAGCTTTCATGTCACTGACATAGCGCAGGGTTTATCAAGTACAGTCACCGTCACAAGCAAGGAAACATGCGTTGTCCTGATATGTTGCATGTAGTGGCTTCTATGTCACTGACTTAGCGCAGGGTTTATCAAGTACAGTCACCGTCACAAGCGAGGAAACATGCGTTGTCCTGATATGTTGCAGGACATAGCGCAGGGTTTATCAAGTACAGTCACCGTCACAAGCGAGAAAACATGCGTTGTCCTGATACGTTGCATGTAGTGGCTTTCATGTCACTGACATAGCGCAGGGTTTATCAAGTACAGTCACCGTCACAATAGAGGAAACATGCGTTGTCCTGATACTTTGCATGTAGTGGCTTCCATGTCACTGACTTAGCGCAGGGTTTATCAAGTACAGTCACCGTCACAAGCGAGGAAACATGCGTTGTTCTCATATGTTGCATGGAGTGGCTTTCATGTCACTGACTTAGCGCAGGGTTTATCAAGTACAGTCACAGTCACAAGCAAGGAAACATGCGTTGTCCTGATATGTTGCATGTAGTGGCTTCTATGTCACTGACTAAGCGCAGGGTTTATCAAGTACAGTCACCGTCACAAGCAAGGAAACATGCGTTGTCCTGATATGTTGCATGTAGTGGCTTCTATGTCACTGACTTAGCGCGGGGTTTATCAAGTACAGTCACCGTCACAATAGAGGAAATATGCGTTGCCCTGATACGTTGCACTTAGTGGCTTCTATGTCACTGACTTAGCGCAAGGTTTATCAAGTACAGTCACCGTCACAAGCAAGGAAACATGCGTTGTCCTGATATGATGCATGTAGTGGCTTCTATGTGACTGACTTAGCGCAGGGTTTATCAAGTACAGTCACCGTCACAATAGAGGACACATGCGTTGTCCTCATACGTTGCATGTAGTGGCTTCTATGTCACTGACTTAGCGAAGGGTTTATCAAGTACAGTCACCGTCACAATAGAAAAAAACATGCGTTGTCCTCATACGTTGCATGTAGTGGCTTTTATGTCACTGACTTAGCTCAGGGTTTATCAAGTACAGTCACCGTCACAAGCGAGGAAACATGCGTTGTTATGATATGTTGCATGTAGTGGCTTTCATGTCACTGACTTAGCTCAGGGTTTATCAAGTACAGTCACCGTCTTAAGCGTGGAAACATGCGTTGTCCTCATATGTTGCATGTAGTAGCTTTCATGTCAATGACTTAGCGCAGGGTTTATCAAGTACAGTCACCGTCACAAGCAAGGAAACATGCGTTGTCCTGATACGTTGCATGTAGTGGCTTCTATGTCACTGACTTAGCGCAGGGTTTATCGAGTACAGTCACCGTTACAAGCAAGGAAACATGCGTTGTCCTGATACGTTGCATGTAGTGGCTTCTATGTCACTGACTTAGCGCAGGGTTTATCGAGTACAGTCACCGTCACAAGCGAGGAAACATGCGTTGTCCTGATATGTTGCATGTAGTGGCTTTCATGTCACTGACATAGCGCAGGGTTTATCAAGTACAGTTACCGTCACAATAGAGGAAACATGCGTTGTCCTCATATATTGCATGAAGTGGCTTCTATGTCACTGACTTAGCGCAGGGTTTATCAAGTACAGTCACCGTCACAAGCAAGGAAACATGCGTTGTCCTGATATGTTGCATGTAGTGGCTTCTATGTCACTGACTTAGCGCAGGGTTTATCAAGTACAGTCACCGTCACAAGCAAGGAAACATGCGTTGTCCTGATATGTTGCATGTAGTGGCTTCTATGTCACTGACTTAGCGCAGGGTTTATTAAGTACAGTCACCGTCACAAGCAAGGAAACATGCGTTGTCCTGATATGTTGCATGTAGTGCCTTCTATGTCACTGACTTAGCGCAGGGTTTATCAAGTACAGTCACCGTCACAAGCAAGGAAACATGCGTTGTCCTGATATGTTGCATGTAGTGGCTTCTATGTCACTGACTAAGCGCAGGGTTATCAAGTACAGTCACCGTCACAAGCAACGAAACATGCGTTGTCCTGATATGTTGCATTAAGTGGCTTTCATGTCACTGACTTAGCGCAGGGTTTATCAAGTACAGTCACCGTCACAAGGAAGGAAACATGCGTTGTCCTCATACGTTGCATGTAGTGGCTTCTATGTCACTTACCTAGCGCAGGGTTTATCAAGTACAGTCACCGTCACAAGCAAGGAAACATGCGTTGTCCTCATACGTTGCATGTAGTGGCTTCTATGTCACTGACTTAGCGCAGGGTTTATCAAGTACAGTCACCGTCACAAGCAAGGAAACATGCGTTGGCCTCATACGTCGCATGTAGTGGCTTCTTTGTCACTGACTTAGCGCAGGGTTTATCAAGTACAGTCACCGTCACAAGCAAGGAAACATGCGTTGTCCTGATACGTTGCATGTAGTGGCTTTCATGTCACTGACTTAGCGCAGGGTTTATCAAGTACAGTCACCGTCGCAAGCAAGGAAACATGCGTTGTCCTCATACGTTGCATGTAGTGGCTTTCATGTCACTGACTTAGCGCAGGGTTTATCAAGTACAGTGACCGTCACAAGCAAGGAAACATGCGTTGTCCTGATATGTTGCATGTAGTGGCTTCTATGTCACTGACTTAGCGCAGGGATTATCAAGTAAAGTCACCGTCACAAGCGAGGAAACATGCGTTGTCCTGATATGTTGCATGTAGTGGCTTTCATGTCACTGACATAGCGCAGGGTTTATCAAGTACAGTCACCGTCACAAGCAAGGAAACATGCGTTGTCCTGATATGTTGCATGTAGTGGCTTTCATGTCACTGACATAGCGAAGGGTTTATCAAGTACAGTCACCGTCACAAGCAAGGAAACATGCGTTGTCCTGATATGTTGCATGTAGTGCCTTTATGTCACTGACTTAGCGCAGGGTTTATCAAGTACAGTGACCGTCACAAGCAAGGAAACATGCGTTGTCCTGATATGTTGCATGTAGTGGCTTCTATGTCACTGACTTAGCGCAAGGTTTATCAATAACCGTCACCGTCACAAGCAAGGAAACATGCGTTGTCCTCATACGTTGCATGTAGTGGCTTCTATGTCACTGACTTAGCGCAGGGTTTATCAAGTACAGTCACCGTCACAAGCAAGGAAACATGCGTTGTCCTGATACGTTGCATGTAGTGGCTTCTATGTCACTGAAATAGCGCAGGGTTTATTAAGTACAGTCACCGTCACAAGCAAGGAAACATGCGTTGTCCTGATACGTTGAATGTAGTGGCTTTTATGTCACTGACTTAGCGCAGGGTTTATTAAGTACAGTAACCGTCACAAGCAAGGAAACATGCGTTGTCCTCATACGTTGCATGTAGTGGCTTCTATGTCACTGACTTAGCGCAGGGTTTATCAAGTACAGTCACCGTCACAATAGAGGAAACATGAGTTGTCCTGATATTTTGCATGTAGTGGCTTCTATGTCACTGACTTAGCGCAGGGTTTATCAAATACAGTTACCGTCACAAGCGAGAAAACATGCGTTGCCCTGATATGTTGCATGTAGTGGCTTCTATTTCACTGACTTAGCGCAGGGTTTATCAAGTACAGTCACCGTCACAAGCAAGGAAACATGCGTTGTCCTCATACGTTGCATGTAGTGGCTTTCATGTCACTGACTTTGCGCAGGGTTTATCAAGTACAGTCACCGTCACAAGCAAGAAAACATGCGTTGTCCTCATACGTTGCATGTAGTGGCTTCTATGTCACTGACTAAGCGCAAGGTTTATCAAGTACAGTCACCGTCACAAGCAAGGAAACATGCGTTGTCCTGATACGTTGCATGTAGTGGCTTCTATGTCACTGACTTAGCGCAAGGTTTATCAAGTACAGTCACCGTCACAAGCAAGGAAACATGCGTTTTCCCGATACGTTGCATGTAGGTGCTTCTATGTCACTGACTTAGCGCAAGGTTTATCAAGTACAGTCACCGTCACAAGCAAGGAATCATGCGTTGTCCTCATACGTTGCATGTAGTGGCTTTCATGTCACTGACTTAGCGCAGGGTTTATCAAGTACAGTCACCGTCACAAGCAAGGAAACATGCGTTGTCCTGATATGTTGCATGTAGTGGCTTCTATGTCACTGACATAGCGCAGGGTTTATCAAGTACAGTCACCGTCACAAGCGAGGAAACATGCGTTGTCCTGATATGTTGCAGGACATAGCGCAGGGTTTATCAAGTACAGTCACCGTCACAAGCAAGGAAACATGCGTTGTCCTGATATGTTGCAATGAGTGGCTTTCATGGTACTGACTTAGCGCAGGGTTAATCAAGTACAGTCACCGTCACAAGCGAGGAAACATGCGTTGTTCTCATATGTTGCATGAAGTGGCTTTCATGTCACTGACTTAGCGCAGGGTTTATCAAGTACAGTCACAGTCACAAGCAAGGAAACATGCGTTGTCCTGATATGTTGCATGTAGTGGCTTCTATGTCACTGACTAAGCGCAGGGTTTATCAAGTACAGTCACCGTCACAAGCAAGGAAACATGCGTTGTCCTGATATGTTGCATGTAGTGGCTTCTATGTCACTGACTTAGCGCAGGGTTTATCAAGTACAGTCACCGTCACAATAGAGGAAACATGCGTTGTCCTCATACGTTGCACTTAGTGGCTTCTATGTCACTGACTTAGCGCAAGGTTTATCAAGTACAGTCACCGTCACAAGCAAGGAAACATGCGTTGTCCTGATATGATGCATGTAGTGGCTTCTATGTCACTGACTTAGCGCAGGGTTTATCAAGTACAGTCACCGTCACAATAGAGGACACATGCGTTGTCCTCATACGTTGCATGTAGTGGCTTCTATGTCACTGACTTAGCGCAAGGTTTATCAAGTACAGTCACCGGCACAAGCAAGGAAACATGCGTTGTCCTGATATGTTGCATGGTGTGGCTTCTATGTCACTGACTTAGCGCAGGGTTTATCAAGTACAGTCACCGTCACAATAGAAAAAAACATGCGTTGTCCTCATACGTTGCATGTAGTGGCATCTATGTCACTGACTTAGCTCAGGGTTTACCAAGTACAGTCACCGTCACAAGCGAGGAAACATGCGTTGTTCTGATATGTTGCATGTAGTGGCTTTCATGTCACTGACTTAGCTCAGGGTTTATCAAGTACAGTCACCGTCACAAGCAAGGAAACATGCGTTGTCCTGATATGTTGCATGTAGTGGCTTCTATGTCACTGACATAGCGCAGGGTTTATCAAGTACAGTCACCGTCACAAGCGAGGAAACATGCGTTGTCCTGATATGTTGCAGGACATAGCGCAGGGTTTATCAAGTACAGTCACCGTCACAAGCAAGGAAACATGCGTTGTCCTGATATGTTGCAATGAGTGGCTTTCATGGTACTGACTTAGCTCAGGGTTTATCAAGTACAGTCACCGTCACAAGCGAGGAAACATGCGTTGTTCTGATATGTTGCATGTAGTGGCTTTCATGTCACTGACTTAGCTCAGGGTTTATCAAGTACAGTCACCGTCTTAAGCGTGGAAACATGCGTTGTCCTCATATGTTGCATGTAGTAGCTTTCATGTCAATGACTTAGCGCAGGGTTTATCAAGTACAGTCACCGTCACAAGCAAGGAAACATGCGTTGTCCTGATACGTTGCATGTAGTGGCTTCTATGTCACTGACTTAGCGCAGGGTTTATCGAGTACAGTCACCGTTACAAGCAAGGAAACATGCGTTGTCCTGATACGTTGCATGTAGTGGCTTCTATGTCACTGACTTAGCGCAGGGTTTATGGAGTACAGTCACCGTCACAAGCGAGGAAACATGCGTTGTCCTGATATGTTGCATGTAGTGGCTTTCATGTCACTGACAAAGCGCAGGGTTTATCAAGTACAGTTACCGTCACAATAGAGGAAACATGCGTTGTCCTCATATATTGCATGAAGTGGCTTCTATGTCACTGACTTAGCGCAGGGTTTATCAAGTACAGTCACCGTCACAAGCAAGGAAACATGCGTTGTCCTGATATGTTGCATGTAGTGGCTTCTATGTCACTGACTTAGCGCAGGGTTTATCAAGTACAGTCACCGTCACAAGCAAGGAAACATGCGTTGTCCTGATATGTTGCATGTAGTGGCTTCTATGTCACTGACTTATCGCAGGGTTTATTAAGTACAGTCACCGTCACAAGCAAGGAAACATGCGTTGTCCTGATATGTTGCATGTAGTGCCTTCTATGTCACTGACTTAGCGCAGGGTTTATCAAGTACAGTCACCGTCACAAGCAAGGAAACATGCGTTGTCCTGATATGTTGCATGTAGTGGCTTCTATGTCACTGACTAAGCGCAGGGTTAATCAAGTACAGTCACCGTCACAAGCAACGAAACATGCGTTGTCCTGATATGTTGCATTAAGTGGCTTTCATGTCACTGACTTAGCGCAGGGTTTATCAAGTACAGTCACCGTCACAAGGAAGGAAACATACGTTGTCCTCATACGTTGCATGTAGTGGCTTCTATGTCACTTACCTAGCGCAGGGTTTATCAAGTACAGTCACCGTCACAAGCAAGGAAACATGCGTTGTCCTCATACGTTGCATTTAGTGGCTTCTATGTCACTGACTTAGCGCAGGGTTTATCAAGTACAGTCACCGTCACAAGCAAGGAAACATGCGTTGTCCTCATACGTCGCATGTAGTGGCTTCTTTGTCACTGACTTAGCGCAGGGTTTATCAAGTACAGTCACCGTCACAAGCAAGGAAACATGCGTTGTCCTGATACGTTGCATGTAGTGGCTTTCATGTCACTGACTTAGCGCAGGGTTTATCAAGTACAGTCACCGTCGCAAGCAAGGAAACATGCGTTGTCTTCATACGTTGCATGTAGTGGCTTTCATGTCACTGACTTAGCGCAGGGTTTATCAAGTACAGTGACCGTCACAAGCAAGGAAACATGCGTTGTCCTATTATGTGTCATGTAGTGGCTTCTATGTCACTGACTTAGCGCAGGGATTATCAAGTAAAGTCACCGTCACAAGCGAGGAAACATGCGTTGTCCTGATATGTTGCATGTAGTGGCTTTCATGTCACTGACATAGCGCAGGGTTTATCAAGTACAGTCACCGTCACAAGCAAGGAAACATGCGTTGTCCTGATATGTTGCATGTAGTGGCTTTCATGTCACTGACATAGCGAAGGGTTTATCAAGTACAGTCACCGTCACAAGCAAGGAAACATGCGTTGTCCTGATATGTTGCATGTAGTGCCTTTATGTCACTGACTTAGCGCAGGGTTTATCAAGTACAGTGACCGTCACAAGCAAGGAAACATGCGTTGTCCTGATATGTTGCATGTAGTGGCTTCTATGTCACTGACTTAGCGCAAGGTTTATCAATAACCGTCACCGTCACAAGCAAGGAAACATGCGTTGTCCTCATACGTTGCATGTAGTGGCTTCTATGTCACTGACTTAGCGCAGGGTTTATCAAGTACAGTCACCGTCACAAGCAAGGAAACATGCCTTGTCCTGATACGTTGCATGAAGTGGCTTCTATGTCACTGACTTAGCGCAGGGTTTATCAAGTACAGTCACCGTCACAAGCAAGGAAACATGCGTTGTCCTGATACGTTGAATGTAGTGGCTTCTATGTCACTGACTTAGCGCAGGGTTTATTAAGTACAGTAACCGTCACAAGCAAGGAAACATGCGTTGTCCTCATACGTTGCATGTAGTGGCTTCTATGTCACTGACTTAGCGCAGGGTTTATCAAGTACAGTCACCGTCACAATAGAGGAAACATGAGTTGTCCTGATATTTTGCATGTAGTGGCTTCTATGTCACTGACTTAGCGCAGGGTTTATCAAATACAGTTACCGTCACAAGCGAGAAAACATGCGTTGCCCTGATATGTTGCATGTAGTGGCTTCTATGTCACTGACTTAGCGCAGGGTTTATCAAGTACAGTCACCGTCACAAGCAAGGAAACATGCGTTGTCCTCATACGTTGCATGTAGTGGCTTTCATGTCACTGACTTTGCGCAGGGTTTATCAAGTACAGTCACCGTCACAAGCAAGAAAACATGCGTTGTCCTCATACGTTGCATGTAGTGGCTTCTATGTCACTGACTAAGCGCAAGGTTTATCAAGTACAGTCACCGTCACAAGCAAGGAAACATGCGTTGTCCTGATACGTTGCATGTAGTGGCTTCTATGTCACTGACTTAGCGCAAGGTTTATCAAGTACAGTCACCGTCACAAGCAAGGAAACATGCGTTTTCCCGATACGTTGCATGTAGGTGCTTCTATGTCACTGACTTAGCGCAAGGTTTATCATGTACAGTCACCGTCACAAGCAAGGAATCATGCGTTGTCCTCATACGTTGCATGTAGTGGCTTTCATGTCACTGACTTAGCGCAGGGTTTGTCAAGTACAGTCACCATCACAAGCAAGGAAACATGCGTTGTCCTGATATATTGCATGTAGTGGCTTCTATGTCACTGACATAGCGCAGGGTTTATCAAGTACAGTCACCGTCACAAGCGAGGAAACATGCGTTGTCCTGATATGTTGCAGGACATAGCGCAGGGTTTATCAAGTACAGTCACCGTCACAAGCAAGGAAACATGCGTTGTCCTGATATGTTGCAATGAGTGGCTTTCATGGTACTGACTTAGCGCAGGGTTTATCAAGTACAGTCACCGTCACAAGCGAGGAAACATGCGTTGTTCTCATATGTTGCATGAAGTGGCTTTCATGTCACTGACTTAGCGCAGGGTTTATCAAGTACAGTCACAGTCACAAGCAAGGAAACATGCGTTGTCCTGATATGTTGCATGTAGTGGCTTCTATGTCACTGACTAAGCGCAGGGTTTATCAAGTACAGTCACCGTCACAAGCAAGGAAACATGCGTTGTCCTGATATGTTGCATGTAGTTGCTTCTATGTCACTGACTTAGCGCAGGGTTTATCAAGTACAGTCACCGTCACAATAGAGGAAACATGCGTTGTCCTCATACGTTGCACTTAGTGGCTTCTATGTCACTGACTTAGCGCAAGGTTTATCAAGTACAGTCACCGTCACAAGCAAGGAAACATGCGTTGTCCTGATATGATGCATGTAGTGGCTTCTATGTCACTGACTTAGCGCAGGGTTTATCAAGTACAGTCACAGTCACAATAGAGGACACATGCGTTGTCCTCATACGTTGCATGTAGTGGCTTCTATGTCACTGACTTAGCGCAAGGTTTATCAAGTACAGTCACCGTCACAAGCAAGGAAACATGCGTTGTCCTGATATGTTGCATGGTGTGGCTTCTATGTCACTGACTTAGCGCAGGGTTTATCAAGTACAGTCACCGTCACAATAGAAAAAAACATGCGTTGTCCTCATACGTTGCATGTAGTGGCATCTATGTCACTGACTTAGCTCAGGGTTTACCAAGTACAGTCACCGTCACAAGCGAGACACCATGCGTTGTTCTGATATGTTGCATGTAGTGGCTTTCATGTCACTGACTTAGCTCAGGGTTTATCAAGTACAGTCACCGTCACAAGCGTGGAAACATGCGTTGTCCTCATATGTTGCATGTAGTAGCTTTCATGTCAATGACTTAGCGCAGGGTTTATCAAGTTCAGTCACCGTCACAAGCAAGGAAACATGCGTTGTTCTGATACGTTGCATGTAGTGGCTTCTATGTCACTGACTTAGCGCAGGGTTTATCGAGTACAGTCACCGTTACAAGCAAGGAAACATGCGTTGTCCTGATACGTTGCATGTAGTGGCTTCTAAATCACTGACTTAGCGCAGGGTTTATCGAGAACAGTCACCGTCACAAGCGAGGAAACATGCGTTGTCCTGATATGTTGCATGTAGTGGCTTTCATGTCACTGACATAGCGCAGGGTTTATCAAGTACAGTTACCGTCACAATAGAGGAAACATGCGTTGTCCTCATATATTGCATGAAGTGGCTTCTATGTCACTGACTTAGCGCAGGGTTTATCAAGTACAGTCACCGTCACAAGCAAGGAAACATGCGTTGTCCTGATATGTTGCATGTAGTGGCTTCTATGTCACAGACTTAGCGCAGGGTTTATTAAGTACAGTCACCGTCACAAGCAAGGAAACATGCGTTGTCCTGATATGTTGCATGTAGTGCCTTCTATGTCACTGACTTAGCGCAGGGTTTATCAAGTACAGTCACCGTCACAAGCAAGGAAAAATGCGTTGTCCTGATCTGTTGCATGTAGTGGCTTCTATGTCACTGACTAAGCGCAGGGTTTATCAAGTACAGTCACCGTCACAAGCAACGAAACATGCGTTGTCCTGATATGTTGCATTAAGTGGCTTTCATGTCACTGACTTAGCGCAGGGTTTATCAAGTACAGTCACCGTCACAAGGAAGGAAACATTTGTTGTCCTCATACGTTGCAAGTAGTGGCTTCTATGTCACTTACCTAGCGCAGGGTTTATCAAGTACAGTCACCGTCACAAGCAAGGACCATGCGTTGTCCTCATACGTTGCATGTAGTGGCTTCTATGTCACTGACTTAGCGCAGGGTTTATCAAGTTCAGTCACCGTCACAAGCAAGGAAACATGCGTTGTCCTCATACGTCGCATGTATTGGCTTCTTTGTCACTGACTTAGCGCAGGGTTTATCAAGTACAGTCACCGTCACAAGCAAGGAAACATGCGTTGTCCTGATACGTTGCATGTAGTGGCTTTCATGTCACTGACTTAGCGCAGGGTTTATCAAGTACAGTCACCGTCACAAGCAAGGAAACATGCGTTGGCCTCATACGTTGCATGTAGTGGCTTTCATGTCACTGACTTAGCGCAGGGTTTATCAAGTACAGTGACCGTCACAAGCAAGGAAACATGCGTTGTCCTGATATGTTGCATGTAGTGGCTTCTATGTCACTGACTTAGCGCAGGGTTAATCAAGTACAGTCACCGTCACAAGCGAGGAAACATGCGTTGTCCTGATATGTTGCATGTAGTGGCTTTCATGTCACTGACATAGCGCAGGGTTTATCAAGTACAGTCACCGTCACAAGCAAGGAAACATGCGTTGTCCTGATATGTTGCATGTAGTGGCTTTCATGTCACTGACATAGCGCAGGGTTTATCAAGTACAGTCACCGTCACAAGCAAGGAAACATGCGTTGTCCTCATACGTTGCATGTAGTGGCTTTCATGTCACTGACATAGCGCAGGGTTTATCAAGTACAGTGACCGCCACAAGCAAGGAAACATGCGTTGTCCTGATATGTTGCATGTAGTGCCTTCTATGTCACTGACTTAGCGCAGGGTTTATCAAGTACATTGACCGTCACAAGCAAGGAAACATGCGTTGTCCTGATATGTTGCATGTAGTGGCTTCTATGTCACTGACTTAGCGCAAGGTTCATCAATAACCGTCACCGTCACAAGCAAGGAAACATGCGTTGTCCTCATACGTTGCATGTAGTGGCTTCTATGTCACTGACTTAGCGCAGGGTTTATCAAGTACAGTCACCGTCACAAGCAAGGAAACATGCGTTATCCTGATACGTTGCATGTATTGGCTTCTATGTCACTGACTTAGCGCAGGGTTTATCAAGTACAGTCACCGTCACAAGCAAGGAAACATGCGTTGTCCTGATACGTTGAATGTAGTGGCTTCTATGTCACTGACTTAGCGCAGGGTTTATCAAGTACAGTAACCGTCACAAGCAAGGAAACATGCGTTGTCCTCATACGTTGCATGTAGTGGCTTCTATGTCACTGACTTAGCGCAGGGTTTATCAAGTACAGTCACCGTCACAATAGAGGAAACATGAGTTGTCCTGATATTTTGCATGTAGTGGCTTCTATGTCACTGACTTAGCGCAGGGTTTATCAAGTACAGTTACCGTCACAAGCGAGAAAACATGCGTTGCCCTGATATGTTGCATGTAGTGGCTTCTATGTCACTGACTTAGCGCAAGGTTTATCAAGTACAGTCACCGTCACAAGCAAGGAAACATTCGTTGTCCTGATACGTTGCATGTAGTGGCTTCTATGTCACTGACTTAGCGCAAGGTTTATCAAGTACAGTCACCGTCACAAGCAAGAAAACATGCGTTTTCCCGATACGTTGCATGTAGTGGCTTCTATGTCACTGACTTAGCGCAAGGTTTATCAAGTACAGTCACCGTCACAATTTAGGAATCATGCGTTTTCCTCATACGTTGCATGTAGTGGCTTTCATGTCACTGACTTAGCGCAGGGTTTATCAATTACAGTCACCGTCACCAGCAAGGAAACATGCGTTGTCATGATATGTTGCATGTAGTGGCTTCTATGTCACTGACTTAGCGCAGGGTTTATCAAGTACAGTCACCGTCACAAGCGAGGAAACATGCGTTGTCCTGTTACGTTGCAGGACATAGCGCAGGGTTTATCAAGTACAGTCACCGTCACAAGCGAGAAAACATGCGTTGTCCTGATATGTTGCATGTAGTAGCTTTCATGTCACTGACATAGCGCAGGGTTTATCAAGTACAGTCACCGTCACAAGCAAGGAAACATGCGTTGTCCTGATATGTGGCATGTAGTGGCTTCTATGGCACTGACTTAGCGCAGGGTTTATCAAGTACAGTCACCGTCACAAGCGAGGAAACATGCGTTGTCCTGATATGTTGCAGGACATAGCGCAGGGTTTATCAAGTACAGTCACCGTCACAAGCGAGAAAACATGCGTTGTCCTGATACGTTGCATGTAGTGGCTTTCATGTCACTGACATAGCGCAGGGTTTATCAAGTACAGTCACCGTCACAATAGAGGAAACATGCGTTGTCCTGATACTTTGCATGTAGTGGCTTCCATGTCACTGACTTAGCGCAGGGTTTATCAAGTACAGTCACCGTACAAGCGAGGAAACATGCGTTGTTCTCATATGTTTCATGGAGTGGCTTTCATGTCACTGACATAGCGCAGGGTTTATCAAGTACAGTCACAGTCACAAGCAAAGAAACATGCGTTGTCCTGATATGTTGCATGTAGTGGCTTCTATGTCACTGACTAAGCGCAGGGTTTATCAAGTACAGTCACCGTCACAAGCAAGGAAACATGCGTTGTCCTGATATGTTGCATGTAGTGGCTTCTATGTCACTGACTTAGCGCGGGGTTTATCAAGTACAGTCACCGTCACAATAGAGGAAATATGCGTTGTCCTCATACGTTGCACTTAGTGGCTTCTATGTCACTGACTTAGCGCAAGGTTTATCAAGTACAGTCACCGTCACAAGCAAGGAAACATGCGTTGTCCTGATATGATGCATGTAGTGGCTTCTATGTGACTGACTTAGCGCAGGGTTTATCAAGTACAGTCACCGTCACAATAGAGGACACATGCGTTGTCCTACTACGTTGCATGTAGTGGCTTCTATGTCACTGACTTAGCGAAGGGTTTATCAAGTACAGTCACCGTCACAATAGAAAAAAACATGCGTTGTCCTCATACGTTGCATGTAGTGGCTTTTATGTCACTGACTTAGCTCAGGGTTTATCAAGTACAGTCACCGTCTTAAGCGTGGAAACATGCGTTGTCCTCATATGTTGCATGTAGTAGCTTTCATGTCAATGACTTAGCGCAGGGTTTATCAAGTACAGTCACCGTCACAAGCAAGGAAACATGCGTTGTCCTGATACGTTGCATGTAGTGGCTTCTATGTCACTGACTTAGCGCAGGGTTTATCGAGTACAGTCACCGTTACAAGCAAGGAAACATGCGTTGTCCTGATACGTTGCATGTAGTGGCTTCTATGTCACTGACTTAGCGCAGGGTTTATCGAGTACAGTCACCGTCACAAGCGAGGAAACATGCGTTGTCCTGATATGTTGCATGTAGTGGCTTTCATGTCACTGACATAGCGCAGGGTTTATCAAGTACAGTTACCGTCACAATAGAGGAAACATGCGTTGTCCTCATATATTGCATGAAGTGGCTTCTATGTCACTGACTTAGCGCAGGGTTTATCAAGTACAGTCACCGTCACAAGCAAGGAAACATGCGTTGTCCTGATATGTTGCATGTAGTGGCTTCTATGTCACTGACTTAGCGCAGGGTTTATCAAGTACAGTCACCATCACAAGCAAGGAAACATGCGTTGTCCTGATATGTTGCATGTAGTGGCTTCTATGTCACTGACTTAGCGCAGGGTTTATTAAGTACAGTCACCGTCACAAGCAAGGAAACATGCGTTGTCCTGATATGTTGCATGTAGTGCCTTCTATGTCACTGACTTAGCGCAGGGTTTATCAAGTACAGTCACCGTCACAAGCAAGGAAACATGCGTTGTCCTGATATGTTGCATGTAGTGGCTTCTATGTCACTGACTAAGCGCAGGGTTTATCAAGTTCAGTCACCGTCACAAGCAACGAAACATGCGTTGTCCTGATATGTTGCATTAAGTGGCTTTCATGTCACTGACTTAGCGCAGGGTTTATCAAGTACAGTCACCGTCACAAGGAAGGAAACATGCGTTGTCCTCATACGTTGCATGTAGTGGCTTCTATGTCACTTACCTAGCGCAGGGTTTATCAAGTACAGTCACCGTCACAAGCAAGGAAACATGCGTTGTCCTCATACGTCGCATGTAGTGGCTTCTTTGTCACTGACTTAGCGCAGGGTTTATCAAGTACAGTCACCGTCACAAGCAAGGAAACATGCGTTGTCCTGATACGTTGCATGTAGTGGCTTTCATGTCACTGACTTAGCGCAGGGTTTATCAAGTACAGTCACCGTCGCAAGCAAGGAAACATGCGATGTCCTCATACGTTGCATGTAGTGGCTTTCATGTCACTGACTTAGCGCAGGGTTTATCAAGTACAGTGACCGTCACAAGCAAGGAAACATGCGTTGTCCTGATATGTTGCATGTAGTGGCTTCTATGTCACTGACTTAGCGCAGGGATTATCAAGTAAAGTCACCGTCACAAGCGAGGAAACATGCGTTGTCCTGATATGTTGCATGTAGTGGCTTTCATGTCACTGACATAGCGCAGGGTTTATCAAGTACAGTCACCGTCACAAGCAAGGAAACATGCGTTGTCCTGATATGTTGCATGTAGTGGCTTTCATGTCACTGACATAGCGAAGGGTTTATCAAGTACAGTCACCGTCACAAGCAAGGAAACATGCGTTGTCCTGATATGTTGCATGTAGTGCCTTTATGTCACTGACTTAGCGCAGGGTTTATTAAGTACAGTGACCGTCACAAGCAAGGAAACATGCGTTGTCCTGATATGTTGCATGTAGTGGCTTCTATGTCACTGACTTAGCGCAAGGTTTATCAATAACCGTCACCGTCACAAGCAAGGAAACATGCGTTGTGCTCATACGTTGCATGTAGTGGCTTCTATGTCACTGACTTAGCGCAGGGTTTATCAAGTACAGTCACCGTCACAAGCAAGGAAACATGCGTTGTCCTGATACGTGGCATGTAGTGGCTTCTATGTCACTGACTAAGCGCAGGGTTTATCAAGTACAGTCACCGTCACAAGCAAGGAAACATGCGTTGTCCTGATACGTTGAATGTAGTGGCTTCTATGTCACTGACTTAGCGCAGGGTTTATTAAGTACAGTAACCGTCACAAGCAAGGAAACATGCGTTGTCCTCATACGTTGCATGTAGTGGCTTCTATGTCACTGACTTAGCGCAGGGTTTATCAAGTACAGTCACCGTCACAATAGAGGAAACATGAGTTGTCCTGATATTCTGCATGTAGTGGCTTCTATGTCACTGACTTAGCGCAGGGTTTATCAAATACAGTTACCGTCACAAGCGAGAAAACATGCGTTGCCCTGATATGTTGCATGTAGTGGCTTCTATGTCACTGACTTAGCGCAGGGTTTATCAAGTACAGTCACCGTCACAAGCAAGGAAACATGCGTTGTCCTCATACGTTGCATGTAGTGGCTTTCATGTCACTGACTTTGCGCAGGGTTTATCAAGTACAGTCACCGTCACAAGCAAGAAAACATGCGTTGTCCTCATACGTTGCATGTAGTGGCTTCTATGTCACTGACTAAGCGCAAGGTTTATCAAGTACAGTCACCGTCACAAGCAAGGAAACATGCGTTGTCCTGATACGTTGCATGTAGTGGCTTCTATGTCACTGACTTAGCGCAAGGTTTATCAAGTACAGTCACCGTCACAAGCAAGGAAACATGCGTTTTCCCGATACGTTGCATGTAGGTGCTTCTATGTCACTGACTTAGCGCAAGGTTTATCAAGTACAGTCACCGTCACAAGCAAGGAATCATGCGTTGTCCTCATACGTTGCATGTAGTGGCTTTCATGTCACTGACTTAGCGCAGGGTTTATCAAGTACAGTCACCGTCACAAGCAAGGAAACATGCGTTGTCCTGATATGTTGCATGTAGTGGCTTCTATGTCACTGACATAGCGCAGGGTTTATCAAGTACAGTCACCGTCACAAGCGAGGAAACATGCGTTGTCCTGATATGTTGCAGGACATAGCGCAGGGTTTATCAAGTACAGTCACCGTCACAAGCAAGGAAACATGCGTTGTCCTGATATGTTGCAATGAGTGGCTTTCATGGTACTGACTTAGCGCAGGGTTTATCAAGTACAGTCACCGTCACAAGCGAGGAAATATGCGTTGTCCTGATATGTTGCATGTAGTGGCTTTCATGTCACTGACTTAGCGCAGGGTTTATCAAGTACAGTCACAGTCACAAGCAAGGAAACATGCGTTGTCCTGATATGTTGCATGTAGTGGCTTCTATGTCACTGACTAAGCGCAGGGTTTATCAAGTACAGTCACCGTCACAAGCAAGGAAACATGCGTTGTCCTGATATGTTGCATGTAGTGGCTTCTATGTCACTGACTTAGCGCAGGGTTTATCAAGTACAGTCACCGTCACAATAGAGGAAACATGCGTTGTCCTCATACGTTGCACTTAGTGGCTTCTATGTCACTGACTTAGCGCAAGGTTTATCAAGTACAGTCACCGTCACAAGCAAGGAAACATGCGTTGTCCTGATATGATGCATGTAGTGGCTTCTATGTCACTGACTTAGCGCAGGGTTTATCAAGTACAGTCACCGTCACAATAGAGGACACATGCGTTGTCCTCATACGTTGCATGTAGTGGCTTCTATGTCACTGACTTAGCGCAAGGTTTATCAAGTACAGTCACCGTCACAAGCAAGGAAACATGCGTTGTCCTGATATGTTGCATGGTGTGGCTTCTATGTCACTGACTTAGCGCAGGGTTTATCAAGTACAGTCACCGTCACAATAGAAAAAAACATGCGTTGTCCTCATACGTTGCATGTAGTGGCATCTATGTCACTGACTTAGCTCAGGGTTTACCAAGTACAGTCACCGTCACAAGCGAGGAAACATGCGTTGTTCTGATATGTTGCATGTAGTGGCTTTCATGTCACTGACTTAGCTCAGGGTTTATCAAGTACAGTCACCGTCACAAGCGTGGAAACATGCGTTGTCCTCATATGTTGCATGTAGTAGCTTTCATGTCAATGACTTAGCGCAGGGTTTATCAAGTTCAGTCACCGTCACAAGCAAGGATACATGCGTTGTCCTGATACGTTGCATGTAGTGGCTTCTATGTCACTGACTTAGCGCAGGGTTTATCGAGTACAGTCACCGTTACAAGCAAGGAAACATGCGTTGTCCTGATACGTTGCATGTAGTGGCTTCTATGTCACTGACTTAGCGCAGGGTTTATCGAGAACAGTCACCGTCACAAGCGAGGAAACATGCGTTGTCCTGATATGTTGCATGTAGTGGCTTTCATGTCACTGACATAGCGCAGGGTTTATCAAGTACAGTTACCGTCACAATAGAGGAAACATGCGTTGTCCTCATATATTGCATGAAGTGGCTTCTATGTCACTGACTTAGCGCAGGGTTTATCAAGTACAGTCACCGTCACAAGCAAGGAAACATGCGTTGTCCTGATATGTTGCATGTAGTGGCTTCTATGTCACTGACTTAGCGCAGGGTTTATTAAGTACAGTCACCGTCACAAGCAAGGAAACATGCGTTGTCCTGATATGTTGCATGTAGTGCCTTCTATGTCACTGACTTAGCGCAGGGTTTATCAAGTACAGTCACCGTCACAAGCAAGGAAACATGCGTTGTCCTGATCTGTTGCATGTAGTGGCTTCTATGTCACTGACAAAGCGCAGGGTTTATCAAGTACAGTCACCGTCACAAGCAACGAAACATGCGTTGTCCTGATATGTTGCATTAAGTGGCTTTCATGTCACTGACTTAGCGCAGGGTTTATCAAGTACAGTCACCGTCACAAGGAAGGAAACATTTGTTGTCCTCATACGTTGCATGTAGTGGCTTCTATGTCACTTACCTAGCGCAGGGTTTATCAAGTACAGTCACCGTCACAAGCAAGGAAACATGCGTTGTCCTCATACGTTGCATGTAGTGGCTTCTATGTCACTGACTTAGCGCAGGGTTTATCAAGTTCAGTCACCGTCACAAGCAAGGAAACATGCGTTGTCCTCATACGTCGCATGTATTGGCTTCTTTGTCACTGACTTAGCGCAGGGTTTATCAAGTACAGTCACCGTCACAAGCAAGGAAACATGCGTTGTCCTGATACGTTGCATGTAGTGGCTTTCATGTCACTGACTTAGCGCAGGGTTTATCAAGTACAGTCACCGTCACAAGCAAGGAAACATGCGTTGTCCTCATACGTTGCATGTAGTGGCTTTCATGTCACTGACTTAGCGCAGGGTTTATCAAGTACAGTGACCGTCACAAGCAAGGAAACATGCGTTGTCCTGATATGTTGCATGTAGTGGCTTCTATGTCACTGACTTAGCGCAGGGTTAATCAAGTACAGTCACCGTCACAAGCGAGGAAACATGCGTTGTCCTGATATGTTGCATGTAGTGGCTTTCATGTCACTGACATAGCGCAGGGTTTATCAAGTACAGTCACCGTCACAAGCAAGGAAACATGCGTTGTCCTGATATGTTGCATGTAGTGGCTTTCATGTCACTGACATAGCGCAGGGTTTATCAAGTACAGTCACCGTCACAAGCAAGGAAACATGCGTTGTCCTCATACGTTGCATGTAGTGGCTTTCATGTCACTGACTTAGCGCAGGGTTTATCAAGTACAGTGACCGCCACAAGCAAGGAAACATGCGTTGTCCTGATATGTTGCATGTAGTGCCTTCTATGTCACTGACTTAGCGCAGGGTTTATCAAGTACAGTGACCGTCACAAGCAAGGAAACATGCGTTGTCCTGATATGTTGCATGTAGTGGCTTCTATGTCACTGACTTAGCGCAAGGTTTATCAATAACCGTCACCGTCACAAGCAAGGAAACATGCGTTGTCCTCATACGTTGCATGTAGTGGCTTCTATGTCACTGACTTAGCGCAGGGTTTATCAAGTACAGTCACCGTCACAAGCAAGGAAACATGCGTTGTCCTGATACGTTGCATGTATTGGCTTCTATGTCACTGACTTAGCGCAGGGTTTATCAAGTACAGTCACCGTCACAAGCAAGGAAACATGCGTTGTCCTGATACGTTGAATGTAGTGGCTTCTATGTCACTGACTTAGCGCAGGGTTTATCAAGTACAGTAACCGTCACAAGCAAGGAAACATGCGTTGTCCTCATACGTTGCATGTAGTGGCTTCTATGTCACTGACTTAGCGCAGGGTTTATCAAGTACAGTCACCGTCACAAGCAAGGAAACATGCGTTGTCCTGATACGTTGAATGTAGTGGCTTCTATGTCACTGACTTAGCGCAGGGTTTATCAAGTACAGTAACCGTCACAAGCAAGGAAACATGCGTTGTCCTCATACGTTGCATGTAGTGGCTTCTATGTCACTGACTTAGCGCAGGGTTTATCAAGTACAGTCACCGTCACAATAGAGGAAACATGAGTTGTCCTGATATTTTGCATGTAGTGGCTTCTATGTCACTGACTTAGCGCAGGGTTTATCAAGTACAGTTACCGTCACAAGCGAGAAAACATGCGTTGCCCTGATATGTTGCATGTAGTGGCTTCTATGTCACTGACTTAGCGCAGGGTTTATCAAGTACAGTCACCGTCACAAGCAAGGAAACATGCGTTGTCCTCATACGTTGCATGTAGTGGCTTTCATGTCACTGACTTTGCGCAGGGTTTATCAAGTACAGTCACCGTCACAAGCAAGGAAACATGCGTTTTCCCGATACGTTGCATGTAGGTGCTTCTATGTCACTGACTTAGCGCAAGGTTTATCAAGTACAGTCACCGTCACAAGCAAGGAATCATGCGTTGTCCTCATACGTTGCATGTAGTGGCTTTCATGTCACTGACTTAGCGCAGGGTTTATCAAGTACAGTCACCGTCACAAGCAAGGAAACATGCGTTGTCCTGATATGTTGCATGTAGTGGCTTCTATGTCACTGACATAGCGCAGGGTTTATCAAGTACAGTCACCGTCACAAGCGAGGAAACATGCGTTGTCCTGATATGTTGCAGGACATAGCGCAGGGTTTATCAAGTACAGTCACCGTCACAAGCAAGGAAACATGCGTTGTCCTGATATGTTGCATGTAGTGGCTTTCATGTCACTGACATAGCGCAGGGTTTAACAAGTACAGTCACCGTCACAATAGAGGAAACATGCGTTGTCCTGATACGTTGCATGTAGTGGCTTCCATGTCACTGACTTAGCGCAGGGTTTATCAAGTACAGTCACCGTCACAAGCAAGGAAACATGCGTTGTCCTCATATATTGCATGAAGTGGCTTCTATGTCACTGACTTAGCGCAGGGCTTATCAAGTAGAGTCACCGTCACAAGCAAGGAAACATGCGTTGTCCTGATATGTTGCATGTAGTGGCTTCTATGTCACTGACTTAGCGCAGGGTTTATCAAGTACAGTCACCGTCACAAGCGAGGAAACATGCGTTGTCCTCAGATGTTGCATATAGTGGCTTCTATGTCACTGACTTAGCGCAGGGTTTATCAAGTACAGTCACCTTCACAAGCGAGGAATCATGCGTTGTTCTCATATGTTGCATGAAGTGGCTTTCATGTCACTGACTTAGCGCAGGGTTTATCAAGTGCAGTCACCGTCACAAGCGAGGAAACATGCGTTGTCCTCATACGTTGCATGTAGTGGCTTCTATGTCACTGACATAGCGC
>CAMDTW010000643.1:0-12000 GCA_945910005.1 Isoperla grammatica
GGGGTGTCAGGGCCTCAAGGTCAAGAAGGAGGGGCGGTTTAACGGGTTCCTGAGTCTGAGGACGCCGCTAATCTCCACCAAGACACTGGGGTGAGTCCATTACGTGTTGCATGAGGGGTGTGGGGGCCTCAAGGTCAAGAAGGAGGGGTGGTTTAACGGGTTCCTGAGTCTGAGGACGCCGCTTATCTCCACCAAGACACTGGGGTGAGTCCATCACGTGTTGCATGAGGGGTGTCAGGGCCTCAAGGTCAAGAAGGAGGGGCGGTTCAACGGGTTCCTGAGTCTGAGGACGCCGCTTATCTCCACCAAGACACTGGGGTGAGTTCACCACGTGTTGTATGAGGGGTGTCGGGGCCTCAAGGTCAAGAAGGAGGGGCGGTTCAACGGTTTCCTGAGTCTGAGAACGCCGTTAATCTCCACCAAGACACTGGGGTGAGTCCATTACGTGTTGCATGAGGGGTGTCAGGGCTCAAGGTCAAGAAGGAGGGGCGGTTCAACGGGTTCCTGAGTCTGAGGACGCCGAATCTCCACCAAGACACTGGGGTGAGTCCATCACGTGTTGCTTGAGGGGTGTCGGGGACTCAAGGTCAAGAAGGAGGGGCGGTTCAATGGTTTCCTGAGTCTGAGGACGCCGCTTATCTCCACCAAGACACTGGGGTGAGTCCATCACGTGTTGCATGAGGGGTGTCAGGGACTCAAGGTCAAGAAGGAGGGGCGGTTCAACGGGTTCCTGAGTCTGAGGACGCCGCTTATCTCCACCAAGACACTGGGGTGAGTATATCATGTGTTGCATGAGGGGTGTCAGGGCCTCAAGGTCAAGAAGGAGGGGCGGTTCAACGGTTTCCTGAGTCTGAGGACGCCGCTAATCTCCACCAAGACACTGGGGTGAGTCCATCATGTGTTGCATGAGGGGTGTCAGGGCCTCAAGGTCAAGAAGGAGGGGCGGTTCAACGGTTTCCTGAGTCTGAGGACGCCGTTTATCTCCACCAAGACACTGGGGTGAGTCCATTTCGTGTTGCATGAGGGGTGTCAGGGCCTCAAGGTCAAGAAGGAGGGGCGGTTCAACGGTTTCCTGAGTCTGAGGACGCCGCTAATCTCCACCAAGACACTGGGGTGAGTCCATCATGTGTTGCATGAGGGGTGTCAGGGCCTCAAGGTCAAGAAGGAGGGGCGGTTCAACGGTTTCCTGAGTCTGAGGACGCCGTTTATCTCCACCAAGACACTGGGGTGAGTCCATTACGTGTTGCATGAGGGGTGTCAGGGCCTCAAGGTCAAGAAGGAGGGGCGGTTCAACGGTTTCCTGAGTCTGAGGACGCCGCTAATCTCCACCAAGACACTGGGGTGAGTCCATCACGTGTTGCATGAGGGGTGTCAGGGACTCAAGGTCAAGAAGAAGGGGCGGTTCAACGGTTTCCTGAGTCTGAGGACGCCGCTTATCTCCACCAAGACACTGGGGTGAGTTCATTACGTGTTGTATGAGGGGTGTCAGGGTCTCAAGGTCAAGAAGGAGGGGCGGTACAACGGTTTCCTGAGTCTGAGGACGCCGCTTATCTCCACCAAGACACTGGGGTGAGTCCATTACGTGTTGCATGAGGGGTGTCAGGGCCTCAAGGTCAAGAAGGAGGGGCGGTTTAACGGGTTCCTGAGTCTGAGGACGCCGCTAATCTCCACCAAGACACTGGGGTGAGTCCATTACGTGTTGCATGAGGGGTGTGGGGGCCTCAAGGTCAAGAAGGAGGGGCGGTTTAACGGGTTCCTGAGTCTGAGGACGCCGCTTATCTCCACCAAGACACTGGGGTGAGTCCATCACGTGTTGCATGAGGGGTGTCAGGGCCTCAAGGTCAAGAAGGAGGGGCGGTTCAACGGGTTCCTGAGTCTGAGGACGCCGCTTATCTCCACCAAGACACTGGGGTGAGTTCACCACGTGTTGTATGAGGGGTGTCGGGGCCTCAAGGTCAAGAAGGAGGGGCGGTTCAACGGGTTCCTGAGTCTGAGGACGCCGCTAATCTCCACCAAGACACTGGGGTGAGTCCATTACGTGGTGCATGAGGGGTGTCAGGGCCTCAAGGTCAAGAAGGAGGGGCGGTTCCACGGGTTCCTGAGTCTGAGGACGCCGCTAATCTCCACCAAGACACTGGGGTGAGTCCATTACGTGTTGCATGAGGGGTGTCAGGGACTCAAGGTCAAGAAGGAGGGGCGGTTCAACGGTTTCCTGAGTCTGAGGACGCCGCTTATCTCCACCAAGACACTGGGGTGAGTCCATCACGTGTTGCATGAGGGGTGTCAGGGACTCAAGGTCAAGAAGGAGGGGCGGTTCAACGGGTTCCTGAGTCTGAGGACGCCGCTAATCTCCACCAAGACACTGGGGTGAGTCCATTACGTGTTGCATGAGGGGTGTCAGGGACTCAAGGTCAAGACGGAGGGGCGGTTCAACGGGTTCCTGAGTCTGAAGACGCCGCTAATCTCCACCAAGACACTGGGGTGAGTCCATTACGTGTTGCATGAGGGGTGTCAGGGACTCAAGGTCAAGACGGAGGGGCGGTTCAACGGTTTCCTGAGTCTGAGGACGCCGCTTATCTCCACCAAGACACTGGGGTGAGTTCACCACACTTGTTGAACACTCATTTTGGCTATAAAAAGCTCCAAGCTGCAGCTTTCTTTAAAATGCTAATAGATGATTTTAAAAATTGATCTAGGACCCTTAGACGGAGCTAATTACCGCCTTCCGTCAATGACAACAATTACACATGCTTATTGACATAAGATTTGAAAACTAGTTGTTATTGTTGAATATTGTTGTCACTGACGCGTCAGTTCTGGGTCAGTTTTGCAAACATCTATTGTTTGATTTCTTTGCCATATTCGCTTTTGGAATACCTGATAGAATCGTTGTAATGGGTACGTACATATAGATGGATTTGCATAAAAGAGGATGGAATCCACGGCGGATTGAACACATAAAGAAACAAATATCATAAGTTTTCTATGGTTTCGTTACTAAGTAAAGTAATACGTTTGTTTTACGTTTTGTGTTTTCTATTGTACCTAATTTGGAAGCTATTTAGAAATACTCAACACGGTTAAACCTTGACGCTCATTAAATAAATACCTCGTAAACAACAAAATTTCAAAACTCCTCGAGTGCAAAATACAATAATCAAATCAGATAACATAATAAATACATCCAGCGCGGTGATGAACATAACTAAAGGCAAATAGTTTGTCAACCATATCTTACATTCAAAATCATTCTAAAATTGATCATAGAAATCATTAACCGCTGAGAGCAGTGCCATGGTCTATCTATGGTCTACTAAGTGTAGTGCCATGGTCTATCTATGGTCTACCTACTGTATTATAGACCGTTGGTCGGAGCGAACCGCACCGCGCAATGCATCACGAGATCCAGCTAGAGACTAATTATTAATCCACCAAAAAGTTATTCTGTTTTACGCAGAGTTCAATCAGTGTCCGCGAGTGCGGAATTATGAGGGTAACGCTATTAGCAAGACTGGACGGGGGGGAGGGGGGGGTTGTATTAGCGAGGGTTGAAATATACATTTGCCATTAGGACCGCGGTGAGAAGGGATGAGGCTGCCGCGTTGTGACTTTGACCCTTTGACCTGATCTCATTACTTACTTACTTTATTGTAATAGACCTTTTTCAGAATTGATCTAGGACGCTTAGATAGAGCTAATCACGGTCCTCTAGATCTTTAATGACAACAATCCACAACAGTGAAAAATACACCTTAACATAACTATCTAGGACCCTTAGATAGAGCAAATCACGGCTTTCTAGATCAATTTTGAAAATCATCTATTAAGACCAGTGTAGGACACGATGCTCTCTTTAGCCTGATGGGTGATGATTGATGAATGCTAATGAGGAAGGGAGGAGGGGAAGCCTAGTACCGGCACGTAGCCTACTCCTGTCGAAAAGTACCAAGGAGCTGATCTCATTAGAATCTTTAGAGACGCGCGAGGTCTGTCTTAGCTAGACATTCTGTCAGTGTCTTGACGACATAAAGACTCAACCACGATCGTCGGTATCGGGATTGGCAA
Organism: Isoperla grammatica; assembly: GCA_945910005.1. Lineage (NCBI taxonomy): Eukaryota > Metazoa > Arthropoda > Insecta > Plecoptera > Perlodidae > Isoperla > Isoperla grammatica. The sequence goes on from CAMDTW010000643.1 coordinate 4,066, forward strand.
TTGTAATTCGGAAAATGCATGATTGCGCCGATTACGATGCCAACAATTGTGGTCACGGAGCGGGCTTATCACAAAATTTTCTTTAATAAATAAATCGTTTCTTGGTTATATGCAAATTTTTTATAAGGCATGTATTACTCATGGTTATCTTTATATATCACCCACTCATTGGGTTTCAGCTTAAAATTATACATCACAATGTTTTATTTAATAAATAAATCATTTCTTTTTTCTATGCAAATTTTTAAGGCATGTATCACCCACTCATCGTCTCGATTAGCGAAAGTTGCAATAATAGAGGACGTAAAACTCAAATATTGTCATCACAATGTCGTATATATTATATAATACACGGTGGTGGTTATTATTATCAGATAAAATTCCCGAGTAGCCGCGATATTCAAAATTCTTATGCGAACATAGTTCTTGCTCGCCTTTTGCCCCTCCCCGAAACATCCGTTATTTCACGAAACCCGAGATACAACAACAAGGTAGCTTCTTTTGTGTAGCGGTTTCGATACTAAAAACTTGTATACATAAACATCAGATCTAGCGCGAGCGTCCAACTTTACCCGTGGGGTGGGTCTTTGTTCGTGAAGAAATCTTTCAAAAGACGGATTTTAATATTAAAATAACTTTTAAGAAAGTTACTTTTAATGGCGAGAAGAGTAGAGATGAAAAAGGATTTGAAAATTGTTTCGTTAAGTAAGATGAGAAGTTTTAGCTTTATTGTAACGGAATGTTTTACGGGTTTGGAGTTGGATTATTTGTTTGCGGCTTCTTGTCTGAAGGGTGAGATTATAAGTTGTGAATTTGTGAAAGGCTGTCTATTATTCTATAGGGGCTTCGCCATGTATTCGCCTATTTGCTGACGTCATTGATTGCTGAATAAATGCAATTAATACCAATAGGAAACAATTTGAACCTGAAACTTCAATCTGAAATCAAGCTATGAAGATAAAGTTAAGAATGAAAGTATAATAGCAATGTGTACAATTTGTTTGAAATCTTTTTATGTAACCTTTACCCTCTATATGTGTTTTGAAACACAAAGGTGAAAGGAGGAAAATAAAAAAGATGTATTCAGTTAATAATGAAATAATCATAAAATATAAACAAAACTACTTCTACTACTGAAAAGAGAACAAGACAAATACAAATTAAGGTCGATGAATGTATTGTTTTATAAATATAAACTTAATAATAAAATATAGCAAAACATTTTCAATTTGATTGCATTTCTGTCTCAAGGGCTCCGTGTAAAAGTTTAAAGGTTACACCACACATAACCTATTTAACCACCCATAAGAAGCGCTCAGCTGACCCAATCAGAATGTACGCGACGCCCTAGGCTACACTATATACGATACCTGCACGAGACGTTTCTAGGTCATAATGTGAACTCAATGCGATACTTGTGAACTTTGTCTCTGTTTCTACAGTTATGTAGTCTAGGACTAATACTGCGCTAGACGTTCAGAGTTTTAGTATACTTGAAACTAGTTGTAATAGACCTTTTTCAGAATTTATCTAGGACTCTTAGATAGAGCTAATCAAGGCTTTCTAGATCAATCCTGAAAATCATCTATTGAATCTACCCGCGAACTTACTCGTTTTATATTAAAAAGATTGTCTTTATTTAGAATTCGCTATTACATAACATTACAAAATACATCATTTAAAATCAGAAATTTATATTGTAGATAACATATTTTCTACATTTAGTCTTAAATGTAGATAATGTTTTTTTTGTCTTACCTCTTGAGTAAGGCTATTAAACAGTATGAGTATGAAGTATGAAAAGTATGAAGTAGACATGGAGATTATGTGTACAATGTCAGTATAGCATAGACAGTACATGAGAGGGGGGGGGGGGGTTGAATTACCCCATATATTATGACGCCCCTTTAGTATGAATTCCTCTACTCCAAAGACCAATACAAGAAGAGAGCCATAATTATTATATAGACTGACACTTTCGCTGGAAAGACACAAAAAGTGTAAGCATGATGCCGTTACAATACGCTCAGTGAATTTCAGTATGAACTTTTATCCTCTAAACTAGTAAGGGTTTACATAAACATTCGCCATTAGGATTCGGCACAACTTAAATATACTTCACGGCCCGTGACCAAAAAACTGTGGCTACGCCATTGTTGACAATCCTGGTGCGTGGTTTGAAGAGAAAAGAATAAACGAATAGAAAATTAAAACCCCTCCTATAGTTTGAATACCTACGGGAATTTGAAGAGTAGCATTTGTTTGCACAATTGTTTTGAAAGAAATTCACACAAAAAGTCTACAAAACAAACACTAATTTGCATATACCTTTCTCTCTCTCTCTCTCTCTCTCTCTCTCTCTCTCTCTCTCTCTCTCTTTCACTCGTAGCATTGTTGGTGTAACGTGGTTAAATCTACCGCGTTCCACTCTTTAACTTTGCGTTCATTATTTAAAAATATTCAGTCCGTGAAAATACCGGGGAAAGATTTCCCAATAGATGAACTCTGCCCTGGGCGAGAGAAAGTTTGTTGATCTTTAGAGTGGAGAGGATTATATTTATTCGTGGCGTTAAACGTGATTTTGGGATTTTAAAGAGGGTTGAAATTTTTTAAGTTTGTTTGTCTGCCTACCCTGCGTAAACTCCGATAATTGTCGGTTACAAAAGTTCTTTAAAATTGCTCAAAATTTAACCAAAATATGTCATCTTCTAGATAATTGAATGCCCTTTCTTACAAATGTTTTCATGTTTCAATAAATACTTCCGTTTTCAAGTTAACATCAATATTTAATTCTAAATGGAAGCTTGCCAACAACGCGTTGCAAAAGTTGATTTTGAAAAACTGAAATATTTTTTAGGGACAAAATAATATTTATATAAGATAGAACATTAAATTTTCTTGTGAGAAAAAAACTTCAGTTTACTTTTTACAATTTTAAAGTCATTTTTACATTTTTTTTAATCACAGCATTTCACAAAACTGACAATCGCTATTTGTAGTAATGGTGCTAATAATTGTCTGGAGCTACCTTAGTTTCCCTACTTTCTATGCTAGAAATGTAATGAATTTATATTTAGAAATGGTACTAAGCATTATCTGGAGCTACCTTAGTCTCCTAAGTTTCTCCGCTTGAAATCAGGACGTGTTTCTCTGAACGAGGTCCTGCGGGAGGCGGACGAAGGATGTCAATAGATCCTCGAAGCAATTATCCTGAACGTGGATCAGATCCCGAGGGAACACCGGGACCGGCGGTGATAATGCTGCCCTGAGCTTTATGCAAACAGGAGGAAGAAAAGTTTCATCCCCTTCGGGACCCCCCCCCTTACCCCCTCTCCACTCACCTTTACTCAGAATAGATTAGGATGGTGGGACTGGTAGGGAAGTATCTATACGTTTGGTTTTCCGTTACATATTGATATATAGATTTTTACCTTTCCATTTATTTCAATATTCAAATACGGTAACGATTGTGATATATTTTACGCTTTGTTCTCAAAATGTTGAGTCCCAGAATAAAAAGGAACCAATAAAGTTTTTTCAAAGATAGAATTTGTTATGGTATATTGTGTATGTTAAACTATTTGTGACTTTAAGGAATTCAATGTGAACGTATTACATAATAAGGATGATAATTCCAATAATAATAGTATCATTAGTAAAGATTCTGGTTCTAATAAACATTATCATGTGTGTACCGTGCACAGAGAGTAACCATTTGTGAATAGACCTTTTTCAGAATTCATCTAGGACCCTTAGATAGAGCTAATCACGGCCCTCTAGATCTTCAATGACAACAATGCACAACAGTGAAAAGTGCACCTTAACATAACTATCAATGACCCTTAGATAGAGCAAATCACGGCTTTCTAGACCAATTCTGGAAATCATCTATTCAACTATTAGTTTAACTAATTTTCAAGCTACAAAATTTGTTGCGTTTCCCTCTGTAGACGAAAACATGTGTCCTAGATTTAAACTTCATCATGGGTCGTCCATTCTTTATTCAAAAGATCTTTCCTTTGACAGCTGGATAAAATACATACTTCCATTCTTCTTTGCACTGAAGGTAGAACTCTGCATTCGTTTCAGCCAGACAGCGTTGTTGAGTAAGACTGAATTCATATCAGAACTCTGAACATTTCATAATAGACAAACATTCACCTCATTACATTTCTACATTACTAAATCAAATTTACATTGCACGAAAAATTGTTCTACTGCTCGTAAATTAACTATATATACGTCATAGAATGTTTTAAAATACTCGCTTGAAAATACACAAACGTTTGCAATTCTTCATTTCGAGCTGAATAAATATAGACATTTCCTCATTTTGCACAGAAGATTGTAAAAGAGTAGGTTTATACAAAAAAGATGTAACAAAGGATTTGAAATTGTGAATTCCTCTGGTAGACTTTCCGAGTACAATAGAGTGTAGATCTAGTTGAGTATATATACGTATGTCCGTGGTTATTGCATACTAAGCCTTTCGAACATTCTACATAGACAATTTAATATCAAAGGATTTTGTTTTCATTTATTTAATTGAAAATCTCGATTGCTTTCTTGGAAAACCATTGGGAGAAATTCAATTTAAAAAATTCGTGGTTTGTTAATAACGAATAAAACGTTGTAAATAAAAATTCAACGTGAATGGTTTCTGGAGCAATCAAAGAACTAGGATACTCATGAACAGGAGAACGTCAATCGACGACAAACACTAATAAATAAGTAAAATAAAAATAAATTCACATTTGGAGTCTACCCACTCAGTAAGGAAACTGGTTTGCAGTGGGGGACTTTAATTTAAAGCGACTAAACCAACTTTGTAGGCTCCAAACAACATCAACGAGTGAGCGATAACCAATCAAAGATCGATATTTTAAATAGGAAACATATAAATCAATGATGAATAAATCAGTGATTGGACAGTGCGAACACCTGCGGACAAGTGTCAGAATCAACAAAGCCGATTCAGAACAACTTTAAACTTATTGAGTGCTTCGTTGCTAGGACGGCTCCAAAGTCACCGTTTACTTATTCCTAAGCCAAGAAGTAATGGAACTGAATCCTTATTTAAAGTTAAACAAACTTCTGCCTGAACCGGGATTTGAACTGGGATTCTTCTGCATCGGAAGCGGGGATACTAACCACTGGCCCAACAAGCCACCCATAGCCAATATCCACGTATAGTGAATTTGCTATATGTGTTCATATATAGTATTTAAATTTGTAATACCGTAAATCTAGCCTTAAGGCTATAGGGAGTATTCACGTGACGTCACATCGGCCATTTTGATAGCCACCTATCTATAGTAGGCTACTATTTTCAAGTTTCAACATCTTTGGGAATGTATGTTGACATTTTACTGTCAACAGAAGACGAATATGTTTGTCCAGCAACATCACATTACAAAAGTGAATAGATGATTTTCAGAATTGATCTAAAAAGCCGTTATTACCTCTATTTAAGAATCCTTGATAGTTATGTTAAGGTGCATTTTTCACTGTAATGCATTGTTGTCATAAAAGATCAAAATGGTCGTTATAAGCTCTATCTAAGGGTCCTTGATAGTTATGTTAAGGTGCATTTTTCACTAATGTGCATTGTTGTCATTGAAGATCTAGAGGGCCATGATAAGCTCTATCTAAGGATCCTAGACCAATTCTGAAAAAGGTCTATTAAGAACATCCAAGAAACGGAAATATTGATTGGAATAAAGATACATTTTCTACAGGATGACATGTTTCGATTTACATTTGGGACAACTTAAAGTTAAACGTTATTTTAAAGACCAAAATCGTGAGTCTCGCATGCTATAGGTGGACTCACAGCATCAAGGTTTCAAACTGAAGCGCTGATGTGTTGGTTCAAACCCACAACATCTCAACTCTTGTTTTCTCTGTTTTTATGATCGCCTTCGAAGCTCTCAGGTTCAAACTCGTCAGCCGGATAATCGTGGGAACCTCTAATGTTTTTCTTTTAGTCTGAAACTCTCGCTAAAGAAGGGAAAAAGAATTCGTTGGTCTCGAAAGAAAATAGTAGAAACACGTAACCGTAGATATATACTTTACGGATGGGATGTTATAGTTAGGTGTGTGTATAACGATTAAGAACACAAATATAATTTTTGATCCAAATACCAACCGATATTCTCATGTTTTCTCTTAATGTTTTTTCTTATTTACATGCTTTTATTATTTAGTACGGTGAATTTCCACTCGATTCGATTTTATTTCATTTCTCAATTTTTTTGTCCTGTTCTTTTTTTTTTTTATATAGTACAGTAGTTTGTTTTGTTTTTGTTGTTATTGTTATTTATGATTTAATTATTATTAATTGTTAGCAAAGTCTAGTTTTATTTAAGGTCCTTCTCCTTTGTATATCAGTTTTGATAGCTGAATAGGATATACATTACATAAATAAATTAAAAAATGTTAACGTTGCAATATACGTTTTAATAGCATTTGAAGATTATTTTATATTATTTTATATTATATGTTTATTCTTAAAATATTGCTCACAACATACAAAATTTAATTTCGATCGTGTGTGCGATATAACACGTTCTCTGCTTTAATTATTGACAAACAGATGTCACATTTTGTAGTTAGAAATAACTAAATTCTAATGATAATTGATTTTTAGTGCATTACTTTTTAATTTTTTTTGCAGAAAACTGTAATCTTTCCTTCACGCTTCTTATTTCATACATCACCTTGCAGAGATCAGCACCTTCTGGTAATCTACGAACAGTTTCTCGTACAGCCGCATAGATGGCGACACCTCAGTTTAGTTCGCAGCGCCGCCGTCTAGGTAGCAGCACCAGTCGATAACATCGCTACGTTATAGTTCCCGCTTCTCTCGCTGACGTCGCTTCGAGTCTTAGTTTGCCGCGTCGCCACACAGGTGGCAGCACCAGTCGATAGCAGCGCTACAATGTAGTTCCCGCTTCTCTCGCCGACGTCGCGTCGAGTCGTAGTTCGCCACGTCGCCACACAGGTGGCAGCGGTTGTCTTTATTTCACGAGGCGGTCGGTATAGAAGGTGGCTGCCTGACCGGCGGGGATCAATACGGAAAGAGAAAGGGTTTTAGTAGTTTGGAACGTTTGCTGTGGGGGAATTCGTGCGGAAGGTAAATCTCTACGTTCGGGCCTAACATAGAGATGGGCCTAACGAGTAGTAGCGTTCTTTCCAATAATATGAGCCTGCTGATCCGAACACTGTGCACCAGTGTAGTCTACACCAGCCACAAACTACCTACACTATCTACACTTTAGCTCAATCCAACTCTCAAGCCTACACGCAACTACACACTACCTACACTTTAGTTCATTCCAACGCTCTATCCTACACCAACGACACACTTCCTACACTTTACTTTAATTCAATGCTCTAGATTACACCAACGACACATAGGCCTACACTTTCTACACTTAAGCTCAATCTAACGCTCTAACCTACACCAACTACACACTACCTACTTTTTAGTTCATTCCAACGCTCTATCCTACACCAACTACACACTACCTACTCTTTAGTTCAGTCCAACGCTCTATCCTACACCAACTACACACTACCTACACTTACGTTCAATCCAACACTCTATGCTACACCAACGACACAGGCCTACACTATCCACACCTCAACACATCGAACCTTCTAGCCTACGCAATCTACACAACCGTTTCATATACGATCTTACATTCTAGCTTACCTAAACTACACTCACTCCTACACTTATAAACATAACTATACACAATCCGTGACCTTACCCTACACCCACGTCACACCAACTCTACACTTTCTACAATGTATGAAAATGTTCTCTACTAAAACCTAACCGAGCACTCCTACGCTACACCACACTCTAGAAAGAACATTCATCCTATTGGCGTGACGACCATTCTGGTGGCCAAAACAGCCGTATTTGTT
>CAMDTW010000644.1:0-88130 GCA_945910005.1 Isoperla grammatica
CACAAATCGTTGTTTTAGAGCGTTTCAGGCTCCAATAAGCACAATTTGTCCATTTCGTCACATTTCGATAACTTCTATAGAAGTTACACCCTCCGTCGAAAAATAAGAATTATAGGTTGCATTCTTCAAGAGTATAATGATTATGCATTATTGAGTTTTTTCGTCGTTTTTGGTTAAAATATGCATAAAAAATAGAAATAGGCTGATTTCAGTCTATCTACCACAAACTTCCAGTTTTAAGAGGAATCATGCATACGGCTGGGATTCCTAAGGGTTTCAACCAAAAATGACAAATCGTTGTTTTAGAGCATTTCAGGCTCCAATAAGCACAATTTGTCCATTTCGTCACATTTCGATAACTACTTTAGAAGTAACACCAACCGTTGAAAAATAATAATGTTAGTGTGCATTCTGAAAGAGTATTATGAAAATGCATAAATTGAGGTTTTTGGTCGTTTTTGGTTAAAATATGCATAAAATATAGAAATTGGCTGAGTTCAGTCTATCTACCACAAACTTCGAGTTTTAAGAGGAATCTTGCATACAGCTGGGATTCCTAAGTGTTTCAACCAAAGTTGACAAATCGTTGTTTTAGAGCGATTCAGGCTCCAATTAGCACAATTTGTCCATTTCGTCACATTTCGATAACTTCTATAGAAGTTACACCCTCCGTTGAAAAATAAGAATTATAGTTTTTATTCTTTAAGAGTATTATGAAAATGCATGAATTGAGGTTTTTGGTCGGTTTTGCTTTACGGCTGGGATTCCTAAAGGTTTCAACCAAATTGCACAAATCGTTGTTTTAGAGCGTTTCAGGCTCCAATAACCACAATTTGTCCATTTCGTCACATTTCGATAACTTCTTTGGAAGTTACACCCTCCGTTGAAAAATAAGAAATATAGTTTGCATTCTTCAAGAGTATTATGAAAATGCATAAATTGAGTTTTTTGGTCGTTTTTGGTTAAAATTTGCATAAAATATAGAAATTGGGTGATTTCAGTCTATTTACCACAAACTTCGAGTTTTAAGAGGAATCTTGCATACAGCTGGGATTCCTAAGTGTTTCAACCAAAGATGACAAATCGTTGTTTTAGAGCGTTTCAGGCTCCAATAAGCACATTTTGTCCATTTCGTCACATTTCGATAACTTCCAAAGAAGTTACACCCTCCGTTGAAAAATAAGAATTATAGTTTTTATTCTTCAAGAGCATTATGAAAATGCATAAATTGAGGTTTTTGGTCGTTTTTGGTTAAAATAAACATAAATTATAGAAATTGGCTGATTTCAGTCCATCTACCACAAACTTCCAGTTTTAAGAGGAATCATGCATACGACTGGGATTCCTAAGGGTTTCAACCAAAGTTGACAAATCGTTGTTTGTGAGCGTTTCAGGCTCCAATAAGCACAATTTGTCAATTTCGTCACATGTTTATAACTTCTTTAGAAGTTACACCCTCCGTTGAAAAGTAAGAATTATAGTTTGCATTCTGCAAGAGAATTATGAAAATGCATAAATTGAGGCTTTTGACCGTTTTTGGTTAAAATATACATAAATTATAGAAATTGGCTGATTTCAGTCTATCTACCACAAACTGCCAGTTTTAAGAGGATTCTTGCATACGGCTGGGATTCCTAAGGGTTTCAACCAAAGTTGACAAGTCGTAGTTTTTAAACGTTTCAGGCTCCAAAAAGCACAATTTGTCCATTTCGTCACATTATAATAACTTCCATCGAAGTAACACCCTGCGTTAAAAAATAAGAATTATAGTTTGCATTCTGCAAGAGAATTATGAAAATGCATAAATTGAGTTTTTGGTCGCTTTTGGTTAAAATATGCATAAAATATAGAAATTGGCTGATTTCAGTCTATCTACCACAAACTTCCAGTTTTAAGAGGAATCTTGCATACGGCTGAGATTCTCGAGGGTTTCAACCAAATTGCACAAATGGTTGTTTTAGAGCGTTTCAGGCTCCAATAAGCAAAATTTGTCCATTTCGTTACATTTCGATAACTTCTTTAGAAGTTACACCCTCTGTTGAAAAATAAGAATTATAGTTTGCATTCTTCAAGAGTATTATGAAAATGCATAAATTGAGTTTTTTGGTCGTTTTTGGAAAAATATGCATAAAATATAGAAATTGGCTGATTTCAGTCTATCTACCACAAACTTCCAGTTTTAAGAGGAATCTTGCATACGGCTGGGATTCCTAAGGGTTTCAACCAAGGTTGACCAATCGTTGTTTTATAGCGTTTCAGGCTCCAATAAGCACAATTTGTCCATTTCGTCACATTTCGATAACTACTTTAGAAGTTACACCCTCCGTTGAAAAATAATATTGTTAGTGTGCATTCTGAAAGAGTATTATGAAAATGCATAAATTGAGTTTTTTGGTCGTTTTTGGTTAAAATATGCATAAAATATAGAAATTGGCTGATTTTAGTCTATCTACCACAAACTTCCAGTTTTAAGAGGAATCTTGCATACGGCCGGGATTCCTAAGGGTTTCAACCAAAGTTGACAAATCGTTGTTTTAGAGCGTTTCAGGCTCCAATAAGCACAATTTGTCCATTTCGTCACATTTCGATAACTTCTATAGAAGTTACACCCTCAGTTGAAAAATAAGAATTATAGGCTGCATTCTTCAAGAGTATAATGAAAATGCATAAATTGAGTTTTTTCGTCGTTTTTGGTTAAAATATGCATAAAATATAGAAATTGGCTGATTTAAGTCTATCTACCACAAACTTCCAGTTTTAAGAGGAATCTTGCATACGGCTAGGATTCCTAAGGGTTTCAACCAAATTGCACAAATCGTTGTTTTAGAGCTTTTCAGGCTCCAATAACCACAATTTGTCCATTTCGTCACATTTCGATAACTTCTATAGAAGTTACACCCTCCGTCGAAAAATAAGAATTATAGGTTGCATTCTTCAAGAGTATAATGATTATGCATTATTGAGTTTTTTCGTCTTTTTTGGTTAAAATATGCATAAAAAATAGAAATAGGCTGATTTCAGTCTATCTACCACAAACTTCCAGTTTTAAGAGGAATCATGCATACGGCTGGGATTCCTAAGGGTTTCAACCAAAAATGACAAATCGTTGTTTTAGAGCATTTCAGGCTCCAATAAGCACAATTTGTCCATTTCGTCACATTTCGATAACTACTTTAGAAGTAACACCAACCGTTGAAAAATAATAATGTTAGTGTGCATTCTGAAAGAGTATTATGAAAATGCATAAATTGAGTTTTTTGGTCGTTTTTGGTTAAAATATGCATAAAATATAGAAATTGGCTGAGTTCAGTCTATCTACCACAAACTTCGAGTTTTAAGAGGAATCTTGCATACAGCTGGGATTCCTAAGTGTTTCAACCAAAGTTGACAAATCGTTGTTTTAGAGCGATTCAACCTCCAATAAGCACAATTTGTCCATTTCGTCACATTTCGATAACTTCTATAGAAGTTACACCCTCCGTTGAAAAATAAGAATTATAGTTTTTATTCTTCAAGAGTATTATGAAAATGCATGAATTGAGGTTTTTGGTCGGTTTTGCTTTACGGCTGGGATTCCTAAAGGTTTCAACCAAATTGCACAAATCGTTGTTTTAGAGCGTTTCAGGCTCCAATAACCACAATTTGTCCATTTCGTCACATTTCGATAACTTCTTTGGAAGTTACACCCTCCGTTGAAAAATAAGAAATATAGTTTGCATTCTTCAAGAGTATTATGAAAATGCATAAATTGAGTTTTTTGGTCGTTTTTGGTTAAAATTTGCATAAAATATAGAAATTGGGTGATTTCAGTCTATTTACCACAAACTTCGAGTTTTAAGAGGAATCTTGCATACAGCTGGGATTCCTAAGTGTTTCAACCAAAGATAACAAATCGTTGTTTTAGAGCGTTTCAGGCTCCAATAAGCACAATTTGTCCATTTCGTCACATTTCGATAACTTCCAAAGAAGTTACACCCTCCGTTGAAAAATAAGAATTATAGTTTTTATTCTTCAAGAGCATTATGAAAATGCATAAATTGAGGTTTTTGGTCGTTTTTGGTTAAAATAAACATAAATTATAGAAATTGGCTGATTTCAGTCCATCTACCACAAACTTCCAGTTTTAAGAGGAATCATGCATACGGCTGGGATTCCTAAGGGTTTCAACCAAAGTTGACAAATCGTTGTTTGTGAGCGTTTCAGGCTCCAATAAGCACAATTTGTCAATTTCGTCACATGTTTATAACTTCTTTAGAAGTTACACCCTCCGTTGAAAAGTAAGAATTATAGTTTGCATTCTGCAAGAGAATTATGAAAATGCATAAATTGATTTTTTTGGTCGTTTTTGGTAAAAATATGCATCAAATATAGAAATTGGCTGATTTCAGTCTATCTACCACAAACTTCCAGTTTTAAGAGGAATCTTGCATACGGCTGGGATTCCTAAGGGTTTCAACCAAATTGCACAAATCGTTGTTTTAGAGCGTTTCTGGCTCCAATAAGCACAATTTGTCCATTTCGTTACATTTCCATAACTTCTCAAGAAGTTACACCCTCCGTTGAAAAATAAGAATTATAGTTTTTATTCTTCAAGAGTATTATGAAAATGCATAAATTGAGGCTTTTGACCGTTTTTGGTTAAAATATACATAAATTATAGAAATTGGCTGATTTCAGTCTATCTACCACAAACTTCCAGTTTTAAGAGGATTCTTGCATACGGCTGGGATTCCTAAGGGTTTCAACCAAAGTTGACAAGTCGTAGTTTTAAACGTTTCAGGCTCCAAAAAGCACAATTTGTCCATTTCGTCACATTATAATAACTTCCATCGAAGTAACACCCTGCGTTAAAAAATAAGAATTATAGTTTGCATTCTGCAAGAGAATTATGAAAATGCATAAATTGAGTTTTTGGTCGCTTTTGGTTAAAATATGCATAAAATATAGAAATTGGCTGATTTCAGTCTATCTACCACAAACTTCCAGTTTTAAGAGGAATCTTGCATACGGCTGAGATTCTCGAGGGTTTCAACCAAATTGCACAAATGGTTGTTTTAGAGCGTTTCAGGCTCCAATAAGCAAAATTTGTCCATTTCGTTACATTTCGATAACTTCTTTAGAAGTTACACCCTCTGTTGAAAAATAAGAATTATAGTTTGCATTCTTCAAGAGTATTATGAAAATGCATAAATTGAGTTTTTTGGTCGTTTTTGGAAAAATATGCATAAAATATAGAAATTGGCTGATTTCAGTCTATCTACCACAAACTTCCAGTTTTAAGAGGAATCTTGCATACGGCTGGGATTCCTAAGGGTTTCAACCAAGGTTGACCAATCGTTGTTTTATAGCGTTTCAGGCTCCAATAAGCACAATTTGTCCATTTCGTCACATTTCGATAACTACTTTAGAAGTTACAACCTCCGTTGAAAAATAATAATGTTAGTGTGCATTCTGAAAGAGTATTATGAAAATGCATAAATTGAGTTTTTTGGTCGTTTTTGGTTAAAATATGCATAAAATATAGATATGGCTGATTTTAGTCTATCTACCACAAACTTCCAGTTTTAAGAGGAATCTTGCATACGGCCGGGATTCCTAAGGGTTTCAACCAAAGTTGACAAATCGTTGTTTTAGAGCGTTTCAGGCTCCAATAAGCACAATTTGTCCATTTCGTCACATTTCGATAACTTCTATAGAAGTTACACCCTCAGTTGAAAAATAAGAATTATAGGCTGCATTCTTCAAGAGTATAATGAAAATGCATAAATTGAGTTTTTTCGTCGTTTTTGGTTAAAATATGCATAAAATATAGAAATTGGCTGATTTAAGTCTATCTACCACAAACTTCCAGTTTTAAGAGGAATCTTGCATACGGCTGGGATTCCTAAGGGTTTCAACCAAATTGCACAAATCGTTGTTTTAGAGCGTTTCAGGCTCCAATAAGCACAATTTTTCCATATCGTTACATTTCGATAACTTCTTTAGAAGTTACACCCTCCGTTGAAAAATAAGAATTATAGTTTGCATTCTTCAAGAGTATTATGAAAATGCATAAATTGAGTTTTTTGGTCGTGTTTGGAAAAATATGCATAAAATATAGAAATTGGCCGATTTCAGTCTATCTACCACAAACTTCCAGTTTTAAGAGGAATCTTGCATACGGCTGGGATTCCTAAGGGTTTCATTCATATTGCACAAATCGAAGAATTATAGTTTTTATTCTTCAAGAGTATTATGAAAATGCATAAATTGAGGTTTTAAGTCGTTTTTGGTTAAAATATGCATATAATATAGAAATTGGCTGATTTTAGTCTATCTACCACAAATTTCCAGTTTTAAGAGGAATCTTGCATACGGCTGGGATTCCTAAGGGTTTCATTCAAATTGCACAAATCGTTGTTTTAGAGCGTTTCAGGCTCCAATAATCACAATTTGTCCATTTCGTCACATTTCGATAACTTCTATAGAAGTTACACCCTCCGTTGAAAAATAAGAATTATAGGTTGCATTCTTCAAGAGTATTATGAAAATGCATTAATTGAGTTTTTTAGTCGTTTTTGGCTAAAATATGGATAAAATATAGAAATTGGCTGATTTCAGTCTATCTACCACAAACTTCCAGTTTTAAGAGGATTCTTGCATACGGCTGGGATTCCTAAGGGTTTCAACCAAAGTTGACAAGTCGTAGTTTTTAAACGTTTCAGGCTCTAAAAAGCACAATTTGTCCATTTCGTCACATTATAATAACTTCCATCGAAGTTACACCCTGCGTTGAAAAATAAGAATTATAGTTTGCATTCTGCAAGAGTATTATGAAAATGCACAAATTTAGTTTTTTGGTCGCTTTTGGTTAAAATAAGCATATAATATAGAAATTGGCTGATTTCAGTCTATCTACCACAAACTTCCAGTTTTAAGAGGAATCTTGCATACGGCTGAGATTCTCGAGGGTTTCAACCAAATTGCACAAATCGTTGTTTTAGAGCGTTTCAGGCTCCAATAAGCACAATTTGTCCATATCGTTACATTTCGATAACTTCTTTAGAAGTTACACCCTCCGTTGAAAAATAAGAATTATAGTTTGCATTCTTCAAGAGTATTATGAAAATGCATAAATTGAGTTTTTTGGTCGTTTTTGGAAAAATATGCATAAAATATAGAAATTGGCTGGTTTCAGTCTATCTACCACAAACTTCCAGTTTTAAGAGGAATCTTGCATACGGCTGGGATTCCTAAGGGTTTCATTCAAATTGCACAAATCGTTGTTTAAAAGCGTTTCAGGCTCCAATACGCACAATTTGTCCATTTCGTCACATTTCGATAACTTCTATAGAAGTTACACAATCCGTTGAAAAATAAGAATTATAGTTTTTATTCTTCAAGAGTATTATGAAAATGCATAAATTGAGGTTTTAAGTCGTTTTTGGTTAAAATATGCATAAAATATAGAAATTGGCTGATTTTAGTCTATCTACCACAAATTTCCAGTTTTAAGAGGAATCTTGCATACGGCTGGGATTCCTAAGGGTTTCATTCAAATTGCACAAATCGTTGTTTTAGAGCGTTTCAGGCTCCAATAAGCACAATTTGTCCATTTCGTCACATTTCGATAACTTCTATAGAAGTTACACTTTCCGTTGAAAAATAAGAATTATAGGTTGCATTCTTCAAGAGTATTATGAAAATGCATTAATTGAGTTTTTTAGTCGTTTTTGGTTAAAATATGGATAAAATATAGAAATTGGCTGATTTCAGTCTATCTACCACAAACTTCCAGTTTTAAGAGGATTCTTGCATACGGCTGGGATTCCTAAGGGTTTCAACCAAAGTTGACAAGTCGTAGTTTTTAAACGTTTCAGGCTCTAAAAAGCACAATTTGTCCATTTCGTCACATTATAATAACTTCCATCGAAGTTACACCCTGCGTTGAAAAATAAGAATTATAGTTTGCATTCTGCAAGAGTATTATGAAAATGCACAAATTTAGTTTTTTGGTCGCTTTTGGTTAAAATATGCATAAAATATAGAAATTGGCTGATTTCAGTCTATCTACCACAAACTTCCAGTTTTAAGAGGAATCTTGGATACGGCTGAGATTCTCGAGGGTTTCAACCAAATTGCACAAATCGTTGTTTTAGAGCGTTTCAGGCTTTAATAAGCACAATTTGTCCATTTCGTTACATTTCGATAACTTCTTTGGAAGTTACACCCTCCGTTGAAAAATAAGAATTATAGTTTGAATTCTTGAAGAGTATTATGAAAATGCATAAATTGAGTTTTTTGGTCGTTTTTGGTGAAAATATGCATAAAATATAGAAATTGGCTGATTTCAGTCTATCTACCACAAACTTCCAGTTTTAAGAAAAATCTTGCATACGGCCGGGATTCCTAAGGGTTTCAACCAAAGTTGACAAATCGTTGTTTAAGAGCGTTTCAGGCTCCAATAAGCACAATTTGTCCATTTCGTCACATTTCGATAACTTCTATAGAAGTTACACCCTCAGTTGAAAAATAAGAATTATAGGCTGCATTCTTCAAGAGTATAATGAAAATGCATAAATTGAGTTTTTTCGTCGTTTTTGGTTAAAATATGCATAAAATATAAAAAATTGGCTCATTTAAGTCTCTCTACCACAAACTTCCAGTTTTAAGAGGAATCTTGCATACGGCTGGGATTCCTAAGGGTTTCAACCAAATTGCACAAATCGTTGTTTTAGAGAATTTCAGGCTCCAATAAGCACAATTTGTCCATTTCGTCACATTTCGATAACTTCTATAGAAGTTACACCCTCCGTCGAAAAATAAGAATTATACGTTGCATTCTTCAAGAGTATAATGATTATGCATTATTGAGTTTTTTCGTCGTTTTTGGTTAAAATATGCATAAAAAATAGAAATAGGCTGATTTCAGTCTATCTACCACAAACTTCCAGTTTTAAGAGGAATCATGCATACGGCTGGGATTCCTAAGGGTTTCAACCAAA
This sequence comes from Isoperla grammatica, assembly GCA_945910005.1. Classification (NCBI taxonomy): domain Eukaryota; kingdom Metazoa; phylum Arthropoda; class Insecta; order Plecoptera; family Perlodidae; genus Isoperla; species Isoperla grammatica. The sequence goes on from CAMDTW010000644.1 coordinate 8,985, forward strand.
AATGACAAATCGTTGTTTTAGAGCATTTCAGGCTCCAATAAGCACAATTTGTCCATTTCGTCACATTTCGATAACTACTTTAGAAGTAACACCAACCGTTGAAAAATAATAATGTTAGTGTGCATTCTGAAAGAGTATTATGAAAATGCATAAATTGAGTTTTTTGGTCGTTTTTGGTTAAAATATGCATAAAATATAGAAATTGGCTGAGTTCAGTCTATCTACCACAAACTTCGAGTTTTAAGAGGAATCTTGCATACAGCTGGGATTCCTAAGTGTTTCAACCAAAGTTGACAAATCGTTGTTTTAGAGCGATTCAGGCTCCAATAAGCACAATTTGTCCATTTCGTCACATTTCGATAACTTCTATAGAAGTTACACCCTCAGTTGAAAAATAAGAATTATAGGCTGCATTCTTCAAGAGTATAATGAAAATGCATAAATTGAGTTTTTTCGTCGTTTTTGGTTAAAATATGCATAAAATATAGAAATTGGCTGATTTAAGTCTATCTACCACAAACTTCCAGTTTTAAGAGGAATCTTGCATACGGCTGGGATTCCTAAGGGTTTCAACCAAATTGCACAAATCGTTGTTTTAGAGCGTTTCAGGCTCCAATAAGCACAATTTGTCCATTTCGTCACATTTCGATAACTTCTATAGAAGTTACACCCTCCGTCGAAAAATAAGAATTATAGGTTGCATTCTTCAAGAGTATAATGATTATGCATTATTGAGTTTTTTCGTCGTTTTTGGTTAAAATATGCATAAAAAATAGAAATAGGCTGATTTCAGTCTATCTACCACAAACTTCCAGTTTTAAGAGGAATCATGCATACGGCTGGGATTCCTAAGGGTTTCAACCAAAAATGACAAATCGTTGTTTTAGAGCATTTCAGGCTCCAATAAGCACAATTTGTCCATTTCGTCACATTTCGATAACTACTTTAGAAGTAACACCAACCGTTGAAAAATAATAATGTTAGTGTGCATTCTGAAAGAGTATTATGAAAATGCATAAATTGAGGTTTTTGGTCGTTTTTGGTTAAAATATGCATAAAATATAGAAATTGGCTGAGTTCAGTCTATCTACCACAAACTTCGAGTTTTAAGAGGAATCTTGCATACAGCTGGGATTCCTAAGTGTTTCAACCAAAGTTGACAAATCGTTGTTTTAGAGCGATTCAGGCTCCAATTAGCACAATTTGTCCATTTCGTCACATTTCGATAACTTCTATAGAAGTTACACCCTCCGTTGAAAAATAAGAATTATAGTTTTTATTCTTTAAGAGTATTATGAAAATGCATGAATTGAGTTTTTTGGTCGGTTTTGCTTTACGGCTGGGATTCCTAAAGGTTTCAACCAAATTGCACAAATCGTTGTTTTAGAGCGTTTCAGGCTCCAATAACCACAATTTGTCCATTTCGTCACATTTCGATAACTTCTTTGGAAGTTACACCCTCCGTTGAAAAATAAGAAATATAGTTTGCATTCTTCAAGAGTATTATGAAAATGCATAAATTGAGTTTTTTGGTCGTTTTTGGTTAAAATTTGCATAAAATATAGAAATTGGGTGATTTCAGTCTATTTACCACAAACTTCGAGTTTTAAGAGGAATCTTGCATACAGCTGGGATTCCTAAGTGTTTCAACCAAAGATGACAAATCGTTGTTTTAGAGCGTTTCAGGCTCCAATAAGCACATTTTGTCCATTTCGTCACATTTCGATAACTTCCAAAGAAGTTACACCCTCCGTTGAAAAATAAGAATTATAGTTTTTATTCTTCAAGAGCATTATGAAAATGCATAAATTGAGGTTTTTGGTCGTTTTTGGTTAAAATAAACATAAATTATAGAAATTGGCTGATTTCAGTCCATCTACCACAAACTTCCAGTTTTAAGAGGAATCATGCATACGACTGGGATTCCTAAGGGTTTCAACCAAAGTTGACAAATCGTTGTTTGTGAGCGTTTCAGGCTCCAATAAGCACAATTTGTCAATTTCGTCACATGTTTATAACTTCTTTAGAAGTTACACCCTCCGTTGAAAAGTAAGAATTATAGTTTGCATTCTGCAAGAGAATTATGAAAATGCATAAATTGAGGCTTTTGACCGTTTTTGGTTAAAATATACATAAATTATAGAAATTGGCTGATTTCAGTCTATCTACCACAAACTTCCAGTTTTAAGAGGATTCTTGCATACGGCTGGGATTCCTAAGGGTTTCAACCAAAGTTGACAAGTCGTAGTTTTTAAACGTTTCAGGCTCCAAAAAGCACAATTTGTCCATTTCGTCACATTATAATAACTTCCATCGAAGTAACACCCTGCGTTAAAAAATAAGAATTATAGTTTGCATTCTGCAAGAGAATTATGAAAATGCATAAATTGAGTTTTTGGTCGCTTTTGGTTAAAATATGCATAAAATATAGAAATTGGCTGATTTCAGTCTATCTACCACAAACTTCCAGTTTTAAGAGGAATCTTGCATACGGCTGAGATTCTCGAGGGTTTCAACCAAATTGCACAAATGGTTGTTTTAGAGCGTTTCAGGCTCCAATAAGCAAAATTTGTCCATTTCGTTACATTTCGATAACTTCTTTAGAAGTTACACCCTCTGTTGAAAAATAAGAATTATAGTTTGCATTCTTCAAGAGTATTATGAAAATGCATAAATTGAGTTTTTTGGTCGTTTTTGGAAAAATATGCATAAAATATAGAAATTGGCTGATTTCAGTCTATCTACCACAAACTTCCAGTTTTAAGAGGAATCTTGCATACGGCTGGGATTCCTAAGGGTTTCAACCAAGGTTGACCAATCGTTGTTTTATAGCGTTTCAGGCTCCAATAAGCACAATTTGTCCATTTCGTCACATTTCGATAACTACTTTAGAAGTTACAACCTCCGTTGAAAAATAATAATGTTAGTGTGCATTCTGAAAGAGTATTATGAAAATGCATTAATTGAGTTTTTTGGTCGTTTTTGGTTAAAATATGCATAAAATATAGATATGGCTGATTTTAGTCTATCTACCACAAACTTCCAGTTTTAAGAGGAATCTTGCATACGGCCGGGATTCCTAAGGGTTTCAACCAAAGTTGACAAATCGTTGTTTTAGAGCGTTTCAGGCTCCAATAAGCACAATTTGTCCATTTCGTCACATTTCGATAACTTCTATAGAAGTTACACCCTCAGTTGAAAAATAAGAATTATAGGCTGCATTCTTCAAGAGTATAATGAAAATGCATAAATTGAGTTTTTTCGTCGTTTTTGGTTAAAATATGCATAAAATATAGAAATTGGCTGATTTAAGTCTATTTACCACAAACTTCCAGTTTTAAGAGGAATCTTGCATACGGCTGGGATTCCTAAGGGTTTCAACCAAATTGCACAAATCGTTGTTTTAGAGCGTTTCAGGCTCCAATAAGCACAATTTTTCCATATCGTTACATTTCGATAACTTCTTTAGAAGTTACACCCTCCGTTGAAAAATAAGAATTATAAATTGTATTCTTCAAGAGTATTATGAAAATGCATAAATTGAGTTTTTTGGTCGTGTTTGGAAAAATATGCATAAAATATAGAAATTGGCCGATTTCAGTCTATCTACCACAAACTTCCAGTTTTAAGAGGAATCTTGCATACGGCTGGGATTCCTAAGGGTTTCATTCAAATTGCACAAATCGTTGTTTAACAGCGTTTCAGGCTCCAATACGCACAATTTGTCCATTTCGTCACATTTCGATAACTTCTATAGAAGTTACACAATCCGTTGAAAAATAAGAATTATAGTTTTTATTCTTCAAGAGTATTATGAAAATGCATAAATTGTGGTTTTAAGTCGTTTTTGGTTAAAATATGCATATAATATAGAAATTGGCTGATTTTAGTCTATCTACCACAAATTTCCAGTTTTAAGAGGAATCTTGCATACGGCTGGGATTCCTAAGGGTTTCATTCAAATTGCACAAATCGTTGTTTTAGAGCGTTTCAGGCTCCAATAATCACAATTTGTCCATTTCGTCACATTTCGATAACTTCTATAGAAGTTACACCCTCCGTTGAAAAATAAGAATTATAGGTTGCATTCTTCAAGAGTATTATGAAAATGCATTAATTGAGTTTTTTAGTCGTTTTTGGTTAAAATATGGATAAAACATAGAAATTGGCTGATTTCAGTCTATCTACCACAAACTTCCAGTTTTAAGAGGATTCTTGCATACGGCTGGGATTCCTAAGGGTTTCAACCAAAGTTGACAAGTCGTAGTTTTTAAACGTTTCAGGCTCTAAAAAGCACAATTTGTCCATTTCGTCACATTATAATAACTTCCATCGAAGTTACACCCTGCGTTGAAAAATAAGAATTATAGTTTGCATTCTGCAAGAGTATTATGAAAATGCACAAATTTAGTTTTTTGGTCGCTTTTGGTTAAAATAAGCATATAATATAGAAATTGGCTGATTTCAGTCTATCTACCACAAACTTCCAGTTTTAAGAGGAATCTTGCATACGGCTGAGATTCTCGAGGGTTTCAACCAAATTGCACAAATCGTTGTTTTAGAGCGTTTCAGGCTCCAATAAGCACAATTTGTCCATATCGTTACATTTCGATAACTTCTTTAGAAGTTACACCCTCCGTTGAAAAATAAGAATTATAGTTTGCATTCTTCAAGAGTATTATGAAAATGCATAAATTGAGTTTTTTGGTCGTTTTTGGAAAAATATGCATAAAATATAGAAATTGGCTGATTTCAGTCTATCTACCACAAACTTCCAGTTTTAAGAGGAATCTTGCATACGGCTGGGATTCCTAAGGGTTTCATTCAAATTGCACAAATCGTTGTTTAAAAGCGTTTCAGGCTCCAATACGCACAATTTGTCCATTTCGTCACATTTCGATAACTTCTATAGAAGTTACACAATCCGTTGAAAAATAAGAATTATAGTTTTTATTCTTCAAGAGTATTATGAAAATGCATAAATTGAGGTTTTAAGTCGTTTTTGGTTAAAATATGCATAAAATATAGAAATTGGCTGATTTTAGTCTATCTACCACAAATTTCCAGTTTTAAGAGAAATCTTGCATACGGCTGGGATTCCTAAGGGTTTCGTTCAAATTGCACAAATCGTTGTTTTAGAGCGTTTCAGGCTCCAATAAGCACAATTTGTCCATTTCGTCACATTTCGATAACTTCTATAGAAGTTACACCCTCCGTTGAAAAATAAGAATTATAGGTTGCATTCTTCAAGAGTATTATGAAAATGCAATTGAGTTTTTTAGTCGTTTTTGGTTAAAATATGGATAAAATATAGAAATTGGCTGATTTCAGTCTATCTACCACAAACTTCCAGTTTTAAGAGGATTCTTGCATACGGCTGGGATTCCTAAGGGTTTCAACCAAAGTTGACAAGTCGTAGTTTTTAAACGTTTCAGGCTCTAAAAAGCACAATTTGTCCATTTCGTCACATTATAATAACTTCCATCGAAGTTACACCCTGCGTTGAAAAATAAGAATTATAGTTTGCATTCTGCAAGAGTATTATGAAAATGCACAAATTTAGTTTTTTGGTCGCTTTTGGTTAAAATATGCATAAAATATAGAAATTGGCTGATTTCAGTCTATCTACCACAAACTTCCAGTTTTAAGAGGAATCTTGGATACGGCTGAGATTCTCGAGGGTTTCAACCAAATTGCACAAATCGTTGTTTTAGAGCGTTTCAGGCTTTAATAAGCACAATTTGTCCATTTCGTTACATTTCGATAACTTCTTTAGAAGTTACACCCTCCGTTGAAAAATAAGAATTATAGTTTGAATTCTTGAAGAGTATTATGAAAATGCATAAATTGAGTTTTTTGGTCGTTTTTGGTGAAAATATGCATAAAATATAGAAATTGGCTGATTTCAGTCTATCTACCACAAACTTCCAGTTTTAAGAGGAATCTTGCATACGGCTGGGATTCCTAAGGGTTTCATTCAAATTGCACAAATCGTTGTTTTAGAGCGTTTCAGGCTCCAATAAGCACAATTTGTCTATTTCGTCACATTATAATAACTTCCATCGAAGTTACACCCTGCGTTGAAAAATAAGAATTATAGTTTGCATTCTTCAAGAGTATTATGAAAATGCATAAATTGAGTTTTTTGGTCGTTTTTGGAAAAATATGCATAAAATATAGAAATTGGCTGATTTCAGTCTATCTACCACAAACTTCCAGTTTTAAGAGGAATCTTGCATACGGCTGGGATTCCTAAGGGTTTCATTCAAACTGCACAAATCGTTGTTTAAGAGCGTTTCAGGCTCCAATACGCACAATTTGTCCATCTCGTCACATTTCGATAACTTCTATAGAAGTTACACAATCCGTTGAAAAATAAGAATTATAGGTTGCATTCTTCAAGAGTATTATGAAAATGCATTAATTGAGTTTTTTAGTCGTTTTTGGTTAAAATATGGATAAAATATAGAAATTGGCTGATTTCAGTCTATCTACCACAAACTTCCAGTTTTAAGAGGATTCTTGCATACGGCTGGGATTCCTAAGGGTTTCAACCAAAGTTGACAAGTCGTAGTTTTTAAACGTTTCAGGCTCTAAAAAGCACAATTTGTCCATTTCGTCACATTAAAATAACTTCCATCGAAGTTACACCCTGCGTTGAAAAATAAGAATTATAGTTTGCATTCTGCAAGAGTATTATGAAAATGCACAAATTTAGTTTTTTGGTCGCTTTTGGTTAAAATCTGCATAAAATATAGAAATTGGCTGATTTCAGTCTATCTACCACAAACTTCCAGTTTTAAGAGGAATCTTGCATACGGCTTAGATTCTCGAGGGTTTCAACCAAATTGCACAAATCGTTGTTTTAGAGCGTTTCAGGCTTTAATAAGCACAATTTGTCCATTTCGTTACATTTCGATAACTTCTTTAGAAGTTACACCCTCCGTTGAAAAATAAGAATTATAGTTTGAATTCTTGAAGAGTATTATGAAAATGCATAAATTGAGTTTTTTGGTCGTTTTTGGTGAAAATATGCATAAAATATAGAAATTGGCTGATTTCAGTCTATCTACCACAAACTTCCAGTTTTAAGAGGAATCTTGCATACGGCTGGGATTCCTAAGGGTTTCATTCAAATTGCACAAATCGTTGTTTTAGAGCGTTTCAGGCTCCAATAAGCACAATTTGTCCATTTCGTCACATTTCGATAACTTCTATAGAAGTTACACAATCCGTTGAAAAATAAGAATTATAGTTTTTATTCTTCAAGAGTATTATGAAAATGCATAAATTGAGGTTTTAAGTCGTTTTTGGTTAAAATATGCATAAAATATAGAAATTGGCTGATTTTAGTCTATCTACCACAAATTTCCAGTTTTAAGAGGAATCTTGCATACGGCTGGGATTCCTAAGGGTTTCATTCAAATTGCACAAATCGTTGTTTTAGAGCGTTTCAGGCTCCAATAAGCACAATTTGTCCATTTCGTCACATTTCGATAACTTCTATAGAAGTTACACCCTCCGTTGAAAAATAAGAATTATAGGTTGCATTCTTCAAGAGTATTATGAAAATGCATTAATTGAGTTTTTTAGTCGTTTTTGGTTAAAATATGGATAAAATATAGAAATTGGCTGATTTCAGTCTATCTACCACAAACTTCCAGTTTTAAGAGGATTCTTGCATACGGCTGGGATTCCTAAGGGTTTCAACCAAAGTTGACAAGTCGTAGTTTTTAAACGTTTCAGGCTCCAAAAAGCACAATTTGTCCATTTCGTCACATTATAATAACTTCCATCGAAGTTACACCCTGCGTTGAAAAATAAGAATTATAGTTTGCATTCTGCAAGAGTATTATGAAAATGCATAAATTGAGTTTTTTGGTCGCTTTTGGTTAAAATATGCATAAAATATAGAAATTGGCTGATTTCAGTCTATCTACCACAAACTACCTGTTTTAAGAGGAATCTTGCATACGGCTGAGATTCTAGAGGGTTTCAACCAAATTGCACAAATCGTTGTTTTAGAGCGTTTCAGGCTCCAATAAGCACAATTTGTCCATTTCGTTACATTTCGATAACTTCTTTAGAAGTTACACCCTCCGTTGAAAAATAAGAATTATAGTTTGCATTCTTCAAGAGTATTATGAAAATGCATAAATTGAGTTTTTTGGTCGTTTTTGGTGAAAATATGCATAAAATATAGAAATTGGCTGATTTCAGTCTATCTACCACAAACTTCCAGTTTTAAGAGGAATCTTGCATACGGCTGGGATTCCTAAGGGTTTCAACCAAGGTTGACCAATCGTTGTTTTATAGCGTTTCAGGCTCCAATAAGCACAATTTGTCCATTTCGTCACAGTTCGATAACTACTTTAGAAGTTACACCCTCCGTTGAAAAATAATAATGTTAGTGTGCATTCTGAAAGAGTATTATGAAAATTGTGCTGTCTCACAAGCCCTCTTGATGTATTATAGAACTGTATTGGTTTTTACTATTCACATTTAGAGGGCAGGGTGTTTTTTAGAAGATGTTTGGTTGGTGTTATTTGAGAGGACAGATGGTCTCCATGGAAAGTGACGAGGTCGAGAGAGGCTGAACGGGTACCGACCACGGGTTGAGTATGGTGACTTTTGTAATATATTTTGCAAAGTAAAATATATCTTTGTTCTAAAATACATACGTGTATTTTTTCTATAAATTACTCCTCTTCCCAATTCAGTTGGGTCGGAGAGAGTTACATCTGGCGCCCAACGTAGAAATAAACCACGAGTTACCGCGTACATACGTGTGTCGCGCTATTCGCTATCATTTTAAATCGTTTTCGTGATTATTCGTGTATTGAGATTATTAAGAGTCTTTTTTGTCAGGCTATCGCGAATCAGTATGCCTGGAACACGGGCACAAGCGGGACTATTGAGTGCGAACGATATATCGCCTACGGGCGAACAGCCAGATCCAGTGGGACCGGTACCACCTACGGACAGGTTGGAGGCGATCTTGGCCGGATTTGGCACATTGCTGAGTACCATCACGGGCCGTCTCAGCGCCCTCGAGGCACCGGGTGGTTTTGCGAGTTCGTCGGGAGCGGCGTCGACATTTCAGGGACAAGGCCAATACAGTGAGGTGGAACAGCGCCCTTTCGTGTGTCCTATTACTCGGCCGCCAATAAAGGTACGGTTCCAAGACGACGGTAAAGTTCATCCCATGGAATTCATTAACGCCATGGAGGTGTATTTTGCTCAGACACCTGTTCATGTGAGTGAGTGGATAACGTTGACAATAGCCCAACTCGATGGGATGCCAGGAGACTGGGGACGGGCGTTTGTGGACACGTGGAAAACCTGGGAGGAGTTCAAGACAGCGTTTGTCGACTTGTTTTGGTTGGAGAACAAACAAGAAGAGCTTATCGACGAACTCCATACATCCACTTACAACCGTCAGCTCCATAAATCGATGGCTGAATTCTTCGTTTCGTGGATGCGGAAAACTAAATATCTATCCACGCCTATTCCGCCGCGGACTTTTGTCCGACGCATGAGTCATCTGTTTCCGGCTAACGTGGAAAACGTCCTCGTTGCAGCAAGAGTTTCCACGCCCGCAGAAATGTTGCAGATCCTGCGGGACATGGACGACGCAGCAGCAAGACGTCAACAACGGGGGGACGTCCACCAATTTGGTCCGCGTTCACAACACTTCAAACCGGAGACAAACTACCAACCATTGCACGGTAGGCCTACGGGTGGTCCCAACAACCAATGGAGGGAGAGCAGGGCCACCGGCAATAATCAGTGGCGCGATCGTCATGGAAGCCGCGACAACCGTCCGCGCATCAATCAGATAGAGATCAACCACGACATCGCGGGGGGTGAGTCCATACTGGAGGAACACGTTGCCCCATTTATAAGTGAGATTTATGACGCGGACAATGGGCGGGCTACTTGCGGTGCGGTCAAACCTTGTCTAGCCACGATTGAAAATGAAGGGAAGGTGTGTGAGGGTTTTGACAGTTCGCACATGAATGTCAATGTAAACCACGTGTTGTCATGCTGCCATGTGCGGAAATCTCAGGACCCGAGTTTTGACTTTGAGGCGTGTGTTAAGGACAAAGTGGGCGATATCGATGCGTCACAAACTGATAAACAAATCATCACGGACACGCTGTTGACACACAGGGCTGTGTGCTCAGACACTCCAGGTTGTGCTCATGATTATGTACATGAAATCCATATGAGTGACCCACAACCGTTTGTACAACGATCGTACCCGATACCGCTATCTAAACGAGCGGCCGTCAAAAAACAAATCGACAGCATGGTGAAGATGGGTATCATCGAACCCGGTCCATCCGCTTACTCTAACCCATTAGTAACGGTGGTTAAAAAAGACGGCAGCGTACGCGTGTGTTTGGATGCCAGAAAATTGAACAGTAGAATGGTACCGCAAACAGACTGTCCTTTGCCGATGGAAGACGTGTTACAGACGTTCAGCAAGGCTAAGTTCTTCACTACCATTGACTTGACAAGCTCGTTGTGGCAGCTCAAACTGCGTGAAGAGGATAGGGAATACACGGCGTTTCAAGTTGCATATCTGTGCGGGTCGCTAACGATGATGATGTTTCTATGTATGTTTGATTGTGTCATGTATGCTATGTACGGTCACTTGATCGTGTTTTTATGATAATTATGTTTTTATATATTTTTGATTGTTTCATGTATGCTATGTACGGTCAATTGATCGTGTTTTTATGATAATTATGTTTCTATGTATGTTTGATTGTTGGTATAGCTTAAAGTGATTAATGTTTTGACTTATTGTGACAGCACTCATATGTGAAAATGATGATAAATAGACACAATTTCATTTATCTATCATTTTGGGGGGGCTATGTGCTGTCTCACAAGCCCTCTTGATGTATTATAGAACTGTATTGGTTTTTACTATTCACATTTAGAGGGCAGGGTGTTTTTTAGAAGATGTTTGGTTGGTGTTATTTGAGAGGACAGATGGTCTCCATGGAAAGTGACGAGGTCGAGAGAGGCTGAACGGGTACCGACCACGGGTTGAGTATGGTGACTTTTGTAATATATTTTGCAAAGTAAAATATATCTTTGTTCTAAAATACATACGTGTATTTTTTCTATAAATTACTCCTCTTCCCAATTCAGTTGGGTCGGAGAGAGTTACAAAATGCATAAATTGAGTTTTTTGGTCGTTTTTGGTTAAAATATGCATAAAATATAGAAATTGGCTGATTTTAGTCTATCTACCATAAACTTCCAGTTTTAAGAAAAATCTTGCATACGGCCGGGATTCCTAAGGGTTTCAACCAAAGTTGACAAATCGTTGTTTAAGAGCGTTTCAGGCTCCAATAAGCACAATTTGTCCATTTCGTCACATTTCGATAACTTCTATAGAAGTTACACCCTCAGTTGAAAAATAAGAATTATAGGCTGCATTCTTCAAGAGTATAATGAAAATGCATAAATTGAGTTTTTTCGTCGTTTTTGGTTAAAATATGCATAAAATATAAAAAATTGGCTGATTTAAGTCTCTCTACCACAAACTTCCAGTTTTAAGAGGAATCTTGCATACGGCTGGGATTCCTAAGGGTTTCAACCAAATTGCACAAATCGTTGTTTTAGAGAATTTCAGGCTCCAATAAGCACAATTTGTCCATTTCGTCACATTTCGATAACTTCTATAGAAGTTACACCCTCCGTCGAAAAATAAGAATTATACGTTGCATTCTTCAAGAGTATAATGATTATGCATTATTGAGTTTTTTCGTCGTTTTTGGTTAAAATATGCATAAAAAATAGAAATAGGCTGATTTCAGTCTATCTACCACAAACTTCCAGTTTTAAGAGGAATCATGCATACGGCTGGGATTCCTAAGGGTTTCAACCAAAAATGACAAATCGTTGTTTTAGAGCATTTCAGGCTCCAATAAGCACAATTTGTCCATTTCGTCACATTTCGATAACTACTTTAGAAGTAACACCAACCGTTGAAAAATAATAATGTTAGTGTGCATTCTGAAAGAGTATTATGAAAATGCATAAATTGAGTTTTTTGGTCGTTTTTGGTTAAAATATGCATAAAATATAGAAATTGGCTGAGTTCAGTCTATCTACCACAAACTTCGAGTTTTAAGAGGAATCTTGCATACAGCTGGGATTCCTAAGTGTTTCAACCAAAGTTGACAAATCGTTGTTTTAGAGCGATTCAGGCTCCAATAAGCACAATTTGTCCATTTCGTCACATTTCGATAACTTCTATAGAAGTTACACCCTCAGTTGAAAAATAAGAATTATAGGCTGCATTCTTCAAGAGTATAATGAAAATGCATAAATTGAGTTTTTTCGTCGTTTTTGGTTAAAATATGCATAAAATATAGAAATTGGCTGATTTAAGTCTATCTACCACAAACTTCCAGTTTTAAGAGGAATCTTGCATACGGCTGGGATTCCTAAGGGTTTCAACCAAATTGCACAAATCGTTGTTTTAGAGCGTTTCAGGCTCCAATAAGCACAATTTGTCCATATCGTTACATTTCGATAACTTCTTTAGAAGTTACACCCTCCGTTGAAAAATAAGAATTATAGTTTGCATTCTTCAAGAGTATTATGAAAATGCATCAATTGAGTTTTTTGGTCGTTTTTGGAAAAATATGCATAAAATATAGAAATTGGCTGATTTCAGTCTATCTACCACAAACTTCCAGTTTTAAGAGGAATCTTGCATACGGCTGGGATTCCTAAGGGTTTCATTCAAATTGCACAAATCGTGGTTTAAGAGCGTTTCAGGCTCCAATACGCACAATTTGTCCATTTCGTCACATTTCGATAACTTCTATAGAAGTTACACAATCCGTTGAAAAATAAGAATTATAGTTTTTATTCTTCAAGAGTATTATGAAAATGCATAAATTGAGGTTTTAAGTCGTTTTTGGTTAAAATATGCATAAAATATAGAAATTGGCTGATTTTAGTCTATCTACCACAAATTTCCAGTTTTAAGAGGAATCTTGCATACGGCTGGGATTCCTAAGGGTTTCATTCAAATTGCACAAATCGTTGTTTTAGAGCGTTTCAGGCTCCAATAAGCACAATTTGTCCATTTCGTCACATTTCGATAACTTCTATAGAAGTTACACCCTCCGTTGAAAAATAAGAATTATAGGTTGCATTCTTCAAGAGTATTATGAAAATGCATTAATTGAGTTTTTTAGTCGTTTTTGGTTAAAATATGGATAAAATATAGAAATTGGCTGATTTCAGTCTATCTACCACAAACTTCCAGTTTAAAAAGGATTCTTGCATACGGCTGGGATTCCTAAGGGTTTCAACCAAAGTTGACAAGTCGTTGTTTTTAAACGTTTCAGGCTCCAAAAAGCACAATTTGTCCATTTCGTCACATTATAATAACTTCCATCGAAGTTACACCCTGCGTTGAAAAATAAGAATTATAGTTTGCATTCTGCAAGAGTATTATGAAAATGCATAAATTGAGTTTTTTGGTCGCTTATGGTTAAAATATGCATAAAATATAGAAATTGGCTGATTTCAGTCTATCTACCACAAACTTCCAGTTTTAAGAGGAATCTTGCATACGGCTGGGATTCCTAAGGGTTTCAACCAAGGTTGACCAATCGTTGTTTTAGAGCTTTTCAGGCTCCAATAAGCACAATTTGTCAATTTCGTCACATTTCGATTACTACTTTAGAAGTTACAACCTCCGTTGAAAAATAATAATGTTAGTGTGCATTCTGAAAGAGTATTATGAAAATGCATAAATTGAGTTTTTTGGTCGTTTTTGGTTAAAATATGCATAAAATATAGATATGGCTGATTTTAGTCTATCTACCACAAACTTCCAGTTTTAAGAGGAATCTTGCATACGGCCGGGATTCCTAAGGGTTTCAACCAAAGTTGACAAATCGTTGTTTTAGAGCGTTTCAGGCTCCAATAAGCACAATTTGTCCATTTCGTTACATTTCGATAACTTCAAGTAGTTACACCCTCCGTTGAAAAATAAGAATTATAGTTTTTATTCTTCAAGAGTATTATGAAAATGCATAAATTGAGGTTTTTGGTCGTTTTTGGTTAAAATATACATAAATTATAGAAATAGGCTGATTTCAGTCTATCTACCACAAACTTCCAGTTTTAAGAGGAATCTTGCATACGGCTGAGATTCTCGAGGGTTTCAACCAAATTGCACAAATCGTTGTTTTAGAGCGTTTCAGGCTCCAATAAGCACAATTTGTCCATTTCGTCACATTTCGATAACTTCCATAGAAGTTACACCCTCCGTTGAAAAATAAGAATTATAGTTTTTATTCTTCAAGAGTATTATGAAAATGCATAAATTGAGGTTTTTGGTCGTTTTTGGTTAAAATATACATAAATTATAGAAATTGGTTGATTTCAGTCTATCTACCACAAACTTCCAGTTTTAAGAGGAATCTTGCATACGGCTGGGATTCCTAAGGGTTTCAACCAAAGTTGACAAATCGTTGTTTGTGAGCGTTTCAGGCTCTACTAAGCACAATTTGTCAATTTCGTCACATGTTTATAACTTCTTTAGAAGTTACACCCTCCGTTGAAAAGTAAGAATTATAGTTTGCATTCTTCAAGAGTATTATGAAAATGCATAAATTGAGTTTTTTGGTCGTTTTTGGTTAAAATATGCATAAAATATAGAAATTGGCTGATTTTAGTCTATCTACCACATACTTCCAGTTTTAAGAGGAATCTTGCATACGGCTGGGATTCCTAAGGGTTTCAACCAAATTGCACAAATCGTTGTTTTAGAGCGTTTCAGGCTCCAATAAGCACAATTTGTCCATTTCGTTACATTTCGATAACTTCTTTAGAAGTTACACCCTCCGTTGAAAAATCAGAATTATAGGTTGCATTCTGAAAGAGTATTATGAAAATGCAAAAATTGATTTTTTTTGTCGTTTTTGGTTAAAATATGGATAAAATATAGAAATTGGCTGATTTCAGTATATCTACCTCAAACTTCCAGTTTTAAGAGGAATCTTGCATACGGCTGGGATTCCTAAGGGTTTCAACCAAATTGCACAAATCGTTGTTTAAGAGCGTTTCAGGCTCCAATTAGCACAATTTGTCCATTTCGTTACATTTCGATAACTTATTATGAAGGTACACCCTCCGTTGAAAAATAAGAATTATAGTTTTTATTCTTCAAGAGTATTATGAAAATGCATAAATTGAGGTTTTTGGTCGTTTTTGGTTAAAATATACATAAATTATAGAAATTGGCTGATTTCAGTCTATCTAGCACAAACTTCCAGTTTTAAGAGGAATCTTGCATACGGCTGTGATTCCTAAGGGTTTAAACTAAAGTTGACAAATAGTTGTTTTAGAGCGTTTTAGGCTCCAATAAGCACAATTTGTTCATTTCGTCATATTTCGATAACTACTTAAGAAGTTACACCAACCATTGAAAAATAATAATGTTTGTTTGCATTCTGCAAGAGTATTATGAAAATGCATAAATTGAGTTTTTTGGTCGTTTTTGGTTAAAATATATACATAAAACATAGATATGGCTGATTTTAGTCTATCTACCACAAACTTCCAGTTTTAAGAGGAATCTTGCATACGGCCGGGATTCCTAAGGGTTTCAACCAAAGTTGACAAATCGTTGTTTTAGAGCGTTTCAGGCTCCAATAAGCATAATTTGTCCATTTCGTCACATTTCGATAACTTCTATAGAAGTTACACCCTCAGTTGAAAAATAAGAATTATAGGCTGCATTCTGCAAGAGTATTATGAAAATGCATAAATTGTGATTTTTGGTCGTTTTTGGTTTAAATATGCATACATTTTAGAAATTTGCTAATATCAGTCTATCTACTACAGTCTTCCAGGTTTGAGAGGAATCTTGGTTACGGCTGGGATTCCTAAGGGTTTCAACTTAAGTTGACAAATCGTTGATTTTGAGCGTTGTTGGCTCCAATAAGCACAATTTGTCCATTTCGTCACATTATTATAACTTGTTTAGAAGTTACACCCTCCATTGAAAACTAAGAATTATAGTTTGCATTCTGCAAGAGTTTTATGAAAATGCATAAATTGATTTTTTTGGTCGTTTTTTGATTTTTTTGGTCGTTTTTTTTAGAAATATGCATAAATTATAGAAATTGGCTGATTGCAGTCTATATACTACAGACTTCCAGTTTTGAGAAAAAACTTGATTATGGCTGGGAATCCTAAGGGTTTTAACCAAATTGCACAAATCGTTGTTTTTGAGCGTTTTAGGCTCCAATAAGCACAATTTGTCCATTTCATAACATTTCGATTTTTACTTAAGAAGTTACACCAACCGTTGAAAAGTAAGAGTGTTAGTTTGCATTCTGCAAGAGTATTATGAAATTGCATAAATTGAGTTTTTTGGTCATTTGTGGTTTAAATATACATAAATTATAGAAATTGGCTGATTTCAGTCTATCTACCAGAAACTTCCAGTTTTAAGAGGAATCTTGCATAATGCTGGGATTCCTAAGGGTTTCAACCAAATTGCACAAATCGTTGTTTTAGAGCGTTTCAGGCTCCAATAAGCACAATTTGTCAATTTCGTCACATTTTTATAACTTCTTTAGAAGTAACACCCTCCGTTGAAAAATAAGAATTATAGTTTGCTTTCTTCAAGAGTATTATGAAAATGCAGAAATTGAGTTTTTTGGTAGTTTTTGGTTAAAATATGCATAAAATATAGAAATTGGCTGATTTTAGTCTATCTTCCACAAACTTCCAGTTTTAAGAGGAATCTTGCATACGGCTGGGATTCCTAAGGGTTTCAACCAAATTGCACAAATCGTTGTTTAAGTGCGTTTCAGGCTCCAATAAGCACAATTTGTCCATTTCGTTACATTTCGATAACTTCTTAAGTAGTTACACCCTCCGTTGAAAAATAAGAATAATAGTTTTTATTCTTCAAGAGTATTATGAAAATGCATAAATTGAGGTTTTTGGTCGTTTTTGGTTAAAATATACATAAATTATAGAAATAGGCTGATTTCAGTCTATCTACCACAAACTTCCAGTTTTAAGAGGAATCTTGCATACGGCTGAGATTCTCGAGGGTTTCAACCAAATTGCACAAATCGTTGTTTTAGAGCGTTTCAGGCTCCAATAAGCACAATTTGTCCATTTCGTCACATTTCGATAACTTCCATAGAAGTTACACCCTCCGTTGAAAAATAAGAATTATAGTTTTTATTCTTCAAGAGTATTATGAAAATGCATAAATTGAGGTTTTTGGTCGTTTTTGGTTAAAATATACATAAATTATAGAAATTGGCTGATTTCAGTCTATCTACCACAAACTTCCAGTTTTAAGAGGAATCTTGCATACGGCTGGGATTCCTAAGGGTTTCAACCAAAGTTGACAAATCGTTGTTTGTGAGCGTTTCAGGCTCCAATAAGCACAATTTGTCCATTTCGTCACATTTCGATAACTTCTATAGAAGTTACACCCTCCGTTGAAAAATAAGAATTATAGTTTTTATTCTTCAAGAATATTATGAAAATGCATAAATTGAGGTTTTTGGTCGTTTTTGGTTAAAATATGCATAAAATATAGAAATTGGCTGATTTTAGTCTATCTACAACTTCCAGTTTTAAGAGGAATCTGGCATACGGCTGGGATTCCTAAGGGTTTCAACCAAATTGCACAAATCGTTGTTTCAGAGCGTTTCAGGCTCCAATAAGCACAATTTGTCCATTTCGTCACATTTCGATAACTTCTTTGGAAGTTACAACCGCCGTTGAAAAATAAGAATTATAGGTTGCATTCTGAAAGAGTATTATGAAAATGCATAAATTGATTTTTTTTTGTCGTTTTTGGTTAAAATATGGATAAAATATAGAAATTGGGTGTTTTGAGTTTATCTACCACAAACTTCCAGTTTTAAGAGGAATCTTGCATACGGCTGAGATTCTCGAGGGTTTCAACCAAATTGCACAAATCGTTGTTTTAGAGCGTTTCAGGCTCCAATAAGCACAATTTGTCCATTTCGTTACATTTCGATAACTTCTTTAGAAGTTACACCCTCCGTTGAAAAATAAGAACTACCCAGCAAACATGTCTTCACCGGCCCGGCACCAAATTGGTACTGTATGGCCGGAACCAACAGTGCCAAATTGGTACCGGCCAAAGGTACCGGCCCGGCTTAAATATGTCCCGCCGGCCGGCAGGCGGCCGACACTTACGGGCCGGCAGCGGCCCGGCACATAATGGCCGGCATGCTACGGTTGGCCGGCACTAATTTGGTACTGTTTTGTCACCTTCATCGAACGTTACTATTTGGCCGCCACTAGTTTGGCACCTTTCGGGCACCCAGCCGGCACATAACGGCCAGCATGCTTGGGTTGGCCGGCACCAATTTGGTACTGTTTTGTCACCTTCATCGAACGTTACTATTTGGCCGCCACTAGTTTGGCACCTTTCGTGCACCCAGCCGGCACATAACGGCCAGCATGCTTGGGTTGGCCGGCACCAATTTGGTACTGTTTTGTCACCTTCATCGAACGTTACTTTTTGGCCGCCACTAGTTTGGCACCTTTCGGGCACCCAGCCAGCACATAACGGCCAGCATGCTACGGTTGGCCGGCACCAATTTGGTACTGTTTTGTCACCTTCATCGAACGTTACTATTTGGCCGCCACAAGTTTGGCACCTTTCGGGCACCCAGCCAGCACATATGTGCTGGCTGGATGCCCAACTTGTGGCGGCCAAATAGTAACATTCGATCCCCTGTGATTGGGATGGTGTTTCAGGTGAAATATTTGCACCATACACCATAATTACGATATACAATTTGCAATTTATTACACAAGTGAAATACATGTTACCTCAATCAATACTTCTAGGTATGTAGGTTTAAACATCCTGCCATACCTCTACACATACAATGTACAACACATAGCGAAACAAAATAAAAACACATCATTACTCCTCGGGTTGTAAATTACCAAAAGACTAATTTAAGTGTCAGTAATATTGCGTTAAAAAATTAAAACAAACAAAAAACACAAAACAAACAATAAAATACAAAAGTTCTTCACATGAAATAAAAAGAAACAAGTCCTCAACGAAGCATCACTATAGTTTAATTACTATCAGTCCAGGCCCTAGAGTTTTGTCACAATAACAATAATAAATTAGGGCATAAAATAAAAATGAAAATAAACTAAACAAGTCCTCGACAAAGCATATCACTATAGTTTAATTACTATCAGTCCAGGCCCTAGAATTTTGCCGAATAGGAATAATAAATTAAGGATGCACACGATAATCGATATTCGATAGGCCCTATTCAATAAAATTTCAATAATCTGTAATAATATTATCGAATGGTTTGTTTTCTGAAAAGATATCATGTAAATAATGGCACACGGGCCTCGTAATTATGTGATAACTCTCAACAGTGTCACATCAGATGTGTCCAAGCAATGTCTATATTGTTTTTCGTTATGGGCTCAGTTAGGCGACGTAATACCACGGAATCTGTAAAAGATTGCTTCGCGGGTTTGTAAACATTATCGTTCGATAATGCAGTTAAGTTTTGATTATCGATAATTTTTTATTTCATCGTTGTGTATCCGGATCCCTAATAATAAAATTTACATACTGTTCAGAGTTCAATACTGTGGCCTCGAATACAACATACTTGATCTTCATGCATACATTACATAGAGGCGGAAATATAATAAATTGCTTACATATCATAGGCACAGAAAGGACATAATGGAAGAAGTACAATATTAATAACAAAATGTGAGAAAATAATCAGGAGTTAAATCACTAATGATGTGCATATTGATAAAACTGAAAAGTAAGTTCTATCGACTTGAAGCTCCAGCGATTTTCACTTCACTTTTGTTGTACGCAATTTTCAAGATTGAAACACACAACGAAGATTATCTAAGTCTATATATCACGAAAATCAACAACAGTGCACAATTTCTCGGGTTCGTAGTCGAGGAGGTCCATGTCATACGTATCCCCTTCTATGTTGCTGCTATGTCCGCTGGCAATTTCGTATGCATTTTGAGAATCTTCCTGTCCTTCATTCTCTAGAAATACCTCTTGTTGTTGCACAGCTGTTGTTGGCACGGTGTCCCGCTCTTGCAGCTTTTCAGCCGCCCGCTGGTCTTTGCTTCGACGAAGCCAATATTTAACTTCATCTTCCACCATTTCTGATGTTTCATCATTGTGTCCAGCATTGCGCCTTACTGCAACTAAAGAAACATACATTGAAATTAGAGCACACACATGCGCGTGGAACATAAGGGCCTCAGGGGCTGCCAGAACAATACACGGTTCAGCTGGTGATTATGACATGTGGTGGTAGATTCTGAAATAAACACATTTGAGGCATAACATGAGTGTAAATATCATTGACTTTTTAATAATATAGTCATTGTACAACATCTTCGGTAATGCTTTTGTCACGGGTGGGTGAGCCAACCAGCGACCGTGGCTAATTCAAATACCTGCTCGGGTTGGCCTGGACCGTAAACACGTCATGGATTGATGACGAAAGCATTACCGAAGTTATTGTAAGAGGACTTTATGTACCTCCATGTATAAAATTATTACTGAGTACAGTAATACTAATCTATAAAATTTAGTTCTAAAATGAACATGAGTATAAAACCATTGACTTGTTAATAATATTACTTGCCATGTATAAAATTATTAATGAGTAGGCCTACAGTAATTAATACTAATCTATAAAATTTAGTTCTAAAATAAATTTAAAAAAAAATGAGGATAGACAACCTTTTTTTTTAATGGTAGAAATCACAATTGTCTCTTAGTGTTAAGTCTGGATATCTTGCAGTTGGTACTTGGTAGGCCTACATAATTAATAAATGATCAAAGTAGAATGTCCTGTCAGATTATATTAAGCTCACCTTGGTTTTTTGTTGCTAGCTTCTCCACTAGACGCTGTAACATTTGGCACGAAGGCATATTAGCAGTGGCGTAGCGGAAGGCCCCGCAAACCCCGCAAGGCGGGGGGGCCCCCGCGAAGCGGGGGCCCCCGATGATATAGATCGTATATTATGAAAATTTCAAATAAGACAACAAATCAATTAAAATGTATTTTAAATAAAATTACAAAATTCACGCCCTCACCCCCCCCCCCCAAAAAAAAAAAAAAAAACGGAAAATGTTGAGTCAGCCAGGAAATCAGTCACAGGTCTCAAGAATATTCACACAACTGTCAATTTGAATATCATATTCATTATAAGGAAGACAAGACACCATTGAATTCTCTAGACAACCAACAATTCCTTTTTTGACAGCGAAATATTTAGACGCTATAGCGAGCCAAGTCATAAACGGATGGCTGCAGCTAAAAGGGTGATTGTGAGGGGATAGGTAGTGGGTTGCCATTTGGCATTTGGTGTGTGTTGGTTTGTATGCGAAATACGTGCTTATGAATAAAATTAATATTTAGTTCCAACATGTTGAATGGTCTGTCTTTAACCACTACGGGCGTTGTGCTCCCTAAATTACACGATGCAATAAATATGACAGCAATAGCAGCAGTAAAGTGTAAACATTCGAGGACGGGACGGGGCCAGTCTTGCTCTCAAATTCTAAATTTTTGGGATCGTTCACGATTTTATACCGGATGTATGGGTTAGCGAAATGTACTTGTGTTGTAAAACTAACAGTCTGATGTCACCGACAATGCCAATGAACCTTAAATTTTACCCTTACCCCCACCAACAATAAACTTTGTTTTGTAGCTAGTTTCCACCCTTTACACAAAATTATTTCAGAGGTCAGTTTTCTCTCGGACTCCCTCACTGATAGAGGCATATCTCAGCGTGGGAGTGAGACTGTAGGTGATACGATTAATAAAGTGGTGTCAAATATGGTGCTGGATCGGATGTGTTGATAACAGTGCTCAAAGTTTACATTCTTATTGTGAATTGAGTGAAATCGTAGTAGTTTTGTGAATATGTGTTGAATGTTCTTTTCTGTGTGGAGTCACGAAGTGTTATGTTAGGTGTTTCTATTTTATTATTCTGTTACTATGTTATTTGTTAATATATATATTATTTACAATGAGTGGTAGAACTTATAAAAGTGCCCGTGACTGCAGCGGGTGCCGAAAGATCGTTTTCTAAATTAAAATTAATTAAAAACTATTTGCGAAGCTCAATGAGTGAGAATCGACTCAGTGGTTTGGCATTGCTCAGTATCGAGGGTGAAAGAACACGAAAGTTAAACATAGATACATTGTTCGACGAGTTCGCGGACGCTAACGCACGCCGAAAAGCTCGATTTGCCAGACAATAATACACTAAAAGCCTAACCGGCTAGGAAACGTTCCAGAATTGCAGTTGGAGGATCAAAACGTAGGTTATTTGATTTATCAATACTTAAAATTTATCATAATTGAATTGTTGTTGTTGTTGTTGATGATATAATAATATTATGTTATTATGGTTTTAGTAGATAAATGTATACATTATTATTACGTCGCGTGGAAGTGGTGGATATGGGGGGGGGAGGGGTGAAAATAAGATCAAACGTTAATATGTTGCCATGTATGCTGTGAATTGTAACTCGACATGACGTCAAAACAAATTGACGCACAAAACTACATTGTTTCGGTATTACATTCAGCCCACCACTTTTTCCTAAAACGCACCAAATGCACTCTAAAAACGTGCTTTCAAAATTTTTCGCCAGCGGCGCTTTTCATGGGCTCCGCCCCCCATACCCCCCGTGCTTGATCCTACCATGTCCAATGACCAATGTCGCGGGGGGGGCCCCCGACTTCTGCGCTACGCCACTGCATATTAGGTACCTGAAAATGAAGAAACATTAGCCTAACCTTCATCAGACAGCTTCTTATTAGTTAAACAACAAACTTAACTAGCGAGTCATATCCGTACATTATATTTAATAAAGTAGGCCGGACTACTACATGATTAATTGGTAAGGCCTAATATAATTCAGTAGCCTGTGCGTAGAGATGGGCAAAAAGTATCGATATATCGAAACTGATATAGATATATATATATCGATTTTGTATCGATATTATTGCAGTCAGACACACGGTCAGACAGATACATCGGTTTATCGATACTTTATGAGCTGACATATCAAATCAAAATTTGGGTTGAATTGAAGTTTGAAGTTCCACCCAACCCTAAGTCAAACTATTTTATCGACTTAGCGGAAGTAAGTGCCGAGCGGCCAAAGACGAGCGAGTGTTCTCTAAAAGTTCTTTTTTTAGTAAAATAGCTTTTAATAGAAATGTAGGTAGCCTATATATATATATATATATATATATCGTGTCGATAGGCCAGTATTGATGCAATGCGATGCGCGGCTAAAAAGCCGATATTTTATATCGATACACCAATAAAATGTGCCGATCTCTAGACGAAGTGAGTGCACGCAGACAGTGATTTGTTTTTGGGACATATGACCCACCTATTTTTGGCATAGCCACGTATCGAGCATAAAAATGAGGAACACTGTCTATGCCTAAGTGGTGATAGAAAGCAAGTCAGTGATTCAATCACAGCACGCCTCCAAGTTCTGAGTCTGACTTCCACAATCTCTTACGGTTGTGAAAACTCAATACTTTTTTCAATGGTACGTATTAATATGTAATTTTTAATGTTTTCTTATGTAGTTGTGAGCAACTCAATACTTTTTTCGACAGTAGGCCTACGTAATTTTTAACGTTTTGTTATGTAGTTGGAACGATGCAGGTTGCAACGAGGAGCATTCCGCGGGCAATCTCTTCAGCTCGGCTGGTAAAATAATTGACACGTCGTTGCTCACAACAAATTAGAAAACGTCAAAAATGATGCAACGTACGAAACAAGTTTTGGGTTGTTCACAACTAGGAGGCCTACTTCAGAAAGCTGTAAGAGATGGTGGAAGTCAGAACGCAGAGGCACGCTGTGATCATATCACTGCTTGCACTCACATCGTGTGGTATTTCTATCACCAAGTAGGCCTAGGGTGCTGCTTGCACTCACTTCGTCTCCAAGCCAGGCCCAATTGTTACGTTCAAACTACAAACAAATCGCTGACGTTACAACATCTAGTAGCCTAGCCTATCAATACAACAGTAACCTTCAAACAACATATCAATAACCTTCTGATAATCTTACGTTCGATCACATGATGAGCAAGCCAATGAAAACACAGAGTGTAAGATTAATTTTTACTAATTCTTATGTTCGAAACGTAAGAATGGAAATAAAATAAGGTGGAATAAGGTTTGCAACCTATTTTTACAATTTACATGCATGTTTAAGGGTGGCCTACTTGCGGGCTGATTGCCGAGTTTAGCCCCACCCAGAAAGTTAGGTTAGGTAGGCCCTAGGCCTACGCCTAGGCTTAGGCCTACCTAGCCTAGGGCTTAGCCTCAGGTTAGTTTATTGGATTAGTTACAAGTAAACTCGAAGCCTAGGTCCAACATTGTTCACTTTGCAGAATTAAAGACTGTATTTCACAAATAGGATAGGACTACGCCTAGGCCTAGCCTGATTGTGTATTAGGTTCCATAGGCCCTAGGCCTAGGCCCTACCATGTACAAGGCGGAGCAAATTGCACTAATCTAGGCCTACTCATGTTTTGGATATTAATTCACCCCAAAATAATTTTTGAAGCAATGTATAATATAGTACATAATTGTCTTACCTTAACGCTTTTTTGAACTTGAAGTTGCATGCAAGCGAGAAATGCAAAGCATTTTGCAGACTGTTCACTTCCAGCTTCCACTTGCGTTGCGTGTTGGCGGTTGGTGCTAGAGACGCTGTGCGATCGCTATGCCAATTGCCAACTTTTGAAATACAAAATGTGTGCTTACTTTTTCGTTTTCATTACATACGAAAATAAAGAACTATATTTATCGGCATAGAATTATGCTATTAAATCAATATTGTTTATTAAATTTGTATTGTTTTTATGATTGTCTTTATATTGCTTAAAATGAAATAACTTACAAAAACCATTTAGTGCTGGGATGTTGGTGGTAGTTTTTGAGCGGCACTTCAAATTGATTAATAGCTTTATGATATTCATATTGCCATAAATTAATTAATGCACGCGTAATCACACGCGCACTATCGCTGAGTTGATGTTATATATATATATATAAATGATTAGATGAGCGATAGCGAATCTCTCCATACAACTCGATCGGCGCTTTGTCTGTTCGTCTGTTCGTTCGTCTGTTCGTGCACCAAATTTTGTTTGTCGCGCACAGGTCAAACGGCTTGACAGATTTGGCTGAAATTTTCGGTCAACACCCGTGACCACTAAACTCGATGCTGTTAACATAACCAGCCGAATTCGTCAAGATGCCAACCTACAAGAAATTAATTACTGAACAAAATACCCAATTTTGACGTCGCGCACAGGCCAAACGGCTTGACGGATTTGGCTGAAATTTTAAGTCAACCCCTGTGACTACTAAACTCGATGCTGTAAACATAATCAGCCAAATCCGTCAAGATGCATACCTACAAACAATTAATTAGTGATAAGTGAATTATATGACATGCAAAAGATTTGTTTAATTTATTGAAAACAAAATCGCTCATCTGTCAACGCGGAGCGTTTTCCCAGTATATATAAATGCCAATACTACTTCGGTGGTTTTAATTCTATTAATCGTATATTTGTTGTACTTGCATATGGTTAAACATAAGAATCAATTCTTCTCCAAGACTCTCAAATGGGGAGTTGTGTGGTCCGACAGTAATCTCACGTAGCTCCACGCACAATCGTCACATTCGGGATCACTGTCGTAGTCGTAGCCACAATCGGGTTCGTAAGAAGTATAGATTTTAGATAAGGCACATTATTGATAGCAACCATGGGTATGTGCAATTATGCCGCGTGCTCCTAATACGCGCCTACAATTATGTCGTGATCATCAATCGCAATCGTAAAAAGTATACTTATGAAACGTTTGCCAGACTACGATAGCAATAGATGATTGCCATTTTACAAATCTAAAATTACGGTTTGCGTACTACGATTGCGATTCCGATTGCAACAATTTTGTGCAGGCATCAAACAATTTGTGCCAGTTTCGTATTACCATGTCATAATCGCATTGGGAACTCATTTCGGCTGGAGAAAGATGAAAAGTGCATGTTGACTAGGCCTAAAAGGGAGAATGTACTAATTACAATAACAACACACGTACACTTGTTTGATTGCACTAATAACGCAGCGCACGGCCGTTTTGTAAGATCCATTTCAAAGGATTCCTTCATTTCACCAAAATCGATATTGGTCCAGAAAAGAACGAAAACACGCACAATCCATAGACTAAGGAAATAAAACACAATCGGGCATTTTAAAGCACTCATATATTCAAAAGTCGATTGCAATCACATACACACGGCCTATACATGTAAAAATTGCAACTGCAACGTGCATGTGATAGATAAATTGATAAACTAATAGATAAATGCTGGATATAACTCGCTTTGTGAATATATACTGTGTAACGGAGCGAAAAAGCGTAGATCATATTAACTTATAAATAAATAAATACAAAACACCGTTTTGGTACCCTATCGGTGCCAAACAGGTAGTGGGGCAGCATGTAATGGGCTTGTACCAACGCGGTGCCTTCTTGGTACCGGCCATTCAACTAAGTGTTTAAAGCATAATAAATACGATACCAACTATGGTATAGTCATATTATTTACTAACACAATCAAGTATATGGATAACATAAGCAAAATGTGTTAAATCTGGCAAAAAAACGAAATTGCAATTTGGTACCAATTGGGTGCCAAAATGGTGCCGGCCAAAACGTCTCAATTGGCCGGCAGTGGCCGGCACCAACTGGGCACCAAGCCGGCACTGCTCGCCCGGCGGCCGGCAGTGGCCAGCATGGCCGGCACTGGCCCGGCTGCCGGCCGCAAGGTCCGTGTTTGCTGGGTATAGTTTGCATTCTTCAAGAGTATTATGAAAATGCATAAATTGAGTTTATTGGTCGTTTTTGGTGAAAAAATGCATAAAATATAGAAATTGGCTGATTTCAGTCTATCTACCACAAACTTCCAGTTTTAAGAGGAATCTTGCATACGGCTGGGATTCCTAAAGGTTTCAACCAAATTGCACAACTCGTTGTTTTAGAGCGTTTCAGGCTCCAATAACCACAATTTGTCCATTTCGTCACATTTCGATAACTTCTTTAGAAGTTACACCCTCCGTTGAAAAATAAGAAATATAGTTTGCATTCTTCAAGAGTATTATGAAAATGCATAAATTGAGTTTTTTGGTCGTTTTTGGTTAAAATATGCATAAAATATAGAAATTGGGTGATTTCAGTCTATCTACCACAAACTTCGAGTTTTAAGAGGAATCTTGCATACAGCTGGGATTCCTAAGTGTTTCAACCAAAGATGAAAAATCTTTGTTTTAGAGCGTTTCAGGCTCCAATAAGCACAATTTGTCCATTTCGTCACATTTCGATAATTTCCATAGAAGTTACACCCTCCGTTGAAAAATAAGAATTATAGTTTTTATTCTTCAAGAGTATTATGAAAATGCATAAATTGAGGTTTTTGGTCGTTTTTGGTTAAAATATACATAAATTATAGAAATTGGCTTATTTCAGTCTATCTACCACAAACTTCCAGTTTTAAGAGGAATCTTGCATACGGCTGGGATTCCTAAGGGTTTCAACCAAAGTTGACAAATCGTTGTTTGTGAGCGTTTCAGGCTCTAATAAGCACAATTTGTCAATTTCGTCACATGTTTATAACTTCTTTAGAAGTTACACCCTCCGTTGAAAAGTAAGAATTATAGTTTGCATTCTTCAAGAGTATTATGAAAATGCATAAATTGAGTTTTTTGGTCGTTTTTGGTTAAAATATGCATAAAATATAGAAATTGGCTGATTTTAGTCTATCTACCACAAACTTCCAGTTTTAAGAGGAATCTTGCATACGGCTGGGATTCCTAAGGGTTTCAACCAAATTGCACAAATCGTTGTTTTAGAGCGTTTCAGGCTCCAATAAGCACAATTTGTCAATTTCGTTACATTTCGATAACTTCTTTAGAAGTTACACCCTCCGTTGAAAAATCAGAATTATAGGTTGCATTCTGAAAGAGTATTATGAAAATGCAAAAATTGATTTTTTTTGTCGTTTTTGGTTAAAATATGGATAAAATATACAAATTGGCTGATTTCAGTATATCTACCTCAAACTTCCAGTTTTAAGAGGAATCTTGCATACGGCTGGGATTCCTAAGGGTTTCAACCAAATTGCACAAATCGTTGTTTAAGAGCGTTTCAGGCTCCAATAAGCACAATTTGTCCATTTCGTTACATTTCGATAACTTATTATGAAGTTACACCCTCCGTTGAAAAATAAGAATTATAGTTTTTATTCTTCAAGAGTATTATGAAAATGCATAAATTGAGGTTTTTGGTCGTTTTTGGTTAAAATATACATAAATTATAGAAATTGGCTGATTTCAGTCTATCTAGCACAAACTTCCAGTTTTAAGAGGAATCTTGCATACGGCTGGGATTCCTAAGGGTTTCAACCAAAGTTGACAAAGCGTTGTTTTAGAGCGTTTTAGGCTCCAATTAGCACAGTTTGTCCATTTCGTTACATTTCGATAACTTATTATGACGTTACACCCTCCGTTGAAAAATAAGAATTATAGTTTTTATTCTTCAAGAGTATTATGAAAATGCATAAATTGAGGTTTTTGGTCGTTTTTTGTTAAAATATACATAAATTATAGAAATTGGCTGATTTCAGTCTATCTACCACAAACTTCCAGTTTTTAAGAGGAATCTTGCATACGGCTGGGATTCCTAAAGGTTTCAACCAAATTGCACAAATCGTTGTTTTAAGGCGTTTCTGGGTCCAATAAGCACAATTTGTTCATTTCGTCATATTTCGATAACTACTTAAGAAGTTACAACAACCATTGAAAAATAATAACGTTAGTTTGCATTCTGCAAGAATATTATGAAAATGCATAAATTGAGTTTTTTGGTCGTTTTTGGTTAAAATATACATAAATTATAGAAATTGGCTGATTTCAGCTATCTACCACAAACTTCCAGTTTTT
Organism: Isoperla grammatica; assembly: GCA_945910005.1. Lineage (NCBI taxonomy): Eukaryota > Metazoa > Arthropoda > Insecta > Plecoptera > Perlodidae > Isoperla > Isoperla grammatica. Next base: position 38,125 of record CAMDTW010000644.1, read on the forward strand.
AGAGGAATCTTGCATACGGCTGGGATTCCTAAGGGTTTCAACCAAATTGCACAAATCGTTGTTTAAGAGCGTTTCATGCTCCAATTAGCACAATTTGTCCATTTCGTCACATTTCGATAATTACTTTAGAAGTTACACCAACCGTTGAAAAATAAAAATTTTAGTTTGCATTCTGCAAGAGTATTATGAAAATGCATAAATTGAGATTTTTGGTCGTTTTTGGTTTAAATATGCATACATTTTAGAAATTTGCTGATATCAGTCTATCTACTACAGTCTTCCAGGTTTGAGAGGAATCTTGGTTACGGCTGGGATTCCTAAGGGTTTCAACTTAAGTTGACAAATCGTTGATTTTGAGCGTTGTTGGCTCCAATAAGCACAATTTGTCCATTTCGTCACATTATTATAACTTCTTTAGAAGTTACACCCTCCATTGAAAACTAAGAATTATAGTTTGCATTCTGCAAGAGTTTTATGAAAATGCATAAATTGATTTTTTTGGTCGTTTTTTGATTTTTTTGGTCGTTTTTTTTAGAAATATGCATAAATTATAGAAATTGGCTGATTGCAGTCTATATACTACAGACTTCCAGTTTTGAGAAAAAACTTGATTATGGCTGGGAATCCTAAGGGTTTTAACCAAATTGCACAAATCGTTGTTTTTGAGCGTTTTAGGCTCCAATAAGCACAATTTGTCCATTTCATAACATTTCGATTTTTACTTAAGAAGTTACACCAACCGTTGAAAAGTAAGAGTGTTAGTTTGCATTCTGCAAGAGTATTATGAAAGTGCATAAATTGAGTTTTTTGGTCATTTGTGGTTTAAATATACATAAATTATAGAAATTGGCTGATTTCAGTCTATCTACCACAAACTTCCAGTTTTAAGAGGAATCTTGCATAATGCTGTGATTCCTAAGGGTTTCAACCAAATTGCACAAATCGTTGTTTTATAGCGTTTCAGGCTCCAATAAGCACAATTTGTCAATTTCGTCACATTTTTATAACTTCTTTAGAAGTAACACCCTCCGTTGAAAAATAAGAATTATAGTTTGCTTTCTTCAAGAGTATTATGAAAATGCAGAAATTGAGTTTTTTGGTAGTTTTTGGTTAAAATATGCATAAAATATAGAAATTGGCTGATTTTAGTCTATCTTCCATAAACTTCCAGTTTTAAGAGGAATCTTGCATACGGCTGGGATTCCTAAGGGTTTCAACTAAATTGCACAAATCGTTGTTTAAGTGCGTTTAAGGCTCAAATAAGCACAATTTGTCCATTTCGTTACATTTCGATAACTTCTTAAGTAGTTACACCCTCCGTTGAAAAATAAGAATTATAGTTTTTATTCTTCAAGAGTATTATGAAAATGCATAAATTGAGGTTTTTGGTCGTTTTTGGTTAAAATATACATAAATTATAGAAATAGGCTGATTTCAGTCTATCTACCACAAACTTCCAGTTTTAAGAGGAATCTTGCATACGGCTGAGATTCTCGAGGGTTTCAACCAAATTGCACAAATCGTTCTTTTAGAGCGTTTCAGGCACCAATAAGCACAATTTGTCCATTTCGTCACATTTCGATAACTTCCATAGAAGTTACACCCTCCGTTGAAAAATAAGAATTATAGTTTTTATTCTTCAAGAGTATTATGAAAATGCATAAATTGAGGTTTTTGGTCGTTTTTGGTTAAAATATACATAAATTATAGAAATTGGCTGATTTCAGTCTATCTACCACAAACTTCCAGTTTTAAGAGGAATCTTGCATACGGCTGGGATTCCTAAGGGTTTCAACCAAAGTTGACAAATCGTTGTTTGTGAGCGTTTCAGGCTCCAATAAGCACAATTTGTCCATTTCGTCACATTTCGATAACTTCTATAGAAGTTACACCCTCCGTTGAAAAATAAGAAATATAGTTTGCTTTCTTCAAGAGTATTATGAAAATGCATAAATTGAGTTTTTTGGTCGTTTTTGGTTAAAATATGCATAAAATATAAAAATTGGGTTAATTTAGTATATCTACCACAAACTTCGAGTTTTAAGAGGAATCTTGCATACAGCTGGGATTCCTAAGTGTTTCAACCAAAGATGACAAATCGTTGTTTTAGAGCGTTTCAGGCTCCAATAAGCACAATTTGTCCATTTCGTTACATTTCGATAACTTATTATGAAGTTACACCCTCCGTTGAAAAATAAGAATTATAGTTTTTATTCTTCAAGAGTATTATGAAAATGCATAAATTGAGGTTTTTGGTCGTTTTTGGTTAAAATATACATAAATTATAGAAATTGGCTGATTTCAGTCTATCTAGCACAAACTTCCAGTTTTAAGACGAATCTTGCATACGACTGGGATTCCTAAGGGTTTCAACCAAAGTTGACAAATCGTTGTTTTAGAGCGTTTCAGGCTCCAATAAGCACAATTTGTCCATTTCGTCACATTATAATAACTTCTATCGAAGTTAAACCCTGCGTTGAAAATTAAGAATTATAGTTTGCATTCTGCAAGAGTATTATGAAAATGCATAAATTGAGTTTTTTGGTCGTTTTTGGTTAAAATATGCATAAGTTATAGAAATTGGCTGATTTCAGTCTATCTACCACAAACTTCCAGTTTTTAAGAGGAATCTTGCATACGGCTGGGATTCCTAAAGGTTTCAACCAAATTGCACAAATCGTTGTTTAAAGGCGTTTCTGGGTCCAATAAGCACAATTTGTTCATTTCGTCACATTTCGATAACTACTTAAGAAGTTACACCAACCATTGAAAAATAATAATGTTAGTTTGCATTCTGCAAGAGTATTATGAAAATGCATAAATTGAGTTTTTTGGTCGTTTTTGGTTAAAATATACATAAATTATAGAAATTGGCTGATTTCAGCTATCTACAACAAACTTCCAGTTTTTAGAGGAATCTTGCATACGGCTGGGATTCCTAGGGGTTTCAACCAAATTGCACAAATCGTTGTTATAGAGCGTTTCATGCTCCAATAAGCACAATTTGTCTATTTCGTCACATTTCGATAATTACTTTAGAAGTTACACCAACCGTTGAAAAATAAAAATTTTAGTTTGCATTCTGCAAGAGTATTATGAAAATGCATAAATTGAGTTTTTTGGTCGTTTTTGGTTAAAATATACATAAATTATAGAAATTGGCTGATTTCAGCTATCTACAACAAACTTCCAGGTTTGAGAGGAATCTTGGTTACGGCTGGGATTCCTAAGGGTTTCAACTTAAGTTGACAAATCGTTGATTTTGAGCGTTGTTGGCTCCAATAAGCACAATTTGTCCATTTCGTCACATTATTATAACTTCTTAAGAAGTTACACCCTCCATTGAAAACTAAGAATTATAGTTTGCATTCTGCAAGAGTTTTATGAAAATGCATAAATTGATTTTTTTGGTCGTTTTTTGATTTTTTTGGTCGTTTTTTTTAGAAATATGCATAAATTATAGAAATTGGCTGATTGCAGTCTATATACTACAGACTTCCAGTTTTGAGAAAAAACTTGATTATGGCTGGGAATCCTAAGGGTTTTAACCAAATTGCACAAATCGTTGTTTTTGAGCGTTTTAGGCTCCAATAAGCACAATTTGTCCATTTCATAACATTTCGATTTTTACTTAAGAAGTTACACCAACCGTTGAAAAGTAAGAGTGTTAGTTTGCATTCTGCAAGAGTATTATGAAATTGCATAAATTGAGTTTTTTGGTCATTTGTGGTTTAAATATACATAAATTATAGAAATTGGCTGATTTCAGTCTATCTACCACAAACTTCCAGTTTTAAGAGGAATCTTGCATAATGCTGGGATTCCTAAGGGTTTCAACCAAATTGCACAAATCGTTGTTTTAGAGCGTTTCAGGCTCCAATAAGCACAAGTTGTCAATTTCGTCACATTTTTATAACTTCTTTAGAAGTAACACCCTCCGTTGAAAAATAAGAATTATAGTTTGCTTTCTTCAAGAGTATTATGAAAATGCAGAAAGTGAGTTTTTTGGTCGTTTTTGGTAAAATATGCATAAAATATAGAAATTGGCTGATTTTAGTCTATCTTCCACAAACTTCCAGTTTTAAGAGGAATCTTGCATACGGCTGGGATTCCTAAGGGTTTCAACCAAATTGCACAAATCGTTGTTTAAAGGGGTTCTCACCCGCTAGATTTATTTTTTACCATATGATCTACTGCACCACACCAATCGATAATGAACCATTAAACATCGTAAGTTAAAACCTGTGAATTGTTATTAATTAATGAAATTTCTGGTTAACTGCCGCGGCGACTGTTGGTGTCAGCCGGCTTTTGGTGCGAGTGTACTCGAAGCGATATATCTTGATGGGCTTGGTGTACTCCATTCGACACCGCATGGCAGACCGCGTTCACTGTGCATGCGTTGACTATTTCCCCTCGCAATACTACTCTCTCTCTCTCTCTCTCTCTCTCTCTCTCTCTCTTTCTCTCTCTCTCTCTCTCTCTCTCTCTCTCTCTCTCTCTCTCTCTCTCGCTTGGCTTACTTGACACCAACTCGACGGTCGACACCCGCCGACTCGACGTTCACAGCAACGCACAGCAACGCTCAAAACGAAATAGAGCACCCGATTACACATCTTTATTTTGTACCTGAACGGAAGCTCCGATTACAAAACCAAAATAAACGAAATACGCAGAAAAGAAAGACGCAGCGAAAAGTATTACATCATTTTTTTTTTGGAGCAGAATCCTCCAAGGTCCCAAGGCATACAGGTCGTCCCAATGCTAGTTCTTATGGGAGATTTTCGCCGATGGGACCTAGCTCGAAAATCACTAACTTTGATATTTTTTCCCGGGTTATGGTGAACCCGATTTCTTTTCATTTGGTCGCTAATTTCATAGCTAATCAGCCTTAGTTAAACATATTTTTTTGGTGTAGCGGGTGAGAACCCCTTTAAGAAGTTACACCCTCCGTTGAAAAATAAGAATTATAGTTTTTATTCTTCAAGAGTATTATGAAAATGCATAAATTGAGGTTTTTGGACGTTTTTGGTTAAAATATACATAAATTATAGAAATAGGCTGATTTCAGTCTATCTACCACAAACTTCCAGTTTTAAGAGGAATCTTGCATACGGCTGAGATTCTCGAGGGTTTCAACCAAATTGCACAAATCGTTGTTTTAGAGCGTTTCAGGCTCCAATAAGCACAATTTGTCCATTTCGTCACATTTCGATAACTTCCATAGAAGTTACACCCTCCGTTGAAAAATAAGAATTATAGTTTTTATTCTTCAAGAGTATTATGAAAATGCATAAATTGAGGTTTTTGGTCGTTTTTAGTTAAAATATACATAAATTATAGAAATTGGCTGATTTCAGTCTATCTACCACAAACTTCCAGTTTTAGGAGGAATCTTGCATACGGCTTTCCTAAGGGTTTCAACCAAAGTTGACAAATCGTTGTTTGTGAGCGTTTCAGGCTCCAATAAGCACAATTTGTCCATTTCGTGACATTTCGATAACTTCTATAGAAGTTACACCCTCCGTTGAAAAATAAGAATTATAGTTTTTATTCTTCAAGAATATTATGAAAATGCATAAATTGAGTTTTTTGGTCGTTTTTGGTTAAAATATGCATAAAATATAGAAATTGGCTGATTTTAGTCTATCTACCACAAACTTCCAGTTTTAGGAGGAATCTTGCATACGGCTGGGATTCCTAAGGGTTTCAACCAAATTGCACAAATCGTTGTTTTAGAGCGTTTCAGGCTCCAATTAGCACAATTTGTCAATTTCGTTACATTTCGATAACTTCTTTAGAAGTTACACCCTCCGTTGAAAAATCAGAATTATAGGTTGCATTCTGAAAGAGTATTATGAAAATGCAAAAATTGATTTTTTTTGTCGTTTTTGGTTAAAATATGGATAAAATATACAAATTGGCTGATTTCAGTATATCTACCTCAAACTTCCAGTTTTAAGAGGAATCTTGCATACGGCTGGGATTCCTAAGGGTTTCAACCAAATTGCACAAATCGTTGTTTAAGATCGTTTCAGGCTCCAATTAGCACAATTTGTCCATTTCGTTACATTTCGATAACTTATTATGAAGTTACACCCTCCGTTGAAAAATAAGAATTATAGTTTTTATTCTTCAAGAGTATTATGAAAATGCATAAATTGAGGTTTTTGGTCGTTTTTGGTTAAAATATACATAAATTTTAGAAATTGGCTGATTTCAGTCTATCTAGCACAAACTTCCAGTTTTAAGAGGAATCTTGCATACGGCTGGGATTCCTAAGGGTTTCAACCAAAGTTGACAAAGCGTTGTTTTAGAGCGTTTTAGGCTCCAATTAGCACAGTTTGTCCATTTCGTTACATTTCGATAACTTATTATGACGTTACACCCTCCGTTGAAAAATAAGAATTATAGTTTTTATTCTTCAAGAGTATTATGAAAATGCATAAATTGAGGTTTTTGGTCGTTTTTTGTTAAAATATACATAAATTATAGAAATTGGCTGATTTCAGTCTATCTACCACAAACTTCCAGTTTTTAAGAGGAATCTTGCATACGGCTGGGATTCCTAAAGGTTTCAACCAAATTGCACAAATCGTTGTTTTAAGGCGTTTCTGGGTCCAATAAGCACAATTTGTTCATTTCGTCATATTTCGATAACTACTTAAGAAGTTACAACAACCATTGAAAAATAATAACGTTAGTTTGCATTCTGCAAGAATATTATGAAAATGCATAAATTGAGTTTTTTGGTCGTTTTTGGTTAAAATATACATAAATTATAGAAATTGGCTGATTTCAGCTATCTACCACAAACTTCCAGTTTTTAGAGGAATCTTGCATACGGCTGGGATTCCTAAGGGTTTCAACCAAATTGCACAAATCGTTGTTTAAGAGCGTTTCATGCTCCAATAAGCACAATTTGTCCATTTCGTCACATTTCGATAATTACTTTAGAAGTTACACCAACCGTTGAAAAATAAAAATTTTAGTTTGCATTCTGCAAGAGTATTATGAAAATGCATAAATTGAGATTTTTGGTCGTTTTTGGTTTAAATATGCATACATTTTAGAAATTTGCTGATATCAGTCTATCTACTACAGTCTTCCAGGTTTGAGAGGAATCTTGGTTACGGCTGGGATTCCTAAGGGTTTCAACTTAAGTTGACAAATCGTTGATTTTGAGCGTTGTTGGCTCCAATAAGCACAATTTGTCCATTTCGTCACATTATTATAACTTCTTTAGAAGTTACACCCTCCATTGAAAACTAAGAATTATAGTTTGCATTCTGCAAGAGTTTTATGAAAATGCATAAATTGATTTTTTTGGTCGTTTTTTGATTTTTTTGGTCGTTTTTTTTAGAAATATGCATAAATTATAGAAATTGGCTGATTGCAGTCTATATACTACAGACTTCCAGTTTTGAGAAAAAACTTGATTATGGCTGGGAATCCTAAGGGTTTTAACCAAATTGCACAAATCGTTGTTTTTGAGCGTTTTAGGCTCCAATAAGCACAATTTGTCCATTTCATAACATTTCGATTTTTACTTAAGAAGTTACACCAACCGTTGAAAAGTAAGAGTGTTAGTTTGCATTCTGCAAGAGTATTATGAAATTGCATAAATTGAGTTTTTTTTGTCATTTGTGGTTTAAATATACATAAATTATAGAAATTGGCTGATTTCAGTCTATCTACCACAAACTTCCAGTTTTAAGAGGAATCTTGCATAATGCTGGGATTCCTAAGGGTTTCAACCAAATTGCACAAATCGTTGTTTTAGATCGTTTCAGGCTCCAATAAGCACAATTTGTCAATTTCGTCACATTTTTATAACTTCTTTAGAAGTTACACCCTCCGTTGAAAAATAAGAATTATAGGCTGCATTCTTCAAGAGTATAATGAAAATGCATAAATTGAGTTTTTTCGTCGTTTTTGGTTAAAATATGCATAAAATATAGAAATTGGCTGATTTCAGTCTATCTACCACAAACTTCCAGTTTTTAAGAGGAATCTTGCATACGGCTGGGATTCCTAAAGGTTTCAACCAAATTGCACAAATCGTTGTTTTAAGGCGTTTCTGGGTCCAATAAGCACAATTTGTTCATTTCGTCATATTTCGATAACTACTTAAGAAGTTACAACAACCATTGAAAAATAATAACGTTAGTTTGCATTCTGCAAGAATATTATGAAAATGCATAAATTGAGTTTTTTGGTCGTTTTTGGTTAAAATATACATAAATTATAGAAATTGGCTGATTTCAGCTATCTACCACAAACTTCCAGTTTTTAGAGGAATCTTGCATACGGCTGGGATTCCTAAGGGTTTCAACCAAATTGCACAAATCGTTGTTTAAGAGCGTTTCATGCTCCAATAAGCACAATTTGTCCATTTCGTCACATTTCGATAATTACTTTAGAAGTTACACCAACCGTTGAAAAATAAAAATTTTAGTTTGCATTCTGCAAGAGTATTATGAAAATGCATAAATTGAGATTTTTGGTCGTTTTTGGTTTAAATATGCATACATTTTAGAAATTTGCTGATATCAGTCTATCTACTACAGTCTTCCAGGTTTGAGAGGAATCTTGGTTACGGCTGGGATTCCTAAGGGTTTCAACTTAAGTTGACAAATCGTTGATTTTGAGCGTTGTTGGCTCCAATAAGCACAATTTGTCCATTTCGTCACATTATTATAACTTCTTTAGAAGTTACACCGTCCATTGAAAACTAAGAATTATAGTTTGCATTCTGCAAGAGTTTTATGAAAATGCATAAATTGATTTTTTTGGTCGTTTTTTGATTTTTTTGGTCGTTTTTTTTAGAAATATGCATAAATTATAGAAATTGGCTGATTGCAGTCTATATACTACAGACTTCCAGTTTTGAGAAAAAACTTGATTATGGCTGGGAATCCTAAGGGTTTTAACCAAATTGCACAAATCGTTGTTTTTGAGCGTTTTAGGCTCCAATAAGCACAATTTGTCCATTTCATAACATTTCGATTTTTACTTAAGAAGTTACACCAACCGTTGAAAAGTAAGAGTGTTAGTTTGCATTCTGCAAGAGTATTATGAAATTGCATAAATTGAGTTTTTTTTGTCATTTGTGGTTTAAATATACATAAATTATAGAAATTGGCTGATTTCAGTCTATCTACCACAAACTTCCAGTTTTAAGAGGAATCTTGCATAATGCTGGGATTCCTAAGGGTTTCAACCAAATTGCACAAATCGTTGTTTTAGATCGTTTCAGGCTCCAATAAGCACAATTTGTCAATTTCGTCACATTTTTATAACTTCTTTAGAAGTAACACCCTCCGTTGAAAAATAAGAATTATAGTTTGCTTTCTTCAAGAGTATTATGAAAATGCAGAAATTGAGTTTTTTGGTAGTTTTTGGTTAAAATATGCATAAAATATAGAAATTGGCTGATTTTAGTCTATCTTCCACAAACTTCCAGTTTTAAGAGGAATCTTGCATACGGCTGGGATTCCTAAGGGTTTCAACCAAATTGCACAAATCGTTGTTTAAGTGCGTTTAAGGCTCAAATAAGCACAATTTGTCCATTTCGTTACATTTCGATAACTTCTTAAGTAGTTACACCCTCCGTTGAAAAATAAGAATTATACCCAGCAAACACGGACCTTGCGGCCGGCAGCCGGGCCAGTGCCGGCCATGCTGGCCACTGCCGGCCGCCGGGCGAGCAGTGCCGGCTTGGTGCCCAGTTGGTGCCGGCCACTGCCGGCCAATTGAGACGTTTTGGCCGGCACCATATTGTCACCAAATTGGTACCAAATTGCAATTTCGTTTTTTGCCAGATTTTACACATTTTGCTAATGTTATCCATATACTTGATTGTGTTAGTAAATAATATGACTATACCATAGTTTGTATCGTATTTATTATGCTTTAAACACCTAGTTGAATGGCCGGTACCAAGAAGGCACCGTTTTGGTACAAGCCCATTACATGCTGGCCCACTACCTGTTTGGCACCGATAGGGTACCAAATCGGTGTTTTGTATTTATTTATTTTTAAGTTAATATGATTTACGCTTTTCCGCTCTGTTACACAGTATATATTTACAAAGCGAATAACATCCAGCATGTATCTATTTATTAATCAATTTATCTATCGCATGCACGTTGCAGTTGCAATTTTTACATGTATAGGCCGTGTGTATGTGATTGCAATCGACTTTTGAATAATATCAGTATTATATGAGTGCTTTAAAATGCCCAATTGTGTTTTATTTCCTTAGTCTAGGCCTATGGATTGTGCGTGTTTTCGTTCTTTTCTGGATAAATATCGATTTTGGTGAAATGAAGGAATCCTTTGAAATTGATCTTACAAAACGGCCATGCACTGCGTTATTAGTGCAATCAAACAGTGTACGTGTAGTTAATATTGCAATTATAGTACATTCTCCCTTTTAGGCCTAGTCAACATGCACTTTTCATCTTTCTCCAGCCGAAATCAGTTCCTAATGTGATTATGAAATGGTAATACGAAACTGGCACAAATTGTTTGATGCCTGCACAAAATTGTTGCAATCGGAATCGCAATCGTAGTACGCCAACCGTAATTTTAGATTTGTAAAATGGCAATCATCTATTGCTATTGTATTCTGGCAAACGTTTCATAAGTATACTTTTTACGATTGCGATTGATGATCACGACATAATTGTAGTCGCGTATTAGGAGCACGTGGCATAATTGCACATACCCATGGTTGCTATCAATAATATTAATGAGGTCCGTGAACCTGGCCCCCCCCACCCCAGCACTAAATCTCAAAATCTCAGAATATTTAGTGCTAGGGCTCTGCATTTAGTGCCCAAAGTATTAGACTTAGTGCTATGTAAGTTTGGGAGATAAACGCATTTAATAATGGGGGGGCTAACTTCACGCAGCCCCCCCCAATGTTAGCACTAAATCTCAAACTTACAGATTATTTAGTGCTAGGCTCTGGCATTTAGTGCCCAAAATATTAGACTTAGTGCTATGTTAGTTTAATAGATAAACGCATTTAATAATGGGGGGGGCCAACTTCACGCAGCCCCCCCCACATCAGCACTAAATCTCAAACTTACAGATTATTTAGTGCTAGGCTCTGGCATTTAGTGCCCAAATTATTAGACTTAGTGCTATGTAAGTTTGGGAGATAAACGCATTTAATAATGGGGGGGGGCCAACTTCACGCAGCCCCCCCCCCCCACATCAGCACTAAATCACAAACTAACAGATTATTTAGTGCTAGACTCTGGCATTTAGTGCCCAAAATATTAGACTTAGTGCTATGTAAGTTTGGGAGATAAACGCATTTAATAATGGGGGGGGGCCAACTTCACGCAGCCCCCCCCACATCAGCACTAAATCTCAAACTTACAGATTATTTAGTGCTAGACTCTGGCATTTAGTGCCCAAAATATTAGACTTAGTGCTATGTAAGTTTGGGAGATAAACGCATTTAATAGTAGGGGGGGGGGGCAACTTCACGCAGCCCCCCCCCCCCACATCAGCACTAAATCTCAAACTTACAGATTATTTAGTGCTAGGCTCTGGCATTTAGTGCCCAAAATATTAGACTTAGTGCTATGTAAGTTTGGGAGATAAACGCATTTAATAATGGGGGGGCCAACTTCAAGCAGCCCCCCCCCCCCAATGTTAGCACAAAATCTCAAACTTACAGATTATTTAGTGCTAGGCTCTGGCATTTAGTGCCCAAATTATTAGACTTAGTGCTATCCAAGTTTGCGAGATAAACGCAAAAAAAACGAGTGATATACGGATTGGTAATCCAATAGGTAGCGACCACCTACCAATCATCATGTCCACCAATATCATTTAACCCTCACCGCAACAACCTAACTTTAAAATCATCTCCGATTACAAAAATGCTAAATAGGACCTGTTCCAGGAATCACTACATACATCGAAATCGAAATAGAACATGTGATCAAGTAACCCGTCATCTAAATCACGTCATAGTGTCCATCAAACAAGCAGCAGACATCGCAATTCCTAAAAAGCACATAGATACATTGCGTCGCAACCTCCCACCACATATTCCAAATCTCATTTAGTGCTAACATTGGGGGGGGGGCTGCGGTAAGTTGCCCCCTCCACCCCATTATTAAATGCGTTTATCTCCCAAACTTACAAAGCACTAAGTCTAATATTTTAGGCACTAAATGCCAGAGCTTAGCACTAAATAATCTGTAAGTTTGAGATTTTGTGCTGATGTGGGGGGGAGGCTGCGTGAAGTTGCCCCCCCCCCCCTATTATTAAATGCGTTTATCTACCAAACTTACATAGCACTAAGTCTAATATTTTAGGCACTAAATGCCAGAGCCAAGCACTAAATAATCTGTAAGTTTGAGATTTAGTGCTGATGTGGGGAGGGCTGCGTGAAGTTGCCCCCCCCTATTATTAAATGCGTTTATCTCCCAAAGTTACATAGCACTAAGTCTAATATTTTGGGCACTAAATGCCAGAGCCTAGCACTAAATAATCTGTTAGTTTGAGATTTAGTGCTGATGTGGGGGAGGGCTGCGTGAAGTTGGCCCCTCCCCTCTATTATTAAATGCGTTTATCTCCCAAACTTACATAGCACTAAGTCTAATATTTTGGGCACTAAATGCCAGAGCCTAGCACTAAATAATCTGTTAGTTTGAGATTTAGTGCTGATGTGGGGGAGGGCTGCGTGAAGTTGGCCCCTCCCCTCTATTATTAAATGCGTTTATCTCCCAAACTTACATAGCACTAAGTCTAATATTTTGGGCACTAAATGCCAGAGCTTAGCACTAAATAATCTGTTAGTTTGAGATTTAGTGCTGATGTGGGGGGGGGCTGCGTGAAGTTGCCCCCCCCCCTCTATTATTAAATGCGTTTATCTCCCAAACTTACATAGCACTAAGTCTAATATTTTGGGCACTAAATGCCAGAGTCTAGCACTTAATAATCTGTAAGTTTGAGATTTAGTGCTGATGTGGGGGGGGGCTGCGTGAAGTTGGCCCCTCCCATTATTAAATGCGTTTATCTCCCAAACTTACATAGCACTAAGTCTAATATTTTAGGCACTAAATGCCAGAGCCTAGCACTAAATAATCTGTAAGTTTGAGATTTAGTGCTGATGTGGGGGGGGCTGCGTGAAGTTGGCCCCTCCCCTCTATTATTAAATGCGTTTATCTCCCAAACTTACATAGCACTAAGTCTAATATTTTGGGCACTAAATGCCAGAGCCTAGCACTAAATAATCTGTTAGTTTGAGATTTAGTGCTGATGTGGGGGAGGGCTGCGTGAAGTTGGCCCCTCCCCTCTATTATTAAATGCGTTTATCTCCCAAACTTACATAGCACTAAGTCTAATATTTTGGGCACTAAATGCCAGAGCTTAGCACTAAATAATCTGTTAGTTTGAGATTTAGTGCTGATGTGGGGGGGGCTGCGTGAAGTTGCCCCCCCCCCCTCTATTATTAAATGCGTTTATCTCCCAAACTTACATAGCACTAAGTCTAATATTTTGGGCACTAAATGCCAGAGTCTAGCACTTAATAATCTGTAAGTTTGAGATTTAGTGCTGATGTGGGGGGGGGCTGCGTGAAGTTGGCCCCTCCCATTATTAAATGCGTTTATCTCCCAAACTTACATAGCACTAAGTCTAATATTTTAGGCACTAAATGCCAGAGCCTAGCACTAAATAATCTGTAAGTTTGAGATTTAGTGCTGATGTGGGGGGGGCTGCGTGAAGTTGCCCCCCCCCCCCCATTATTAAATGCGTTTATCTGCCAAACTTACATAGCACTAAGTCTAATATTTTAGGCACTAAATGTCAGAGCCTAGCACTAAATAATCTGTTAGTTTGAGATTTAGTGCTGATGTGGGGGGGGGCTGCGTGAAGTTGCCCCCCCCCCCCCCCCCATTATTAAATGCGTTTATCTCCCAAACTTACATAGCACTAAGTCTAATAATTTGGGCACTAAATGCCAGAGCCTAGCACTAAATAATCTGTAAGTTTGAGATTTAGTGCTGATGTGGGGGGGGGCTGCGTGAAGTTGGCCCCCCCCATTATTAAATGCGTTTATCTATTAAACTAACATAGCACTAAGTCTAATATTTTGGGCACTAAATGCCAGAGCCTAGCACTAAATAATCTGTAAGTTTGAGATTTAGTGCTAACATTGGGGGGGGCTGCGTGAAGTTGGCCCCCCCATTATTAAATGCGTTTATCTCCCAAACTTACATAGCACTAAGTCTAATATTTTAGGCACTAAATGCCAGAGCCTAGCACTAAATAATCTGTTAGTTTGAGATTTAGTGCTGATGTGGGGGGGGCTGCGTGAAGTTGGCCCCCCCCCCCCCCATTATTAAATGCGTTTATCTCCCAAACTTACATAGCACTAAGTCTAATAATTTGGGCACTAAATGCCAGAGCCTAGCACTAAATAATCTGTAAGTTTGAGATTTAGTGCTGATGTGGGGGGGGCTGCGTGAAGTTGGCCCCCCCCCATTATTAAATGCGTTTATCTATTAAACTAACATAGCACTAAGTCTAATATTTTGGGCACTAAATGCCAGAGCCTAGCACTAAATAATCTGTAAGTTTGAGATTTAGTGCTAACATTGGGGGGGGCTGCGTGAAGTTGGCCCCCCCATTATTAAATGCGTTTATCTCCCAAACTTACATAGCACTAAGTTTAATACTTTGGGCACTAAATGCAGAGCCCTAGCACTAAATATTCTGAGATTTTGAGATTTAGTGCTGGGGTGGGGGGGGCCAGGTTCACGGACCTATATTAATGTGCCTTACCTAAAATCTATACTTCTTACGAACCCGATTGTGGCTACGACTAGGACAGTGATCCCGAATGTGACGATTGTGCGTGGAGCTAAGTGAGATTACTGTCGGACCACACAACTCCCCATTTGAGAGTCTTGGAGAAGAATTAATTCTTATGTTTAACCATATGCAAGTACAACAAATATACGATTAATAGAATTAAAACCACCGAAGTAGTATTGGCATTTATATATACTGGGAAAACGCTCCGCGTTGACAGATGAGCGATTTTGTTTTCAATAAATTAAACAAATCTTTTGCATATCATATAATTCACTTATCACTAATTAATTTTTTGTAGGTATGCGTCTTGACGGATTTGGCTGATTATGTTTACAGCATCGAGTTTAGTGGTCACAGGTGTTGACTTAAAATTTCAGCCAAATCCGTCAAGCCGTTTGGCCTGTGCGCGACGAACAAAATTGGGTATTTTGTTCAGTAATTAATTTTTTGTAGGTTGGCATCTTGACGAATTCTGCTGGTTATGTTAACAGCATCGAGTTTAGTGGTCACGGGTGTTGACCGAAAATTTCAGCCAAATCTGTCAAGCCGTTTGACCTGTGCGCGACGAACAAAATTTGGTGCACAAACAGACGAACGAACAGACGAACAGACAAAGCGCCGATCGAGTTGTATGGAGAGATTCGCTATCGCTCATCTAATAATCATTTATATATATATATATATATATATATTTATATATATTTATATAACAACAACTCAGCGATAGTGCGCGTGTGATTACGCGTGCATTAATTAATTTATGGCAATATGAATATCATAAAGGTATTAATCAATTTGAAGTGCCGCTCAAAAACTACCACCAACATCTCAGCACTCAAATGGTTTTTGTAAGTTATTTCATTTTAAGCAATATAAACACAATCATAAAAACAATACAAAAAATAATAAAAAATAATGATTTAATAGCATAATACTATGCCGATAAATATAGTTCTTTGTTTTCGTATGTAATGAAAACGAAAAGTAAGCACACATTTTGAATTTCAAAAGTTGGCAATTGGCATAGCGATCGCACAGCGTCTCCAGCGCCAACCGTCAAAACGCAAGTGGAAGTGAACAGGAGTGTCTGCAAAATGCTTTGCATTTCTCGCTTGCAGTTGCATGCAACTTCAAGTTCAAAAAAGCGTTAAGGTAAGACAATTATGTACTATATTATACATTGCTTCAAAAATTATATTGGGGTGAATTAATATCCAAAACACGAGTAGGCCTAGATTAGTGCAAGTTGCTCCGCCTTGCACATGGTAGGCCCTAGGCCTAGGGCCTATGGAACCTAAACACAATCAGGCTAGGCCTAGTCCTATCCTATTTGTGAAATACAGTCTTTAATTCTGCAAAGTGAACAATGTTGGACCTAGGCTTCGAGTTTACTTGTAACTAATTCAATAAACTAACCTGAGGCTAGGCCCTAGGTAGGCCTAAGCCTAGGCCTAGGCCTAGGGCCTACCTAACCTAACTTTCTGGGTGGGGCTAAACTCGGCAATTAGCCCGCAAGTAGGCCACATGCATGTAAATTGTAAAAATAGGTTGCAAACCTTATTCCACCTTATTTTATTTCCATTCTTACGTTCGAACGTAAGAATTAGTAAAAATTAATCTTACACTCAGTGTTTTCATTGGCTTGCTCATCATGTGATCGAACGTAAGATTATCAGAAGGCTATTGATATGTTGTTTGAAGGTTACTGTTGTATTGATAGGCTAGGCTACTAGATGTTGTAACGTTCAGCGATTTGTTTGTAGTTTCAACGTAACAATTCAAATTGGGCCTGGCTTGGAGACGAAGTGAGTGCAAGCAGCACCCTAGGCCTACTTGGTGATAGAAATACCACACGATGTGAGTGCAAGCAGTGATATGATCACAGCGTGCCTCTGCGTTCTGACTTCCACCATCTCTTACAGCTTTCTGAAGTAGGCCTCCTAGTTGTGAACAACCCAAAACTTGTTTCTTACGTTGCATCATTTTTGACGTTTTCTAATTTGTTGTGAGCAACGACGTGTCAATTATTTTACCGGCCGAGCTGAAGAGATTGCCCGCAGAACGCTCCTCGTTGCAACCTGGATCGTTCCAACTACATAACAAAACGTTAAAATTACGTAGGCCTACTGTCGAAAAAAGTATTGAGTTGTTCACAACTACATAAGAAAACATTAAAAATTACATATTAATACGTACCATTGAAAAAAGTATTGAGTTCTCACAACCGTAAGAGATTGTGGAAGTCAGACTCAGAACTTGGAGGCGTGCTGTGATTGAATCACTGACTTGCTTTCTATCACCACTTAGGCATAGACAGTGTTCCTCATTTTTATGCTCGATAGATGGCTATGCCAAAAATAGGTGGTTCATATGTCCCAAAAACAAATCACTGTCTGCGTTAACTCACTTCGTCTAGAGATTGGCACATTTTATTGGTGTATCGATATAAAATATCGGCTTTTTAGCTGCGCATCGCATTGCATCGATACAGGCCTATCGACACGATATATATTTATTTATATATATATACATTACATATAGGCTACCTACATTTCTATTAAAAGCTATTTTACTAAAAAAAGAACTTTTAGAGAACACTCGCTCGTCTTTGGCCGCTCGGCACTTACTTCCGCTAAGTCGATAAAATAGTTTGACTTATGGTTGGGTGGAACTTCAAACTTCAATTCAACCCAAATTTTGATTTGATATGTCAGCTCATAAAGTATCGATAAACCGATGTATCTGTCTGACTGTGTGTCTGACTGCAATAATATCGATACAAAATCGATATATATATATAGCTACCTATATCGGTTTCGATATATCGATACTTTTTGCCCATCTCTACGCACAGGCTACTGAATTATATTAGGCCTAACCAATTAATCATGTAGTAGTCCGGCCTACTTTATTAAATATAATGTACGGATATGACTCGCTAGTTAAGTTTGTTGTTTAACTAATAAGAAGCTGCCTGATGAAGGTTAGGCTAATGTTTTTTCATTTTCAGGTACCTAATATGCCTTCATGCCGAATGTTACAGCGTCTAGTGGAGAAGCTAGCAACAAAAAACCAAGGTGAGCTTAATATAATCTGACAGGACATTCTACTTTGATCATTTATTAATTATGTAGGCCTACCAAGTACCAACTGCAAGATATCTAGACTTAACACTAAGAGACAATTGTGATTTCTACCATTAAAAAAAAGGTTGTCTATCCTTAATTTTTTTTTAAATTCATTTTAGAACTAGGCCTAAATTTTATAGATTAGTATTAATTACTGTAGGCCTACTCATTAATAATTTTATACATGGCAAGTAATATTATTAACAAGTCAATGGTTTTATACTCATGTTCATTTTAGAACTAAATTTTATAGATTAGTATTACTGTACTCAGTAATAATTTTATACATGGCAAGTACATAAAGTCCTCTTACAATAACTTCGGGAATGCTTTCGTCATCAATCCATGACGTGTTTACGGTCCAGGCCAACCCGAGCAGGTATTTGAATTAGCCACGGTCGCTGGTTTGCTCACCCACCCGTGACAGAAGCATTACCGAAGATGTTGTACGATGATTATTAAAAAGTCAATGATATTTACACTCATGTTATGCCTCAAATGTGTTTATTTCAGAATCTACCACCACATGTCATAATCACCAGCTGAACCGTGTATTGTTCTGGCAGCCCCTGAGGCCCTTATGTTCCACGCGCATGTGTGTGCTCTCATTTCAATGTATGTTTCTTTAGTTGCAGTAAGGCGCAATGCTGGACACAATGATGAAACATCAGAAATGGTGGAAGATGAAGTTAAATATTGGCTTCGTCGAAGCAAAGACCAGCGGGCGTCTGAAAAGCTGCAAGAACGGGACACCGTGCCAACAACAGCTGTGCAACAACAAGAAGTATTCCTAGAGAATGAAGGACAGGAAGATTCTCAAAATGCATACGAAATTGCCAGCGGACATAGCAGCAACGTAGAAGGGGATACGTATGACATGGACCTCCTCGACTACGAACCCGAGAAATTGTGCACTGTTGTTGATTTTCGTGATATATAGACTTAGATAATCTTTGTTGTGTGTTTCAATCTTGAAAATTGCGTACAACAAAAGTGAAGTGAAAATCGCTGGAGCTTCAAGTCGATAGAACTTACTTTTTTACACATCATTAGTGATTTAACTCCTGATTATTCTCTCACATTTTGTTATTAATATTGTACTTCTTCCTTTATGCCCTTTAATTCTGTGTCTATGATATGTAAGCAATTTATTATACTGTATTTCAGCCTCTTTGTAATTGCATGAAGATCAAGTATGTTGTATTCGAGGCCACAGTATTGAACTCTGAACAGTATGTAAATTTTATTATTAGGGATCCGGATACACAACGATGAAATAAAAATTATCGATAATCAAAACTTAACTGCATTATCGAACGATAATGTTTACAAACCCGCGAAGCAATCTTTTACAGATTCCGTGGTATTACGTCGCCCAACTGAGCCCATAACGAAAAACAATATAGACATTGCTTGGACACATATGATGTGACACTGTTGAGAGTTATCACATAATTATGAGGCCTGTGGGCCATTATTTACATGATATCTTTTCAGAAAACAAACCATTCGATAATATTATTACAGATTATTGAAATTTTATTGAATAGGGCCTGTCGAATATCGAACGATAATATCGAATATCGAACGATAATATCGATTATCATGTGCAGCATCCTTTATTTATTATTCCTATTCGGCAAAATTCTAGGGCCTGGACTGATAGTAATTAAACTGTAGTGATATGCTTTGTCGAGGACTTGTTTAGTTTATTTTCATTTTTATTTTATGCCCTAATTTATTATTGTTATGTGACAAAACTCTAGGGCCTGGACTGATAGTAATTAAACTATAGTGATATGCTTTGTTGAGGACTTGTTTCTTTTTATTTTATGTGAAGAACTTTTGTATTTTATTGTTTGTTTTGTGTTTTTTGTTTGTTTTAATTTTTTAACTCAATATTACTGACACTTAAATTAGTCTTTTGGTAATTTACAACCCGAGGAGTAAGGATGTGTTTTTATTTTGTTTCGCTATGTGTTGTACATTGTATGTGTAGGGGTATGGCAGGATGTTTAAACCTACATACAGAAGTATTGATTGAGGTAACATGTATTTCACTTGTGTAATAAATTGCAAATTGTATATCATAATTATGGTGTATGGTGCACATATTTCACCTGAAACACCATCCCAATCACAGGGGATCAAATGTTACTATTTGGCCGCCACAAGTTGGGCATCCAGCCAGCACATATATGTGCTGGCTGGGTGCCCGAAAGGTGCCAAACTTGTGGCGGCCAAATAGTAACGTTCGATGAAGGTGACAAAACAGTACCAAATTGGTGCCGGCCAACCCAACCATGCTGGCCGTTATGTGCCGGCTGGGTGCCCGAAAGGTGCCAAACTAGTGGCGGCCAAATAGTAACGTTCGATGAAGGTGACAAAACAGTACCAAATTGGTGCCGGCCAACCCAACTATGCTGGCCGTTATGTGCCGGCTGGGTGCCCGAAAGGTGCCAAACTAGTGGCGGCCAAATAGTAACGTTTGATGAAGGTGACAAAACAGTACCAAATTGGTGCCGGCCAACCCAACCATGCTGGCCGTTATGTGCCGGCTGGGGGCCCGAAAGGTGCCAAACTAGTGGCGGCCAAATAGTAACGTTCGATGAAGGTGACAAAACAGTACCAAATTAGTGCCGGCCAACCGTAGCATGCTGGCCGTTATGTGCCGGGCCGCTTCCGGCCCGTAAGTGTCGGCCGCCTGCCGGCCGGCGGGACATATTTAAGCCGGGCCGGTACCTTTGGCCGGTACCAAATTGGCACTGTTGGTTCCGGCCATACAGTACCAATTTGGTGCCGGGCCGGTGAAGACATGTTTGCTGGGTAGTTTTTATTCTTCAAGAGTATTATGAAAATGCATAAATTGAGGTTTTTGGTCGTTTTTGGTTAAAATATACATAAATTATAGAAATAGGCTGATTTCAGTCTATCTACCACAAACTTCCAGTTTTAAGAGGAATCTTGCATACGGCTGAGATTCTCGAGGGTTTCAACCAAATTGCACAAATCGTTGTTTTAGAGCGTTTCAGGCACCAATAAGCACAATTTGTCCATTTCGTCACATTTCGATAACTTCCATAGAAGTTACACCCTCCGTTGAAAAATAAGAATTATAGTTTTTATTCTTCAAGAGTATTATGAAAATGCATAAATTGAGGTTTTTGGTCGTTTTTGGTTAAAATATACATAAATTATAGAAATTGGCTGATTTCAGTCTATCTACCACAAACTTCCAGTTTTAAGAGGAATCTTGCATACAGCTGGGATTCCTAAGGGTTTCAACCAAAGTTGACAAATCGTTGTTTGTGAGCGTTTCAGGCTCCAATAAGCACAATTTGTTCATTTCGTCACATTTCGATAACTTCTATAGAAGTTACACCCTCCGTTGAAAAATAAGAAATATAGTTTGCATTCTTCAAGGGTATTATGAAAATGCATAAATTGAGTTTTTTGGTCGTTTTTGGTTAAAATATGCATAAAATATAAAAATTGGGTTAATTTAGTATATCTACCACAAACTTCGAGTTTTAAGAGGAATCTTGCATACAGCTGGGATTCCTAAGTGTTTCAACCAAAGATGACAAATCGTTGTTTTAGAGCGTTTCAGGCTCCAATAAGCACAATTTGTCCATTTCGTTACATTTCGATAACTTATTATGAAGTTACACCCTCCGTTGAAAAATAAGAATTATAGTTTTTATTCTTCAAGAGTATTATGAAAATGCATAAATTGAGGTTTTTGGTCGTTTTTGGTTAAAATATACATAAATTATAGAAATTGGCTGATTTCAGTCTATCTAGCACAAACTTCCAGTTTTAAGACGAATCTTGCATACGGCTGGGATTCCTAAGGGTTTCAACCAAAGTTGACAAATCGTTGTTTTAGAGCGTTTCAGGCTCCAATAAGCACAATTTGTCCATTTCGTCACATTATAATAACTTCTATCGAAGTTAAACCCTGCGTTGAAAATTAAGAATTATAGTTTGCATTCTGCAAGAGTATTATGAAAATGCATAAATTGAGTTTTTTGGTCGTTTTTGGTTAAAATATGCATAAAATATAGAAATTGGCTGATTTCAGTCTATCTACCACAAACTTCCAGTTTTTAAGAGGAATCTTGCATACGGCTGGGATTCCTAAAGGTTTCAACCAAATTGCACAAATCGTTGTTTAAAGGCGTTTCTGGGTCCAATAAGCACAATTTGTTCATTTCGTCACATTTCGATAACTACTTAAGAAGTTACACCAACCATTGAAAAATAATAATGTTAGTTTGCATTCTGCAAGAGTATTATGAAAATGCATAAATTGAGTTTTTTGGTCGTTTTTGGTTAAAATATACATAAATTATAGAAATTGGCTGATTTCAGCTATCTACCACAAACTTCCAGTTTTTAGAGGAATCTTGCATACGGCTGGGATTCCTAGGGGTTTCAACCAAATTGCACAAATCGTTGTTATAGAGCGTTTCATGCTCCAATAAGCACAATTTGTCCATTTCGTCACATTTCGATAATTACTTTAGAAGTTACACCAACCGTTGAAAAATAAAAATTTTAGTTTGCATTCTGCAAGAGTATTATGAAAATGCATAAATTGAGATTTTTGGTCGTTTTTGGTTTAAATATGGATAAATTTTAGAAATTTACTGATATCAGTCTATATTCTACAGTCTTCCAGGTTTGAGAGGAATCTTGGTTACGGCTGGGATTCCTAAGGGTTTCAACTTAAGTTGACAAATCGTTGATTTTGAGCGTTGTTGGCTCCAATAAGCACAATTTGTCCATTTCGTCACATTATTATAACTTCATAAGAAGTTACACCCTCCATTGAAAACTAAGAATTATAGTTTGCATTCTGCAAGAGTTTTATGAAAATGCATAAATTGATTTTTTTGGTCGTTTTTTGATTTTTTTGGTCGTTTTTTTTAGAAATATGCATAAATTATAGAAATTGGCTGATTGCAGTCTATATACTACAGACTTCCAGTTTTGAGAAAAAACTTGATTATGGCTGGGAATCCTAAGGGTTTTAACCAAATTGCACAAATCGTTGTTTTTGAGCTTTTAAGGCTCCAATAAGCACAATTTGTCCATTTCATAACATTTCGATTTTTACTTAAGAAGTTACACCAACCGTTGAAAAGTAAGAGTGTTAGTTTGCATTCTGCAAGAGTATTATGAAATTGCATAAATTGAGTTTTTTGGTCATTTGTGGTTTAAATATACATAAATTATAGAAATTGGCTGATTTCAGTCTATCTACCACAAACTTCCAGTTTTAAGAGGAATCTTGCATAATGCTGGGATTCCTAAGGGTTTCAACCAAATTGCACAAATCGTTGTTTTAGAGCGTTTCAGGCTCCAATAAGCACAAGTTGTCAATTTCGTCACATTTTTATAACTTCTTTAGAAGTAACACCCTCCGTTGAAAAATAAGAATTATAGTTTGCTTTCTTCAAGAGTATTATGAAAATGCAGAAATTGAGTTTTTTGGTCGTTTTTGGTAAAATATGCATAAAATATAGAAATTGGCTGATTTTAGTCTATCTTCCACAAACTTCCAGTTTTAAGAGGAATCTTGCATACGGCTGGGATTCCTAAGGGTTTCAACCAAATTGCACAAATCGTTGTGTAAAGGGGTTCTCACCCGCTAGATTTATTTTTTACCATATGATCTACTGCACCACACCAATCGATAATGAACCATTAAACATCGTAAGTTAAAACCTGTGAATTGTTATTAATTAATGAAATTTCTGGTTAACTGCCGCGGCGACTGTTGGTGTCAGCCGGCTTTTGGTGCGAGTGTACTCGAAGCGATATATCTTGATGGCCTTGGTGTACTCCATTCGACACCGCATGGCAGACCGCGTTCACTGTGCATGCGTTGACTATTTCCCCTCGCAATACTACTCTATCTCTCTCTCTCTCTCTCTCTCTCTCTCTCTCTCTCTCTCTCTCTCTCTCTCTCTCTCTCTCTCTCTCTCTCTCTCTCTCGCTTGGCTTACTTGACACCAACTCGACAGTCGACACCCGCCGACTCGACGTTCACAGCAACGCACAGCAACGCTCAAAACGAAATGGAGCACCCGATTACACATCTTTATTTTGTACCTGAACGGAAGCTCCGATTACAAAACCAAAATATACGAAATACGCAGAAAAGAAAGACGCAGCGAAAAGTATAACATCATTTTTTTTTTGGAGCAGAATCCTCCAAGGTCCCAAGGCATACAGGTCGTCCCAATGCTATTTCTTATGGGAGATTTTCGCAGATGGGACCTAGCTCGAAAATCACTAACTTTGATATTTTTTCCCGGGTTATGGTGAACCCGATTTCTTTTCATTTGGTCGCTAATTTCATAGCTAATCAGCCTTAGTTAAACATATTTTTTTGGTGTAGCGGGTGAGAACCCCTTTAAGTGCGTTTCAGGCTCCAATAAGCACAATTTGTCCATTTCGTTACATTTCGATAACTTCTTAAGAAGTTACACCCTCCGTTGAAAAATAAGAATTATAGTTTTTATTCTTCAAGAGTATTATGAAAATGCATAAATTGAGGTTTTTGGACGTTTTTGGTTAAAATATACATAAATTATAGAAATAGGCTGATTTCAGTCTATCTACCACAAACTTCCAGTTTTAAGAGGAATCTTGCATACGGCTGAGATTCTCGAGGGTTTCAACCAAATTGCACAAATCGTTGTTTTAGAGCGTTTCAGGCTCCAACAAGCACAATTTGTCCATTTCGTCACATTTCGATAACTTCCATAGAAGTTACACCCTCCGTTGAAAAATAAGAATTATAGTTTTTATTCTTCAAGAGTATTATGAAAATGCATAAATTGAGGTTTTTGGTCGTTTTTAGTTAAAATATACATAAATTATAGAAATTGGCTGATTTCAGTCTATCTACCACAAACTTCCAGTTTAAGGAGGAATCTTGCATACGGCTGGGATTCCTAAGGGTTTCAACCAAAGTTGACAAATCGTTGTTTGTGAGCGTTTCAGGCTCCAATAAGCACAATTTGTCCATTTCGTGACATTTCGATAACTTCTATAGAAGTTACACCCTCCGTTGAAAAATAAGAATTATAGTTTTTATTCTTCAAGAATATTATGAAAATGCATAAATTGAGGTTTTTGGTCGTTTTTGGTTAAAATATGCATAAAATATAGAAATTGGCTGATTTTAGTCTATCTACCACAAACTTCCAGTTTTAAGAGGAATCTTGCATACGGCTGGGATTCCTAAGGGTTTCAACCAAATTGCACAAATCGTTGTTTTAGAGGGTTGTAGGCTCCAATAAGCACAAATTGTCCATTTCGTCTTATTATTATAACTTTTTTAGAAGTTACACCCTCCATTGAAAAATAAGAATTATAGTTTGCATTCTGCAAGAGTTTTATGAAAATGCATTAAATGATTTTTTTGGTCGTTTTTTGATTTTTTTGGTAGTTTTTTTAGAAATATGCATAAATTATAGAAATTAGCTGATTCCAGTCTATATACTACAGACTTCCAGTTTTGAGAAAAAACTTGATTATGGCTGGGAATCCTAAGGGTTTTAACCAAATTGCACAAATCGTTGTTTTTGAGCGTTTTAGGCTCCAATAAGCACAATTTGTCCATTTCATAACATTTCGATTTTTACTTAAGAAGTTACACCAACCGTTGAAAAGTAAGAGTGTTAGTTTGCATTCTGCAAGAGTATTATGAAATTGCATAAATTGAGTTTTTTGGTGATTTGTGGTTTAAATATACATAAATTATAGAAATTGGCTGATTTCAGTCTATCTACCACAAACTTCCAGTTTTAAGAGGAATCTTGGATAATGCTGGGATTCCTAAGGGTTTCAACCAAATTGCACAAATCGTAGTTTTAGAGCGTTTCAGGCTCCAATAAGCACAATTTGTCAATTTCGTCACATTTTTATAACTTCTTTAGAAGTAACACCCTCCGTTGAAAAATAAGAATTATAGTTTGCTCTCTTCAAGAGTATTATGAAAATGCAGAAATTGAGTTTTTTGGTCGTTTTTGGTTAAAATATGCATAAAATATAGAAATTGGCTGATTTTAGTCTATCTTCCACAAACTTCCAGTTTTAAGAGGAATCTTGCATACGGCTGGGATTCCTATGGGTTTCAACCAAATTGCACAAATCGTTGTTTAAGTGCGTTTCAGGCTCCAATAAGCACAATTTGTCCATTTCGTTACATTTCGATAACTTCTTAGGAAGTTACACCCTCCGTTGAAAAATAAGAATTATAGTTTTTATTCTTCAAGAGTATTATGAAAATGCATAAATTGAGGTTTTTGGTCGTTTTTGGTTAAAATATACATAAATTATAGAAATAGGCTGATTTCAGTCTATCTACCACAAACTTCCAGTTTTAAGAGGAATCTTGCATACGGCTGAGATTCTCGAGGGTTTCAACCAAATTGCACAAATCGTTGTTTTAGAGCGTTTCAGGCTCCAATAAGCACAATTTGTCCATTTCGTTACATTTCGATAACTTCTTTAGAAGTTACACCCTCCGTTGAAAAATAATAACTATAGTTTGCATTCTTTAAGAGTATTATGAAAATGCATAAATTGAGTTTTTTGGTCGTTTTTTGTGAAAATATGCATAAAATATAGAAATTGGCTGATTTCAGTCTATCTACCACAAACTTCCAGTTTTAAGAGGAAATTTGCATACGGCTGGGATTCCTAAAGGTTTCAACCAAATTGCACAAATCGTTGTTTTAGAGCGTTTTAGGCTCCAATAACCACAATTTGTCCATTTCGTCACATTTCGATAACTTCTTTAGAAGTAACACCCTCCGTTGAAAAATAAGAAATATAGTTTGCATTCTTCAAGAGTATTATGAAAATGCATAAATTGAGTTTTTTGGTCGTTTTTGGTTAAAATATGCATAAAATATAGAAATTGGGTGATTTCAGTCTATCTACCACAAACTTCGAGTTTTAAGAGGAATCTTGCATACAGCTGGGATTCCTAAGTGTTTCAACCAAAGATGACAAATCGTTGTTTTAGAGCGTTTCAGGCTCCAATAAGCACAATTTGTCCATTTCGTCACATTTCGATAACTTCCATAGAAGTTACACCCTTCGTTGAAAAATAAGAATTATAGTTTTTATTCTTCAAGAGTATTATGAAAATGCATAAATTGAGGTTTTTGGTCGTTTTTGGTTAAAATATACATAAATTATAGAAATTGGCTAATTTTAGTCTATCTACCACAAACTTCCAGTTTTAAGAGGAATCTTGCATACGGCTGGGATTCCTAGGGGTTTCAACCAAAGTTGACAAATCGTTGTTTGTGAGCGTTTCAGGCTCCAATAAGCACAATTTGTCAATTTCGTCACATGTTTATAACTTCTTTAGAAGTTACACCCTCCGTTGAAAAGTAAGAATTATAGTTTGCATTCTTCAAGAGTATTATGAAAATGCATAAATTGAGTTTTTTGGTCGTTTTTGGTTAAAATATGCATAAAATATAGAAATTGGCTGATTTTAGTCTATCTACCACAAACTTCCAGTTTTAAGAGGAATCTTGCATACGGCTGGGATCCCTAAGGGTTTCAACCAAATTGCACAAATCGTTGTTTTAGAGCGTTTCAGGCTCCAATAAGCACAATTTGTCCATTTCGTTACATTTCGATAACTTCTTTAGAAGAGTCACCCTCCGTTGAAAAATCAGAATTATAGGTTGCATTCTGAAAGAGTATTATGAAAATGCATAAATTGATTTTTTTTGTCGTTTTTGGTTAAAATATACATAAATTATAGAAATTGGCTGATTTCAGTCTATCTAGCACAAACTTCCAGTTTTAAGAGGAATCTTGCATACGGCTGGGATTCCTAAGGGTTTCAACCAAAGTTGACAAATCGTTGTTTTAGAGAGTTTTAGGCTCCAATAAGCACAATTAGTCCATTTCGTCACATTATAATAACTTCTATCGAAGTTAAACCCTGCGTTGAAAATTAAGAATTATAGTTTGCATTCTGCAAGAGTATTATGAAAATGCATAAATTGAGTTTTTTGGTCGTTTTTGGTTAAAATATGCATAAAATATAGAAATTGGCTGATTTCAGTCTATCTTCCACAAACTTCCAGTTTTTAAGAGGAATCTTGCATACGGCTGGGATTCCTAAAGGTTTCAACCAAATTGCACAAATCGTTGTTTTAAGGCGTTTCTGGGTCCAATAAGCACAATTTGTTCATTTCGTCATATTTCGATAACTACTTAAGAAGTTACACCAACCATTGAAAAATAATAATGTTAATTTGCATTCTGCAAGAGTATTATGAAAATGCATAAATTGAGTTTTTTGGTCGTTTTTGGTTAAAATATACATAAATTATAGAAATTGGCTGATTTCAGCTATCTACCACAAACTTCCAGTTTTTAGAGGAATCTTGCATACGGCTGGGATTCCTAAGGGTTTCAACCAAATTGCACAAATAGTTGTTTTAGAGCGTTTCATGCTCCAATAAGCACAATTTGTCCATTTCGTCATTTTTCGATAATTACTTTAGAAGTTACACCAATCGTTGAAAAATAAAAATTTTAGTTTGCATTCCGCAAGAGTATTATGAAAATGCATAAATTGAGATTTTTGGTCGTTTTTGGTTTAAATATGCATACATTTTAGATATTTGCTGATATCAGTCTATCTACTACAGTCTTCCAGGTTTGAGAGGAATCTTGCTTACGGCTGGGATTCCTAAGGGTTTCAACTTAAGTTGACAAATCGTTGATTTTGAGCGTTGTTGGCTCCAATAAGCACAATTTGTCCATTTCGTCACATTATTATAACTTCTTTGGAAGTTACACCCTCCATTGAAAAATAAGAATTATAGTTTGCATTCTGCAAGAGTTTTATGAAAATGCATAAATTGATTTTTTTGGTCGTTTTTTGATTTTTTTGGTAGTTTTTTTTAGAAATATGCATAAATTATAGAAATTAGCTGATTCCAGTCTATATACTACAGACTTCCAGTTTTGAGAAAAAACTTGATTATGGCTGGGAATCCTAAGGGTTTTAACCAAATTGCACAAATCGTTGTTTTTGAGCGTTTTAGGCTCCAATAAGCACAATTTGTACATTTCATAACATTTCGATATTTACTTAAGAAGTTAACCAACCGTTGAAAAGTAAGAGTGTTAGTTTGCATTCTGCAAGAATATTATGAAATTGCATAAATTGAGTTTTTTGGTCGTTTGTGGTTTAAATATACATAAATTATAGAATTTGGCTGATTTCAGTCTATCTACCACAAACTTCCAGTTTTAAGAGGAATCTTGCATACTGCTGGGATTCCTAAGGGTTTCAACCAAAAAGCACAAATCGTTGTTTTAGAGCGTTTCAGGATCCAATTAGCACAATTTGTCCATTTTGTTACATTTCGATAACTTATTATGAAGTTACACCCTCCGTTGAAAAATAAGAATTAAAGTTTTTATTCTTCAAGAGTATTATGAAAATGCATAAATTGAAGTTTTTATTCGTTTTTGGTTTAAATATACATAAATTATAGAAATTGGCAGATTTCAGTCTATCTACCACAAACTTCCAGTTTTAAGAGGAATCTTGCATACGGCTGGGATTCCTAAGGGTTTCAACCAAAGTTGACAAATCGTTGTTTGTGAGCGTTTCAGGCTCCAATAAGCACAATTTGTCAATTTCGTCACATTTTTATAACTTCTTTAGAAGTTACACCCTCCGTTGAAAAATAAGAATTACAGTTTGCTTTCTTCAAGAGTATTATGAAAATGCAGAAATTGAGTTTTTTGGTCGTTTTTGGTTAAAATATACATAAATTATAGAAATTGGCTGATTTCAGTCTATCTACCACAAACTTCCAGTTTTAAGAGGAATCTTGCATACGGCTGAGATTCTCGAGGGTTTCAACCAAATTGCACAAATCGTTGTTTTAGAGCGTTTCAGGCTCCAATAACCACAATTTGTCCATTTCGTCAAATTTCGATAACTTCTTTGGAAGTTACACCCTCCGTTGAAAAATAAGAAATATAGTTTGCATTCTTCAAGAGTATTATGAAAATGCATAAATTGAGTTTTTTTGTCGTTTTTGGTTAAAATATGCATAAAATATAGAAATTGGGTGATTTCAGTCTATCTACCACAAACTTCGAGTTTTAAGAGGAATCTTGAATACAGCTGGGATTCCTAAGTGTTTCAACCAAAGATGACAAATCGTTGTTTTAGAGCGTTTCAGGCTCCAATAAGCACAATTTGTCCATTTCGTCACATTTCGATAACTTCCATAGAAGTTACACCCTTCGTTGAAAAATAAGAATTATAGTTTTTATTCTTCAAGAGTATTATGAAAATGCATTAATTGAGGTTTTCGGTCGTTTTTGGTTAAAATATACATAAATTATAGAAATTGGCTAATTTCAGTCTATCTACCACAAACTTCCAGTTTTAAGAGGAATCTTGCATACGGCTGGGATTCCTAGGGGTTTCAACCAAAGTTGACAAATCGTTGTTTGTGAGCGTTTCAGGCTCCAATAAGCACAATTTGTCAATTTCGTCACATGTTTATAACTTCTTTAGAAGTTACACCCTCCGTTGAAAAGTAAGAATTATAGTTTGCATTCTTCAAGAGTATTATGAAAATGCATAAATTGAGTTTTTTGGTCGTTTTTGGTTAAAATATGCATAAAATATAGAAATTGGCTGATTTTAGTCTATCTACCACAAACTTCCAGTTTTAAGAGGAATCTTGCGTACGGCTGGGATCCCTAAGGGTTTCAACCAAATTGCACAAATCGTTGTTTTAGAGCGTTTCAGGCTCCAATAAGCACAATTTGTCCATTTCGTTACATTTCGATAACTTCTTTAGAAGTTACACCCTCCGTTGAAAAATCAGAATTATAGGTTGCATTCTGAAAGAGTATTATGAAAATGCATAAATTGATTTTTTTTGTCGTTTTTGGTTAAAATATGGATAAAATATAGAAATTGTCTGATTTCAGTATATCTACCTCAAACTTCCAGTTTTAAGAGGAATCTTGCATACGGCTGGGATTCCTAAGGGTTTCAACCAAATTGCACAAATCGTTGTTTAAGAGCGTTTCAGGCTCCAATTAGCACAATTTGTCCATTTCGTTACATTTCGATAACTTATTATGAAGTTACACCCTCCGTTGAAAAATAAGAATTATAGTTTTTATTCTTCAAGAGTATTATGAAAATGCATAAATTGAGGTTTTTGGTCGTTTTTGGTTAAAATATACATAAATTATAGAAATTGGCTGATTTCAGTCTATCTACCACAAACTTCCAGTTTTAAGAGGAATCTTGAATACGGCTGGGATTCCAAAGGGTTTCAACCAAAGTTGACAAATCGTTGTTTGTGAGCGTTTCAGGCTCCAATAAGCACAATTTGTCAATTTCGTCACATTTTTATAACTTCTTTAGAAGTTACACCCTCCGTTGAAAAGTAAGAATTATAGTTTGCATTCTTCAAGAGTATTATGAAAATGCATAAATTGAGTTTTTTGGTCGTTTTTTTAAAAATATGCATAAAATATAGAAATTGGCTGATTTTAGTCTATCTACCACAAACTTCCAGTTTTAAGAGGATTCTTGCATACGGCTGGGATTCCTAAGGGTTTCAACCAAATTGCACAAATCGTTGTTTTAGAGCGTTTCAGGCTCCAATAAGCACAATTTGTCCATTTCGTTAAATTTCGATAACTTCTTTAGAAGTTACACCCTCCGTTAAAAAATAAGAATTATAGGTTGCATTCTGAAATAGTATTATGAAAATGCATACATTGATTTTTTTGTCGTTTTTGGTTAAAATATGGATAAAATATAGAAATTGGCTGATTTCAGTCTATCTACCTCAAACTTCCAGTTTTAAGAGGAATCTTGCATACGGCTGGGATTCCTAAGGGTTTCAACCAAGTTGCACAAATCGTTGTTTAAGTGCGTTTCAGGTCCCAATAAGCACAATTTGTCCATTTCGTTACATTTCGATAACTACTTAAGAAGTTACACCCTCCGTTGAAAAATAAGAATTATAGTTTTTATTCTTCAACAGTATTATGAAAATGCATAAATTGAGGTTTTTGACCGTTTTTGGTTAAAATATACATAAATTATAGAAATTGGCTGATTTCAGTCTATCTACCACAAACTTCCAGTTTTAAGAGGATTCTTGCATACGGCTGGGATTCCTAAGGGTTTCAACCAAAGTTGACAAGTCGTAGTTTTTAAACGTTTCAGGCTCCAAAAAGCACAATTTGTCCATTTCGTCATATTATAATAACTTCCATCGAAGATACACCCTGCGTTGAAAAATAAGAGTTATAGTTTGCATTCTGCAAGAGTATTATGAAAATGCATTAATTGAGTTTTTTGGTCGCTTTTGGTTAAAATATGCATAAAATATAGAAATTGGCGGATTTCAGTCTATCTACCACAAACTTCCAGTTTTAAGAGGAATCTTGCATACGGCTGAGATTCTCGAGGGTTTCAACCAAATTGCACAAATCGTTGTTTTAGAGCGTTTCAAGCTCCAATAAGCACAATTTGTCCATTTCGTTACATTTCGATAACTTCTTTAGAAGTTACACCCTCCGTTGAAAAATAAGAATTATAGTTTGCATTCTTCAAGAGTATTATGAAAATGCATAAATTGAGTTTTTTGGTCGTTTTTGGTGAAAAAATGCATAAAATATAGAAATTGGCTGATTTCAGTCTATCTACCACAAACTTCCAGTTTTAAGAGGAATCTTGCATACGGCTGGGATTCCTAAGGGTTTCAACCAAATTGCACAAATCGTTGTTTTAGAGCGTTTCAGGCTCCAATAAGCACAATTTGTCCATTTCGTTACATTTCCATAACTTCTTAAGAAGTTACACCCTCCGTTGAAAAATAAGAATTATAGTTTTTATTCTTCAAGAGTATTATGAAAATGCATAAATTGAGGTTTTTGACCGTATTTGGTTAAAATATACATAAATTATAGAAATTGGCTGATTTCAGTCTATCTACCACAAACTTCCAGTTTTAAGAGGATTCTTGCATACGGCTGGGATTCCTAAGGGTTTCAACCAAGG
The DNA here is from genome assembly GCA_945910005.1 of Isoperla grammatica. NCBI lineage: Eukaryota > Metazoa > Arthropoda > Insecta > Plecoptera > Perlodidae > Isoperla > Isoperla grammatica. Next base: position 71,218 of record CAMDTW010000644.1, read on the forward strand.
TTGACAAGTCGTAGTTTTTAAACGTTTCAGGCTCCAAAAAGCACAATTTGTCCATTTCGTCACATTATAATAACTTCCATCGAAGTTACACCCTGCGTTGAAAAATAAGAATTATAGTTTGCATTCTGCAAGAGTATTATGAAAATGCATAAATTGAGTTTTTTGGTCGCTTTTGGTTAAAATATGCATAAAATATAGAAATTGGCTGATTTCAGTCCATCTACCACAAACTTCCAGTTTTAAGAGGAATCTTGCATACGGCTGAGATTCTCGAGGGTTTCAACCAAATTGCACAAATCGTTGTTTTAAATTGTTTTAGGCTCCAATAAGCACAATTTGTCCATTTCGTTACATTTCGATAACTTCTTTAGAAGTTACACCCTCCGTTGAAAAATAAGAATTGTAGTTTGCATTCTTCAAGAGTATTATGAAAATGCATAAATTGAGTTTTTTGGTCGTTTTTGGTGAAAATATGCATAAAATATAGAAATTGGCTGATTTCAGTCTATCTACCACAAACTTCCAGTTTTAAGAGAAATCTTGCATACGGCTGGGATTCCTAAAGGTTTCAACCAAATTGCACAAATCGTTGTTTTAGAGCGTTTCAGGCTCCAATAAGCACAATTTGTCCATTTCGTCACATTTTGATAACTTCTTTAGAAGTTACACCCTCCGTTGAAAAATAAGAAATATAGTTTGCATTCTTCAAGAGTATTATGAAAATGCATAAATTGAGGTTTTTGGTCGTTTTTGGTTAAAATATGCATAAAATATAGAAATTGGGTTAATTTAGTATATCTACCACAAACTTCGAGTTTTAAGAGGAATCTTGCATACAGCTGGGATTCCTAAGTGTTTCAACCAAAGATGACAAATCGTTGTTTTAGAGCGTTTCAGGCTCCAATAAGCTCAATTTGTCCATTTCGTCACATTTCGATAACTTCTTTTGAAGTTACACCCTCCGTTGAAAAATAAGAATTATAGGTTGCATTCTGAAAGAGTATTATAAAAATGCATAAATTGATTTTTTTTGTCGTTTTTGGTTAAAATATGGATAAAATATAGAAATTGGGTGTTTTGAGTCTTTCTACCTCAAACTTCCAGTTGTAAGAGGAATCTTGCATACGGCTGGGATTCCTAAGGGTTTCAACCAAATTGCACAAATCGTTGTTTAAGAGCGTTTTCGGCTCCAATTAGCACAATTTGTCCATTTCGTTACATTTCGATAACTTATTAAGAAGTTACACCCTCCGTTGAAAAATAAGAATTATAGTTTTTATTCTTCAAGAGTATTATGAAAATGCATTAATTGAGGTTTTTGGTCGTTTTTGGTTAAAATATACATAAATTATAGAAATTGGCTGATTTCAGTCTATCTAGCACAAACTTCCAGTTTTAAGACGAATCTTGCATACGGCTGGGATTCCTAAGGGTTTCAACCAAAGTTGACAAATCGTTGTTTTAGAGCGTTTCAGGCTCCAATAAGCACAATTTGTCCATTTCGTTACATTATAATAACTTCTATCGAAGTTAAACCCTGCGTTGAAAATTAAGAATTATAGTTTGCATTCTGCAAGAGTATTATGAAAATGCATAAATTGAGTTTTTTGGTCGTTTTTGGTTAAAATATGCATAAAATATAGAAATTGGCTGATTTCAGTCTATCTACCACAAACTTCCAGTTTTTAAGAGGAATCTTGCATACGGCTGGGATTCCTAAAGGTTTCAACCAAATTGCACAAATCGTTGTTTTAAGGCGTTTCTGGGTCCAATAAGCACAATTTGTTCATTTCGTCACATTTCGATAACTACTTAAGAAGTTACACCAACCATTGAAAAATAATAATATTAGTTTGCATTCTGCAAGAGTATTATGAAAATGCATAAATTGAGTTTTTTGGTCGTTTTTGGTTAAAATATACATAAATTATAGAAATTGGCTGATTTCAGCTATCTACCACAAACTTCCAGTTTTTAGAGGAATCTTGCATACGGCTGGGATTCCTAAGGGTTTCAACCAAATTGCACAAATCGTTGTTTTAGAGCGTTTAATGCTCCAGTAAGCACAATTTGTCCATTTCGTCACATTTCGATAATTACTTTAGAAGTTACACCAACCGTTGAAAAATAAAAATTTTAGTTTGCATTCTGCAAGAGTATTATGAAAATGCATAAATTGAGATTTTTGGTCGTTTTTGGTTTAAATATGCATAAATTTTAGAAATTTGCTGATATCAGTCTATCTACTACAGTCTTCCAGGTTTGAGAGGAATCTTGGTTACGGCTGGAATTCCTAAGGGTTTTAACTTAAGTTGACAAATCGTTGATTTTGAGCGTTGTTGGCTCCAATAAGCACAATTTGTCCATTTCGTCACATTATTATAACTTCTTAAGAAGTTACACCCTCAATTGAAAACTAAGAATTATAGTTTGCATTCTGCAAGAGTTTTATGAAAATGCATAAATTGATTTTTTTGGTCGTTTTTTGATTTTTTTGGTCGTTTTTTTTAGAAATATGCATAAATTATAGAAATTAGCTGATTCCAGTCTATATACTACAGACTTCCAGTTTTGAGAAAAAACTTGATTATGGCTGGGAATCCTAAGGGTTTTAACCAAATTGCACAAATCGTTGTTTTTGAGCGTTTTAGGCTCCAATAAGCACAATTTGTACATTTCATAACATTTCGATATTTACTTAAGAAGTAAACCAACCGTTGAAAAGTAAGAGTGTTAGTTTGCATTCTGCAAGTGTATTATGAAATTGCATACATTGAGTTTTTTGGTCGTTTGTAGTTTAAATATACATAAATTATAGAATTTGGCTGATTTCAGTCTATCTACCACAAACTTCCAGTTTTAAGAGGAATCTTGCATACTGCTGGGATTCCTAAGGGTTTCAACCAAATAGCACAAATCGTTGTTTTAGAGCGTTTCAGGATCCAATTAGCACAATTTGTCCATTTTGTTACATTTCGATAACTTATTATGAAGTTACACCCTCCGTTGAAAAATAAGAATTAAAGTTTTTATTCTTCAAGAGTATTATGAAAATGCATAAATTGAAGTTTTTATTCGTTTTTGGTTTAAATATACATAAATTATAGAAATTGGCAGATTTCAGTCTATCAACCACAAACTTCCAGTTTTAAGAGGAATCTTGCATACGGCTGGGATTCCTAAGGGTTTCAACCAAAGTTGACAAATTGTTGTTTGTGAGCGTTTCAGGCTCCAATAAGCACAATTTGTCAATTTCGTCACATTTTTATAACTTCTTTAGAAGTTACACCCTCCGTTGAAAAATAAGAATTACAGTTTGCTTTCTTCAAGAGTATTATGAAAATGCAGAAATTGAGTTTTTTGGTCGTTTTTCGTTAAAATATACATAAATTATAGAAATTGGCTGATTTCAGTCTATCTACCTCAAACTTCCAGTTTTAAGAGGAATCTTGCATACGGCTGGGATTCCTAAGGGTTTCAACCAAATTGCACAAATCGTTGTTTAAGTGCGTTTCAGGTCCCAATAAGCACAATTTGTCCATTTCGTTACATTTCGATAACTACTTAAGAAGTTACACCCTCCGTTGAAAAATAAGAATTATAGTTTTTATTCTTCAACAGTATTATGAAAATGCATAAATTGAGGTTTTTGACCGTTTTTGGTAAAAATATACATAAATTATAGAAATTGGCTGATTTCAGTCTATCTACCACAAACTTCCAGTTTTAAGAGGATTCTTGCATACGGCTGGGATTCCTAAGGGTTTCAACCAAAGTTGACAAGTCGTAGTTTTTAAACGTTTCAGGCTCCAAAAAGCACAATTTGTCCATTTCGTCATATTATAATAACTTCCATCGAAGATACACCCTGCGTTGAAAAATAAGAGTTATAGTTTGCATTCTGCAAGAGTATTATGAAAATGCATTAATTGAGTTTTTTGGTCGCTTTTGGTTAAAATATGCATAAAATATAGAAATTGGCGGATTTCAGTCTATCTACCACAAACTTCCAGTTTTAAGAGGAATCTTGCATACGGCTGAGATTCTCGAGGGTTTCAACCAAATTGCACAAATCGTTGTTTTAGAGCGTTTCAAGCTCCAATAAGCACAATTTGTCCATTTCGTTACATTTCGATAACTTCTTTAGAAGTTACACCCTCCGTTGAAAAATAAGAATTATAGTTTGCATTCTTCAAGAGTATTATGAAAATGCATAAATTGAGTTTTTTGGTCGTTTTTGGTGAAAAAATGCATAAAATATAGAAATTGGCTGATTTCAGTCTATCTACCACAAACTTCCAGTTTTAAGAGGAATCTTGCATACGGCTGGGATTCCTAAGGGTTTCAACCAAATTGCACAAATCGTTGTTTTAGAGCGTTTCAGGCTCCAATAAGCACAATTTGTCCATTTCGTTACATTTCCATAACTTCTTAAGAAGTTACACCCTCCGTTGAAAAATAAGAATTATAGTTTTTATTCTTCAAGAGTATTATGAAAATGCATAAATTGAGGTTTTTGACCGTATTTGGTTAAAATATACATAAATTATAGAAATTGGCTGATTTCAGTCTATCTACCACAAACTTCCAGTTTTAAGAGGATTCTTGCATACGGCTGGGATTCCTAAGGGTTTCAACCAAAGTTGACAAGTCGTAGTTTTTAAACGTTTCAGGCTCCAAAAAGCACAATTTGTCCATTTCGTCACATTATAATAACTTCCATCGAAGTTACACCCTGCGTTGAAAAATAAGAATTATAGTTTGCATTCTGCAAGAGTATTATGAAAATGCATAAATTGAGTTTTTTGGTCGCTTTTGGTTAAAATATGCATAAAATATAGAAATTGGCTGATTTCAGTCCATCTACCACAAACTTCCAGTTTTAAGAGGAATCTTGCATACGGCTGAGATTCTCGAGGGTTTCAACCAAATTGCACAAATCGTTGTTTTAAACCGTTTTAGGCTCCAATAAGCACAATTTGTCCATTTCGTTACATTTCGATAACTTCTTTAGAAGTTACACCCTCCGTTGAAAAATAAGAATTGTAGTTTGCATTCTTCAAGAGTATTATGAAAATGCATAAATTGAGTTTTTTGGTCGTTTTTGGTGAAAATATGCATAAAATATAGAAATTGGCTGATTTCAGTCTATCTACCACAAACTTCCAGTTTTAAGAGAAATCTTTCATACGGCTGGGATTCCTAAATGTTTCAACCAAATTGCACAAATCGTTGTTTTAGAGCGTTTCAGGCTCCAATAAGCACAATTTGTCCATTTCGTCACATTTTGATAACTTCTTTAGAAGTTACACCCTCCGTTGAAAAATAAGAAATATAGTTTGCATTCTTCAAGAGTATTATGAAAATGCATAAATTGAGGTTTTTGGTCGTTTTTGGTTAAAATATGCATAAAATATAGAAATTGGGTTAATTTAGTATATCTACCACAAACTTCGAGTTTTAAGAGGAATCTTGCATACAGCTGGGATTCCTAAGTGTTTCAACCAAAGATGACAAATCGATGTTTTAGAGCGTTTCAGGCTCCAATAAGCTCAATTTGTCCATTTCGTCACATTTCGATAACTTCTTTTTAAGTTACACCCTCCGTTGAAAAATAAGAATTATAGGTTGCATTCTGAAAGAGTATTATAAAAATGCATAAATTGATTTTTTTTGTCGTTTTTGGTTAAAATATGGATAAAATATAGAAATTGGGTGTTTTGAGTCTTTTTACCTCAAACTTCCAGTTTTAAGAGGAATCTTGCATACGGCTGGGATTCCTAAGGGTTTCAACCAAATTGCACAAATCGTTGTTTAAGAGCGTTTTCGGCTCCAATTAGCACAATTTGTCCATTTCGTTACATTTCGATAACTTATTAAGAAGTTACACCCTCCGTTGAAAAATAAGAATTATAGTTTTTATTCTTCAAGAGTATTATGAAAATGCATTAATTGAGGTTTTTGGTCGTTTTTGGTTAAAATATACATAAATTATAGAAATTGGCTGATTTCAGTCTATCTATCACAAACTTCCAGTTTTAAGACGAATCTTGCATACGGCTGGGATTCCTAAGGGTTTCAACCAAAGTTGACAAATCGTTGTTTTAGAGCGTTTCAGGCTCCAATAAGCACAATTTGTCCATTTCGTCACATTATAATAACTTCTATCGAAGTTAAACCCTGCGTTGAAAATTAAGAATTATAGTTTGCATTCTGCAAGAGTATTATGAAAATGCATAAATTGAGTTTTTTGGTCGTTTTTGGTTAAAATATGCATAAAATATAGAAATTGGCTGATTTCAGTCTATCTACCACAAACTTCCAGTTTTTAAGAGGAATCTTGCATACGGCTGGGATTCCTAAAGGTTTCAACCAAATTGCACAAATCGTTGTTTTAAGGCGTTTCTGGGTCCAATAAGCACAATTTGTTCATTTCGTCACATTTCGATAACTACTTAAGAAGTTACACCAACCATTGAAAAATAATAATATTAGTTTGCATTCTGCAAGAGTATTATGAAAATGCATAAATTGAGTTTTTTGGTCGTTTTTGGTTAAAATATACATAAATTATAGAAATTGGCTGATTTCAGCTATCTACCACAAACTTCCAGTTTTTAGAGGAATCTTGCATACGGCTGGGATTCCTAAGGGTTTCAACCAAATTGCACAAATCGTTGTTTTAGAGCGTTTAATGCTCCAGTTAGCACAATTTGTCCATTTCGTCACATTTCGATAATTACTTTAGAAGTTACACCAACCGTTGAAAAATAAAAATTTTAGTTTGCATTCTGCAAGAGTATTATGAAAATGCATAAATTGAGATTTTTGGTCGTTTTTGGTTTAAATATGCATAAATTTTAGAAATTTGCTGATATCAGTCTATCTACTACAGTCTTCCAGGTTTGAGAGGAATCTTGGTTACGGCTGGAATTCCTAAGGGTTTCAACTTAAGTTGACAAATCGTTGATTTTGAGCGTTGTTGGCTCCAATAAGCACAATTTGTCCATTTCGTCACATTATTATAACTTCTTAAGAAGTTACACCCTCAATTGAAAACTAAGAATTATAGTTTGCATTCTGCAAGAGTTTTATGAAAATGCATAAATTGATTTTTTTGGTCGTTTTTTGATTTTTTTGGTCGTTTTTTTTAGAAATATGCATAAATTATAGAAATTAGCTGATTCCAGTCTATATACTACAGACTTCCAGTTTTGAGAAAAAACTTGATTATGGCTGGGAATCCTAAGGGTTTTAACCAAATTGCACAAATCGTTGTTTTTGAGCGTTTTAGGCTCCAATAAGCACAATTTGTACATTTCATAACATTTCGATATTTACTTAAGAAGTAAACCAACCGTTGAAAAGTAAGAGTGTTAGTTTGCATTCTGCAAGAGTATTATGAAATTGCATACATTGAGTTTTTTGGTCGTTTGTGGTTTAAATATACATAAATTATAGAATTTGGCTGATTTCAGTCTATCTACCACAAACTTCCAGTTTTAAGAGGAATCTTGCATACTGCTGGGATTCCTAAGGGTTTCAACCAAATAGCACAAATCGTTGTTTTAGAGCGTTTCAGGATCCAATTAGCACAATTTGTCCATTTTGTTACATTTCGATAACTTATTATGAAGTTACACCCTCCGTTGAAAAATAAGAATTAAAGTTTTTATTCTTCAAGAGTATTATGAAAATGCATAAATTGAAGTTTTTATTCGTTTTTGGTTTAAATATACATAAATTATAGAAATTGGCAGATTTCAGTCTATCAACCACAAACTTCCAGTTTTAAGAGGAATCTTGCATACGGCTGGGATTCCTAAGGGTTTCAACCAAAGTTGACAAATCGTTGTTTGTGAGCGTTTCAGGCTCCAATAAGCACAATTTGTCAATTTCGTCACATTTTTATAACTTCTTTAGAAGTTACACCCTCCGTTGAAAAATAAGAATTACAGTTTGCTTTCTTCAAGAGTATTATGAAAATGCAGAAATTGAGTTTTTTGGTCGTTTTTCGTTAAAATATACATAAATTATAGAAATTGGCTGATTTCAGTCTATCTACCTCAAACTTCCAGTTTTAAGAGGAATCTTGCATACGGCTGGGATTCCTAAGGGTTTCAACCAAATTGCACAAATCGTTGTTTAAGTGCGTTTCAGGTCCCAATAAGCACAATTTGTCCATTTCGTTACATTTCGATAACTACTGTTATCGGTTAATGTCAGGACGGGACGGATACGGGTAATTACTGACGGAAACGCAAGCTTGGTTATTGATGAGTATTTAATGGTTCAAGACACGGATAGTTACAGACACTCGCGGATATGATCGGATACAACGAACGACACCACCTCTCCTCCTCGCTGTCTGTATCGAACTGGCTTCCTGCTCTGCCCACTCTGCTCGGTCACGCTCAGGGCGCGATCGGAAAACGTCAACACCGCTCCGCTCGGGTAGCGCTCAGGGCGCGATCGGAAAACGCTAACACTCGGGCATCCTGATTATTGTAATTGACCTCAATTTTTCAAGCTGTATCAACTGGCATAAGGCCTTACATAACATATATGATACATTAAAAATAACTCATTTAACATATTATTCCTAAACATAATCATTTAAATAACTTGGTCTTTTAGCAGACCGCTGAACTCTAGGGTTCATATTCGTCTCAGATTGTTCGTTATTGACATAATTCTCATGATGATCTTCGAGACACTCGGGGTCACCGTCATCGACTTGGTGACTTGATCCCCACGACTTGAGTTGCGATACGTGCGCTGTGGTAACGTAAAAACGTCCGTTCTCGGCACCTCGGACCTGGCTGACTCGGTAGGTGTCGGCTGGTAGGACTGCGGTCACTACAAGCGGGCCTCGAAACTTAGCTTGCGTCTTGGTAGGTTGTCCGGTGTGTGTAGGAACTCGCCGCATCACGACCATCTCTCCCACCTCGTATTTATCTCCAGCGCAGTGTTTACGATCAAATTGATCCTTCATCTGTTCTTGTTTATCGATTATAGTCGATCTTGCTTGTTTCCTTAGATCCTCGGGATCCTTCCACGGTGTGTTATCGGATTTACTTGTTAACTGTCGCAGTATTCCATCCTGGAACCTTGGTTTGTAGCCATGCACCAACTCGAACGCTGTGAACTTCGTAGTTTTGTTTAACGAATTATTGAGATCTCGTTCTATCTCAGCCATCTTAACGTCCCAATCTTTATGTTGTGGATCTATCATTGACATACTGATCACAGGTAATACAGTTCTATTCACTCGTTCCACCTGGCCATTTGCACGTGGATGTTTAGTGGAATTCAATGTATGTTTCATTCCATTAGTTTGACAGAACTCTTGCATAGCCTTGGAGGTGTAGCATGAACCTCTATCCGATATAACGCGATCGGGCAGTCCGCGTTGACAAATAAAGTTCTCTAGGCACTTGATTACATATTTAGCACTGGTATCTCGAACAGGATACAAATGAACGTACTTCGTCAGATTATCAATCATCACAAGAAGATCTTGGTTACCTTTCTTGCTTCTTACGAACGGTCCTAAATGGTCGACATTTATAACTTGAAACGGTCGGTCACCTGGCGGTATTGGATTTAGCAAACCTTGCTGTTTCCCGGCTGGCACTTTGTTTAGTAAACACTCAAAACAATGAGATATATGATGCTTAATGTAACGTCTCATTGAAGGGAACCAGTAATGTTCGTATATTTTTGATATTGTTCGGTCTAGTCCAAAATGTCCACTCATGTCATGTAATTTCACAGCTATACTTTTGCGCATCGTTTTTGGTATAACGAACAACCATCGTGGTTCATCATTTACGATTATCCTTTTGAACAGTAGTCCTCCCTTCAGCTCCATGTTTTCAATTAGCGATCTTTCTTGTCTCGTTCTTTCTTCTGTAGTTTTAGATAGAATATTGATGTACCTCTGTAAATCCTTGTCGGCGCGCTGCATCATTAGTACTTGGTCTTCGATACTCATCGTTAGATAGACGTCAAATCTAGATTCAATTATCGACTCCATTGTATCGTTTTCTTCTTCAGTCGGAGCTCTACTCAGGGCGTCTACATGACACATTTTAGTACCTGGTCGATGTCTGATCTCAGCGATGTCATACTCCTGGATTAAATTGTACCAACGAGCAATTTGAGGGTTACGCGTCTTATTCGCGTTCATATAAACTAGTGACTGGCAGTCTGTTACAATCGTGAATGTTATTCCCAACAGGAACTGTCTCAATCTATCCAATGTCCACACGATTGCCATGAGCTCGAGTCGTGACGAATGATACACTCGCTCTGTTTCGGTGGTTTTCTTGGAAACACAATAAACCAAATGGAACTTTCCATCATTTCCCTTTTGCAGAATCATTCCTCCAAGACCATCTGCTGACGCATCTGTATGTACTTCTGTTTCAGCCTTAGGGTTGTAAAGCATTAGGTTCGGTTTCGTCAGAAGCGCACTTTTTAAATCAAGGAAAGCTTCTTCTTGATCTTGTTCCCAACGGAATGGACACGTTTTCTTAGTCAGTCGAGTTAAGGCTTCAGCTCGTTTAGCATACATTGGGATGAATCTTCTGAAATATCCGGTAAGACCCAACCAACGTCTCACTTCATGCACGTTCACCGGTTGTGGAAATTCTTCGATCGCCAGTATTTTGCGTTTACCTGGTTGTAACCGATTGTGAGAAATCACGAATCCCAGGTACTCTACCTCACTTTTACCAAATTCACACTTGCTTATTTTACAGGTTAGCCTTGCCTTTCTCAGTGCTTTAAGTACAAGTTCAAGTCTAGTCATCAATTCACTCCACGAGTTCGCAGGAATCAATATATCGTCCAAATAGCAAAGAGCAATAGTGTTGCGCAATTTGCCCAACGCTAAGTTCATAACACGTTGAAACTCACTTGGTGCGTTACGGAGTCCAAACATCATCCGCTCGAACTGACCTGTTGTATCGGGTGTTATAAAGGCCGTTTTTGATTTGGCACTTTCACTTAACGGAATTTGTAAATAGCCATGAGCTAAATCTATTACAACAAACATTTTGCAGTTTGATAGCTGCTCGAGCATATCGTCAATATTCGGAAGCGCGTAGTTTGTTTTCACTGTTTGTTTATTTAGTCGCCTGTAGTCGACGACTAACCGCTGCTCTCCTGTCTTTTTCTTCACGAGTAGCACAGGGCTCGCGTAAGGCGATTGTGTTTCAGTTATCACTCCATTTTCCTTCCACTCAGTCACGATTTTGCTGATTTCCTCTCGTTCAGATGCGGTTGTTTTATACGGTTTATTTGAAACGGGTTTACTTCCCTCTTCCTCGATTATTTCCATTTCTGTAAGATTGGTACACCCTAGTTCTGTCATGTTCAGGGCAAAGCAATCACGGTATTCGTTCAACAATTTCAGCAGTTCTTCTTTATTATCTTGCGTCATTAATTCGCCTATTTTCAAATCTTCTGCAATAATTGGACGGCGGCAATTATTTTCTTCAACGGTATGGATCTCGTACTCTTCATTACTTGATGTCTTGGGACTCTTCGGTTCGAACTCCTCATCTTTTTCAACAATCGTAACTATTTCTCCTCGGCCAATCGCTTTGTTTTTCGCTACATACATATCGTTACACACAGTGTTCATTATGGGTACGTTGATTTGTCCATCGGTATTTTTAAATAAACCACCATTGTACATCAACAGAGAATCTTCTGGTGCCTTATTTTTCACATTTATGAAGTTAACACTGTTTGCTGCAAGAATAGTGTCCGCGCTTGCAAGTAGTTTCACTTTAACGTTAGCTGTACATGGTAATTCCATTTGCGAGAATGGTTCGTCCTTCTTATCTCCGATAATAAGTTCTTCTCCCATTTTTAAGATAGCAACGTGGGCAAGATCTGTCCACGTCCTTCCGATCAGCATTTCAGTAAGTTGTGATTTATCAGGCACAACTAGCACTTCAACGTTCTTTCCAATGACACTGTCTATTACTATGTCAGCAGTTGCAATACCTATTGGGTGTATTGGGTCACTCGATGCATTGCCAAAACTGTACAATGTTTTCGAAGTCTGTCCTATTTTCAAACCACACTGAATTGCAGCTGTGGCCTGGATAGTGCAACATGAGCTACCTGTGTCTAGTAAGGCACTCATCACATGATTGTTAATTTGCGCTTGTTTCACATATTTCGAAATATCACCAGTTACACTGACATTAGAGAATGTTGCTTGCATATTTTCGGATTTAGGTGTAAACTGATTATACATACTCGGCTGCTGCGGCTGCATCTGCGACGTACAATTTCTTCTTGTATGTCCTTCCTGCTTGCATTGTTGACAGCGAAGAATACGTTTAGGTTCTTGACAATCTCGCGATATGTGTCCATGATTGTTGCAATTGTAGCACCTCGGCTCTCCTTTCTCGTTGTAACTTGGCGGTCTTACGAAACGTGGTAGGCCTAGGCCTACAGGCTGTTTCATGGTTTCATTTTTACCGTAGCGAGTTTCTTGATTACGATTACTTGTTTCACTTCTTGGCTCTAACGGTGTATTCCGCTTAGTAGTTTCAGACGATGTATGATTAGAAATAAACTTTGGCTTACTGTTATTGTCTTTCCTGATCATTTCCAATCTTTCACGGTCAATCTCTTCAAATGCTCTTATATCGTGTAGGATGTCATCATCAGTAGTATGGTTTTTGGCTAACAACATACTCGCGAGTTCTCTCGACCACAATCCGATTATAATCTGGCGTTTCATATCTTCTAAGTTCAGGTTTATACTTTTGCAAAGTCGCACTTTATCATGAAAGTAACTTTGTGTATTCTCTCCTTTCACCTGGACTCGGTTCTGCATTTTCTTCCAGCGTTCTGGAAGGCTCGATTCACTGACGAATGTAGCTCGGAACTGGCGTGTAAACTCTTCCCATGTGGTTAGGCTATGGCGACGGCCTTGAAACCAGTTTGCCGCTCCTCCAACTAAATGCGAACGGGCCGATTCAATTTTGAACGAGTCTGGCCACTGATGTAGATTTGCGGAACTCTCCAAATCGTGCAGCCAATGTAGTGCTTGACCACTCGATTGTTCTCCATCAAAATTACCGATTGCCTTATCTAGGTCCGGCATTATGTGATACTGTTGTGGCGCTAGGCCTAGGCCTACACCTCTTCCCTGCTGTAGTAAGTTAGTCATAAACTCGTCTCTTACACGATCACGTTCCATCATCATTCTTAAAAGTTCTTCAGTTGTTAATGGTGGTTGAGCTTCTCCATCATCCTGTGGTGGATGGTTATCAGGCATCGCGTAATTGTAGCGTAACATTAGCTCGTGGTAATTTGTAGGTTAGGACGTACCTTATTCGCGGGACGCGTGATTTCGGCAAATACGGTAGGCTTTCACTGATGTGTTCTCATCGCACTTCTGATTTGTAATCGGTTAATGTCAGGACGGGACGGATACGGGTAATTACTGACGGAAACGCAAGCTTGGTTATTGATGAGTATTTAATGGTTCAAGACACGGATAGTTACAGACACTCGCGGATATGATCGGATACAACGAACGACACCACCTCTCCTCCTCGCTGTCTGTATCGAACTGGCTTCCTGCTCTGCCCACTCTGCTCGGTCACGCTCAGGGCGCGATCGGAAAACGTCAACACCGCTCCGCTCGGGTAGCGCTCAGGGCGCGATCGGAAAACGCTAACACTACTTAAGAAGTTACACCCTCCGTTGAAAAATAAGAATTATAGTTTTTATTCTTCAACAGTATTATGAAAATGCATTAATTGAGGTTTTTGACCGTTTTTGGTAAAAATATACATAAATTATAGAAATTGGCTGATTTCAGTCTATCTACCACAAACTTCCAGTTTTAAGAGGATTCTTGCATACGGCTGGGATTCCTAAGGGTTTCAACCAAAGTTGACAAGTCGTAGTTTTTAAACGTTTCAGGCTCCAAAAAGCACAATTTGTCCATTTCGTCATATTATAATAACTTCCATCGAAGATACACCCTGCGTTGAAAAATAAGAGTTATAGTTTGCATTCTGCAAGAGTATTATGAAAATGCATTAATTGAGTTTTTTGGTCGCTTTTGGTTAAAATATGCATAAAATATAGAAATTGGCGGATTTCAGTCTATCTACCACAAACTTCCAGTTTTAAGAGGAATCTTGCATACGGCTGAGATTCTCGAGGGTTTCAACCAAATTGCACAAATCGTTGTTTTAGAGCGTTTCAAGCTCCAATAAGCACAATTTGTCCATTTCGTTACATTTCGATAACTTCTTTAGAAGTTACACCCTCCGTTGAAAAATAAGAATTATAGTTTGCATTCTTCAAGAGTATTATGAAAATGCATAAATTGAGTTTTTTGGTCGTTTTTGGTGAAAAAATGCATAAAATATAGAAATTGGCTGATTTCAGTCTATCTACCACAAACTTCCAGTTTTAAGAGGAATCTTGCATACGGCTGGGATTCCTAAGGGTTTCAACCAAATTGCACAAATCGTTGTTTTAGAGCGTTTCAGGCTCCAATAAGCACAATTTGTCCATTTCGTTACATTTCCATAACTTCTTAAGAAGTTACACCCTCCGTTGAAAAATAAGAATTATAGTTTTTATTCTTCAAGAGTATTATGAAAATGCATAAATTGAGGTTTTTGACCGTATTTGGTTAAAATATACATAAATTATAGAAATTGGCTGATTTCAGTCTATCTACCACAAACTTCCAGTTTTAAGAGGATTCTTGCATACGGCTGGGATTCCTAAGGGTTTCAACCAAAGTTGACAAGTCGTAGTTTTTAAACGTTTCAGGCTCCAAAAAGCACAATTTGTCCATTTCGTCACATTATAATAACTTCCATCGAAGTTACACCCTGCGTTGAAAAATAAGAATTATAGTTTGCATTCTGCAAGAGTATTATGAAAATGCATAAATTGAGTTTTTTGGTCGCTTTTGGTTAAAATATGCATAAAATATAGAAATTGGCTGATTTCAGTCCATCTACCACAAACTTCCAGTTTTAAGAGGAATCTTGCATACGGCTGAGATTCTCGAGGGTTTCAACCAAATTGCACAAATCAATGTTTTAAAGCGTTTTAGGCTCCAATAAGCACAATTTGTCCATTTCGTTACATTTCGATAACTTCTTTAGAAGTTACACCCTCCGTTGAAAAATAAGAATTGTAGTTTGCATTCTTCAAGAGTATTATGAAAATGCATAAATTGAGTTTTTTGGTCGTTTTTGGTGAAAATATGCATAAAATATAGAAATTGGCTGATTTCAGTCTATCTACCACAAACTTCCAGTTTTAAGAGAAATCTTTCATACGGCTGGGATTCCTAAAGGTTTCAACCAAATTGCACAAATCGTTGTTTTAGAGCGTTTCAGGCTCCAATAAGCACAATTTGTCCATTTCGTCACATTTTGATAACTTCTTTAGAAGTTACACCCTCCGTTGAAAAATAAGAAATATAGTTTGCATTCTTCAAGAGTATTATGAAAATGCATAAATTGAGGTTTTTGGTCGTTTTTGGTTAAAATATGCATAAAATATAGATATTGGGTTAATTTAGTATATCTACCACAAACTTCGAGTTTTAAGAGGAATCTTGCATACAGCTGGGATTCCTAAGTGTTTCAACCAAAGATGACAAATCGTTGTTTTAGAGCGTTTCAGGCTCCAATAAGCTCAATTTGTCCATTTCGTCACATTTCGATAACTTCTTTTTAAGTTACACCCTCCGTTGAAAAATAAGAATTATAGGTTGCATTCTGAAAGAGTATTATAAAAATGCATAAATTGATTTTTTTTGTCGTTTTTGGTTAAAATATGGATAAAATATAGAAATTGGGTGTTTTGAGTCTTTTTACCTCAAACTTCCAGTTTTAAGAGGAATCTTGCATACGGCTGGGATTCCTAAGGGTTTCAACCAAATTGCACAAATCGTTGTTTAAGAGCGTTTTCGGCTCCAATTAGCACAATTTGTCCATTTCGTTACATTTCGATAACTTATTAAGAAGTTACACCCTCCGTTGAAAAATAAGAATTATAGTTTTTATTCTTCAAGAGTATTATGAAAATGCATTAATTGAGGTTTTTGGTCGTTTTTGGTTAAAATATACATAAATTATAGAAATTGGCTGATTTCAGTCTATCTATCACAAACTTCCAGTTTTAAGACGAATCTTGCATACGGCTGGGATTCCTAAGGGTTTCAACCAAAGTTGACAAATCGTTGTTTTAGAGCGTTTCAGGCTCCAATAAGCACAATTTGTCCATTTCGTCACATTATAATAACTTCTATCGAAGTTAAACCCTGCGTTGAAAATTAAGAATTATAGTTTGCATTCTGCAAGAGTATTATGAAAATGCATAAATTGAGTTTTTTGGTCGTTTTTGGTTAAAATATGCATAAAATATAGAAATTGGCTGATTTCAGTCTATCTACCACAAACTTCCAGTTTTTAAGAGGAATCTTGCATACGGCTGGGATTCCTAAAGGTTTCAACCAAATTGCACAAATCGTTGTTTTAAGGCGTTTCTGGGTCCAATAAGCACAATTTGTTCATTTCGTCACATTTCGATAACTACTTAAGAAGTTACACCAACCATTGAAAAATAATAATATTAGTTTGCATTCTGCAAGAGTATTATGAAAATGCATAAATTGAGTTTTTTGGTCGTTTTTGGTTAAAATATACATAAATTATAGAAATTGGCTGATTTCAGCTATCTACCACAAACTTCCAGTTTTTAGAGGAATCTTGCATACGGCTGGGATTCCTAAGGGTTTCAACCAAATTGCACAAATCGTTGTTTTAGAGCGTTTAATGCTCCAGTAAGCACAATTTGTCCATTTCGTCACATTTCGATAATTACTTTAGAAGTTACAC
>CAMDTW010000645.1:0-39242 GCA_945910005.1 Isoperla grammatica
TCTCTCTCCCACCCGATCGAAGAGATGACCTTGGTCAGACAGCCAACCTCCCGTGGGTGTCATCGTTGGTCACGCCAATCAATTACAACCATATTTGCCGTCGTGTCACTGGGTCGTGGCACGTTGCTTTGGGATACATACCTGACTTCTGTCTTCAGGTTTATTTAGGCGTGTGGTAGTTCGGGAAGAGTTCTGTTCGAGGTCTCAAAATTTATGAAGCCAAAAACGGTGCGCAGACACTTGGTCTAATGACATTTCGTCTACTTGACTGTTTGGTCTACAGACATTTTTGTCTATTGCATAACTTCGTCTACTGTAAAATCTTGTCTACTGGTCTACTGTAATTTGGTTTAACATAATTTTCCGTCTAATTATCTAATTAATAGATGGTAAAAAAGCTATTTTGTAATACATTTTATTCATCATCACTGTCTTCATCTGTTTACAAATAAATTTGGTCTAGCATAATTTTCCATTTTCTAACATAATTTTCATAAAAATAAAATCATTTACGTTGTTTTTGTTGTTGTTGTTGTTGTTGTTATTGTTGTTGTTGTTGTTGTTGTTGTTGTTGTTGTTGTTGTTATTGTTATTGTTATTGTTATTGTTGTTGTTATTGTTATTGTTGTTGTTGTTGTTGTTGTTGTTGTTGTTGTTGTTGTTGTTGTTGTTGTTGTTGTTGTTGTTGTTGTTGTTGTTGTTGTTGTTGTTGTTGTTGTTGTTGTTGTTGTTGTTGTTGTTGTTGTTGTTGTTGTTGTTGTTGTTGTTGTTGTTGTTGTTGTTGTTGTTGTTGTTGTTGTTGTTGTTGTTGTTGTTGTTGTTGTTGTTGTTGTTGTTGTTGTTGTTGTTGTTGTTGTTGTTGTTGTTGTTGTTGTTGTTGTTGTTGTTGTTGTTGTTGTTGTTGTTGTTGTTGTTGTTGTTGTTGTTGTTGTTGTTGTTGTTGTTGTTGTTGTGGTTGTGGTTGTTGTGGTTGTGGTTGTTGTTGTTGTTGTTGTTGTTGTTGTTGTTGTTGTTGTTGTTGTTGTTGTTGTTGTTGTTGTTGTTGTTGTTGTTGTTGTTGTTGTTGTTGTTGTTGTTGTTGTTGTTGTTGTTGTTGTTGTTGTTGTTGTTGTTGTTGTTGTTGTTGTTGTTGTTGTTGTTGTTGTTGTTGTTGTTGTTGTTGTTGTTGTTGTTGTTGTTGTTGTTGTTGTCGTCGTCGTCGTCGTCGTCGTCGTTGTTGTTGTTGTTGTTGTTGTTGTTGGTACCGTTGTTATTGGTGTTTTTGTCGTCGATTTTGCTTATGTGGGTTGTGATATTGTTATTGGCGTATAACCAATAAGTAATAACCACTAAATCGTCGTCTGCATTCTATGTTCTTGAAAACAAAAGTCACCTAATTAGTAACGAAAGGATGTCGCAATCAAAATCGTAAAATGAATTACACAACGTTTAAATACTTATGTCCACTGTCGGCCTATACATGTTTTTCTTTAATTATAACCAATTTTTTAAATCGCCATACATTTTAACTTTTTTGTATTTCCATCAATGTAAAACCACTTCACAACAAAACACTAATTACAATGCAAGTTATCAATGCGTACATGATTTTTAATAATAGACATACATAATATACAAACAAGCGTTACGTTTAATACAAGCAGTAGGCTATACCTTTTCTATAAAAATGCGTCTCGCAGCGCAAAATGTAATATATAATAACAATAAGAGACTTCCAGAGAGTAAATCGTTGTCATTGTATACAAGCACACATATGGTTGGTAAGGGCGTGTTTTCATGTGAATAATAACATGCGTAAAGCGGTGGTTGCGACCGTGGATGTCCAACGTGCAAGGAGTCGTCTATGTTGTCCCGTAATGTTCGTCGTTACCCGCTCGTTGAACTCACATATCTAATAGAAATGTGCATTCATTGTCGGCCAGCTGTCAACCCCTTTGTCTTCAAAGTCCAACGTTTAGTTATAGTCTAGACCAGTTGCAAGAAGCCAGACTTTCAGTTTTTGTCTCAGACCTACCAATATATCGAGCAATGTAAGATTCGAGTTTCCTTCTAAACAGTGGTGCGAGTACAATGCGCCAGTCAGTCCGTCAGTGTGAACAAGAGAGCTCGTGCCTCACCTGCTCTATATAAGCACACAAGCACATTACGTACTTATAAGTATTACGATACAATGTCTTTCACCAGGCGCGTAGGAAGTCAACGAAGGGTTGATTGAAGTGCTTACAAAGGGAAGTGGGGGTGGATTCTTGATGTATCGAACAACGCTCTGAAGGCATATTTGTTTACACCTTTGCGGGTACAAGACGGTGCCAAAATGAAAATTTCCCAAGCGGAACAACTACTATGCGAAATATCTCCCTAACGGAAATAGATTGCTGAGCAGTGTTTCGACGTTAGTTCAGTTTCTATAACATAACTTACCATGACAAAATCTCTTTGAATAAATGTTGCAACGTAGCACAATGCCACTTCTGAGCGGCGTGAGTTCGTTTTAGCAAGGGTTTGAGGGAAGCTGATGTATCACTAATTACTATGTCTGCTGGAGATCTACCTTCTAAGGATGATCGCGGCGGACTATGTGTGGCCAACACATAGCGGTCAGAGATAGTCTTACCTGCTGGAGCCACTAATTGTGGAATACCGCGAACTAGGCTCGCCGTATAGATCACCGCTGCATGGGAAGACATGTTTGATGATACTCAAGTGTAAATATTAGCTTCTATTCGCGCCTCCCAGGTACAAAATTCGTTCTCACATAACATGTATTGATTGATACTGTTATGGTGAAAGAAATACTCGAATGACTTGTTAGTTGTTACTACAGAAACATTCACTCTGACTAATCCACTGATTGAGAGAAAACGAGAAATTGCAAAATTCAACAATCTAGGTGATTTAAATGTTATTTTGCCAGCCCCGGTGGTCTAGTGGTCAAGAACCCACCCGGAAATTAGAATACCTGGATGCAATTCAATTTTAGTGCAGGTTGGATATTTTGTTTATAGTTTTAAATCTTATCAGTCCAACAACATGTTTTTATTCGAATCAAGAGTCAGTTACAGGTTATATGAAGTATGAACCAGTGCAATTACTTCACTTGCGGTTCGTTCTAAAATTATTATTAGTTACGTTTTCATGACATATTATTGGTTAGTCTAGTACAAATATAATGAATTGCGGTATTACCACTTGTTCTGTTAAACATGCTTAACCTTGTGGTAATCGAGAAAAGTGTGTAGAGAAAAATAAACCATATACAGCAGAAACATGTAGGTGACTTAAAGCAATATAATTTAATATAAACATATTATTGTATATATTTATTAGAAGCTGAAATGAAGCTGGTCTGTGACTCCTACCACACAACCACCAGTTTACAAGGTGCCACTTTTACCTTTCTCTCTCTCTCTCTATCTCTCTCGTTCCCACTCGTCCAACTACCTATTGCTGTGAGCCCGAAACTAAAGTGCAGGTGATGAGCTATAACCAAACAACACCTGTTTGATTTTCTGATCTAGATGAAAATTATGTTTTCTTAATTTCTCCTTCAGAACAAAAACTGTGGAGAGGTCGTTATACATATTAATGATATTGTATGTTGAACTAGATAATTATTATGCTTTGTGTACCCTACGTCCTCACTAACGAAACAATCGGACAATGATTCGGCTCTCTTGTTTAAGCAGATTGTTATAGTCATTGGTAGTTGCCTGAGATAACCATAATTATGATTCTCAGTTTTTCACGATGGGTTTGTACTTGTTTTTTATATGATTGCCGACCGAAATTGATTAAGACTCTATAACCTATGAATGTGATCTGTGTATTGATATCCTCGTAAATTTCTGCTAACGATTTTTTAAATCGAATCATTTTTTTAGTTAAATATAATTGGCTTAGTTAAATAGATGATGATTCAAGTAAAAAATATTAAAATGAAAAGTTCAAATATGTTCCGTATTCCTGCCTCACAAATTATAGTCTCACACACTTAAATGGAATTTATTTAAGTTTTTTTCGACAATTCTCTTTACTAATATTCATAACAGGAGCGTATGTGATATAAAGTTCTGAGTTACATCGATTTGCATTTTGTTATTTCGACATCGATGTAGTAATTTTACGTTGATGTGCCACCTTCGTATTTTATACATCTATTTAAATTTATGTTCACGGGTTGGGTGGGGTTGTAATTTATAATTGTGTTGTATTTATTGATATTTACCCGCCCGAGAGCGGGAAGGCCATGATGTAGGGCACAAATTGCCCTCTGTAGCCATGTAAAAAAAGTGGACTTATAATCTAGACTAAGGACTAACTGATAATAGAAAGTGGCAAACAGGGTGTAAAGTTGTTTAAAACACACTAAAAGGTCAAACAAACAAATAGTTAAAATTGTCAGAACACACTATATAGGCATCGTAAAAACACACGCAAATGACACGATTAATTAATAAACAAACAAAAATAGGTCAAATAGTAAGAACACACTAAAAAGTAATCGGAAAAACACACGCGCGCTTTTCTATTCTTCTGGTGAAAAAGTGACAAACACAAACCAGTGGCAGTTTCACCATTCCATACTCCAGAGATACTCTATTCCATTATGGGTTTTACTGCTTATACTTATGGACTGTTGTTGCCGTTTATTACTCTGTACTGAACTGTTGTTCACTTGTACTTACACTTACATGTCGTAAAACAATTAACGTATAGCCTCTGAATTGCTCAAGTACGTACTACACAATCACAGATGAAAGACTATCACTAATACAAAACTATGGGCTCCCGGCACATGTGGAAACAGCCAAGCGTATACTCGTATACTATGCATCAGTTTGCCACTCCTACAAAGTTGGATATCCAACATTACAGGTTTTCTGGATCACTAAATAAGCTCCCTCCCTTCATGTGCATCATTGCATTTGCACCCCGTGTCGGTTTGATTACAAAATTGGCCAACGGTTCAATTAGAGGCATGTAGCAATTCACATACACGTGTAATGCAGCTCTATTCTTTGAACTTACCGCCGGGTGCTACAGGTTTACAGCAGCAAGCAATGAATGATTTAACTATTGTTACTTCATAGTGATAGCGTTTACAAATTTATCGCACTGTGGGCAACCAACTAATAAAATAGCTATAGCATGCTTCGCTGTTGAGGTGGTTGTTTGACAATAGTCATATTCTGCGTCGTACAAGGGTAAAGGGCAATTACCTCGTCATTACTGTTTTACCATAGTTACCATATTGTAGCTATTTAAGACACATTACTGGTATTTCCTATTATGACAAGCCAGAGCCAATTAGGCGCAAAAACTACACAATCCACTGAAATATATTGTAAAACACTGCTTCTTGTTCTGCGTTACCGGACTTCTGGTTTCCAATCAGGAAACGCGGACACTACCTTTTAAATGCAACATGGCTAATATGCAAACAATTCAACAAAACAAGAAAGGTTAGATTTTCCCCGATGCATGGAGATGTGCAGAGAAATACCAACGTGCCTGAGTCGTTGTTGCTGTACTTTAGTGTTGTGCTTTCAATTTTGAAGGTATATAACATTCATTCCTAACCAGCCTGATGTTCAATACGCATTTTTTGTTAATCAATTTAATATTTCTACAATACGGTTTATTCCAGTTTGGCTGAACTTTTACGACTTAGCTCCAAGTATTCACCAGAAACGATAAGACAATTTAGTATATGACCAAAGCATAGATGATAGAACTGAATGATTAGTAGTGTGGGGAAACAAAAGTATGCATACAAATAAAACATTCCATCAAATCTACATCGCTGTCATCATGAAGGAAGCCATGGGAAAAAACACAAACAGCAAAAATCTAGAAAATAACAAGTGATTCTATGGTCAGCGAAGCAAAGCCAAAGGTTTCTTTGTTCGTCTATCGTTTGAAGTGAAGTGTAGGTAAGTACACAAAAGAATCACTAAATACTATAGGATGCACACAAATTACGAATATTATATAGCATTTGTTTAGTTTGAGGAAGAATACAAAATATCATCTATATGTATAAACGTATGTGGTTTGTTTTGCTACATCAAATCAGTTGTATCGCACTGGCTTTCTCACTCTTGCGTGAGAATATTGTAATGAAATCCAGAGTTGGCAGTTGAACATGGTTTTGGTGGCCTACATGTTCCCAGTATTGGTGGTCTGGTGGTCTATTGCAGTGGTTCGCAACCGGTGGGAAGCTAATAAGGGGGTGGAACTGAGTCACTTGGACGCAATGATTTTCTAAAATTCAGAATTGAATTTGAAAATGTGAATTATAACACTCATTATTTCCTCACTTCCAGTGGCGTCAAAAAGCGGGCCATAGCCCCCTCCCCCCCCCCGCACCCCTAGAGAATTCCACTTGCAATGATTCTGTAGGGGACGTTTTCCTACACACTGGCAAATCTTTTTGTAATTGCAACCCTTTGCTAATTTTAGGTCGTTTAGGTTTACAGTCTCATTATAGACGATTATGAATGAATAAAGTAAGATCTATTCATTTGAAATTATAGGGCAATATTATTTTACATATACTAAGCACTGTTTGAAGTTTGAACTAAATAACATGTGTGGTAAATGTTATAGGTTGCATTTCTGAGCATGTGTATATTATTTGTGTGGTATATGTTTCTTGTGTGTAGTCTGCCTAACTACATATTAGTGTATCAAAGCAATGTTGTCAAACGTAGATGTCACTGCTGTCTGTAGCCATGTTGTTGAAGACTTGTTCGACGTTCACTGGCATTTGGGTTTAGAAGGCATTTCATTTAAATAATAGCAGGTGATGCAACCAATGGCACGTTACACATTGCATATTAATCTATTCTAGATGTGAGTGTGTGTGTGTGTGTGTTTAAAAAATGCCACGACCCATATGGTCATTATAAATATTCCAACTACAAAATTACTTTTATTAGATGCAGCTTTTGACATTAATTAACAGTCATCTGTTATGCCGGTGGTGTTTCATTCAATAAGTGATAACATCATAATCTACCAAATACCACACTTATCTGTGGCCTAGCGGTTCATACATAATTGTTTCATAGTAATTATTTTCCTTAAACAACAATTGTAACCTAGCGTATGTTTTATTATTAGTTTAATTTTAAATGGATACAGGACACAAGCCAATGTGGAAGGACTGGCTTCTTGTATCCTTTCATCATTACTCATTAGGCATTAACATTTAGTAATAACCATGCAATGTACCATGTTTGATGTTGATAGATAAATAATAAAAACAAAATATATATAAAACATACCAACTAACCAAGCAATGCAGTGTTGTATCCCTCCCTATCGCACACAATGTTCCCCAGCATTGAAACCAGCCACATCGACCAGGTGAATTCATCAGCAAGAATTATTTGTGGCGTCAAGTGGCAAACAAAATAATATACTATTGACAAAGCATCATTCATTATTCTACGCGTGTGTCTACAGCAAAGTAAATGAAACCCATTACATTCCTTTCTTAGCTTTTTTAAAACCCTGCCATTAATATCTCTATCTTTCAAAATCTTGCAGCCTTAAAAGCGTACAGTGATGGGTGTATTTTGAAAAGGACAAACGTGGGTAATTAAAATGGTTTGCACACACGAAGACCACGCATGTGGAGGACTACAAGAATAAAGATACATAGCCAAGGGAGCTAGCTATTGGAATCATTCGAATGAAAGATGATGAGAACAAGGCCGATATCAGTGAAAAGTTCTGCCGTATTTGTGTAATTAACCGTAAAACTAAAATTTTAAAAAATTTGGTTAGGTAAACAACGGTAAATAAGAGTTCTTCAGCAGGAAGAATTTGGCTTATACCCGAAATGTTGCATGGATGTTTGAAATAGAAACAAAGGTTGATTGATGCATGTTAATTTTGTTTAGATGATGCGATAATTATGTTTTGTCGAAAAATTGTTTTTGGCATTTTAAAACATTGTAAAACGTAATATCCGTGATTATTTTTTCAACTCATGGTATTTTTATTTTTTTATTTTTACGTAGGCTTACACGCATCGGTGCCTTTACATGTATGGAAGTAGGAACTGTACATGTTCTCAGACGTAGACGCAAAACAAGAAATTCTAAAAATGAACGAAAGTCAACCATAAAATGTTAGCAATTACTGATACTACCTGCAAATTAATTTCGTTGTGCAATTGTTGTTGTGATGTTGTATAATACTATCGACTTTATTACGTAAGTACATGCAAGGTCTTGTAGGCTGAGCAGACAATGTACTTTGTGGCTAGGACAAGACTGATACAGCAGCACCCGCTAGTGTTCCGCTTGGTGACAATCTTTGATGAAGGTATTCTGCATGATTATACGAACAAGGTCGCGCTCACAGAGCTCTCGAGTTTTATTCTTGGAAAACTATTATCGAACTATTATTAAATGCCTTTTATGTTTCCACGAACTCGAATTGAAGAGATTCAATTTCTGATATATTTATGAGCTCAATTGTTGGACAGTCAATTGTTATACACCCATCATGGACAATGATTAAATCATAAATTTAAATTTAACATGCAACATTACGAAATATTACGAATCTAAATAGGCTATCCTGTACCTCCAAGGTAAGTGGGCACTAGATTTATAATCCTTCAATCTAACACTGACGTGCAGGATGAGTGGGTGTGTACGTCCAATGAACTGTTTCTTAGTTCAGTGTTGTGACCAGATAATTTATCTTTTATCTAGATAAGATAAAAGATAATTTGTAAAAAAATTATCTAGATAAAATATCAAAGATAAAAATAATTATCTAGATAATTTTGTTTAGACAAAAAATAATTTTTTTAAAATAATTTTTATTGATGTGTTTCTAAAAAAGAATTTTTTCCAAAAAGTTTTCTTATCATTATCAATCATAATAATATGGATGGATAATACGGAATAGGATAGCTGGGTTCAACTGGTAGAAGTTTTTATATTTTAAAAAGTGGTTTATTTATTGTGTTGTCTCTACATTTTTGTTTATTATTTTATCTTTTTTTTATCTAAAAGCTTCAAAATATATGATAAGGTTAACTTTGTTTAATCTAGGTATAAGATAAGGTATCTCAAAAGCTTATCTAGTTTAAGATAAAAGGTAACAAAATTTGTCCAGATGCTTTATCTAGATAATTTTATCTAGATGTCACAACACTACTTATGTTTCATATTTTTGGAATAAAGTCAACCTAACAAGGGTGAAACATTTACAATGAAGATCAACTTCAGTGCCTTCTAATCTGAATAGTATAAATACTCCCACGAAGAGTCAACCTAACAAGTCAACCTAACAAGGGTGAAACATTTACAATGAAGATCAGCTTCAGTGCCTACTAATCTGAATAGTATAAATACTCCCACGAAGAGTCAACCTAACAAGGGTGAAACATTTACAATGAAGGCCAACGTGGGAGGACGTAGATGTGGGTTTGAATCCCGCGTAATGCGTTATTTGTTTCTTGTAATTGTCCTTCATCATCTCCATCTATCACTCTTCGTCGTTACGAATATTGTTATTGCAATGTAACAAGAATCACCGTCATCACCACCGCCATCGTCATCATCATCATCATCATCATCATCATCATCATCATCATCATCATCATCATCATCATCATCATCATCATCATCATCATCATCATCATCATCATCATCATCATCATCATCATCATCATCATCATCATCATCATCATCATCATCATTCATCATATTATGCAAACGGAACAGGTTTTTCTCAACACTCTAAACGTTGTACAATTGAATACTTACTACAACTGAAACAGGAATACAATAATATTGCTAATTAAAAATACAAAACGACTACGAGACATTACAATTACGAAACACCAAAGAACAAATACCAAGTGTGTCCATACATTATCTATGAGCAAAGAAACCCTCTAGCGAGGTCTGCCGAGCTATAAACGAATATAACAATTTTATTGTCATTCATTAATATTGTATATATTTGCAAAGATATTTGCAACCTAAAGCACATTTCCCTAAAAACACTTTAAACTTTATAGGTATCCGTTTTTGCAATGACGTCATGTATTTATAATAACGAGTTATTAAGCGAGCGAAGCGAGCGTCTCCATTAGACCTTTATGGCCCTTCGTTGTTTGTTTTTTTGTCTGTCGATAGCGGTCGAACGGAAAGTCTGCTCAACTTGAAATTTGGACCATCCACAAGCCTCGATGTGGATTGAGGGTGTATAGTTTTGTGGCAAAATCGTTTGAAAAGTCAACTAAGGTGTTTAGTTACTGCGAAATATTTTTCTGAAGCAAAATGGCGGCAAAATGTGAGGGGCCATATTTCATAAAGATTTTTCCGGTCACGAATATGTTCATTCTATGGCGATCTAAAAAGTATTGGCCAAGTTACACGAACGTTACTCGAAAATATTTTTCTGAAACACAGTAACGGCAAAATGTGAGGTGGCTATATTATACTAATATAAATGCGATCTGATACGTATTAGAGGCAGCAATAACATTTCTATTGTTAGTAATGGTGGCGGACCGCGGCGAAAACACTCCACAAAATGACAACGAAAATTCTTAGCAACGCACATTGCAAAGCATTCAACAATGTAGAGAAGTATAGCTATGAAAATTAAAAAAATGTTTGCAATGCGCATTCTTGTATTGTTGTAAATTGTTGTTTGTATTAGCTTTGAACACTTTTCGCCAGAAAGTTCGTAGATATGGACGCGCTCGCTTATCAACGCGTCATGACAGAGCGTTTTCCTAGTAATATAATAGTGTAATATAATGTCCATGATTTAGTTCTAGGTAAAAATACGATGGACGTAGGGTGTCTTGTAGAACCAGTGTAGGCCTACTGTGCTTTATTTCGTGAAGACGTCGCAAGAAAGTTAATGAGTCTGATAAAATATTTAAATGGTTTTACTCGTTATTTAAACCTATGTTGAACTATAACTAAATCTCAACATAAAAACCTTGAAAAAAAATCTAAAAAGTTGCTACAGTAATGTTATAGATATTGCGATGTAATCGGCACATTTAAAAAGTAGTTTTACGACTATAGAAAACACTTGTGTACACATCGTTATCGATACTAATAAATATGTAATACTATAATCATTCCGTGTAACTTGAATTAAATGGTTGAAGAAAAATAATTAAAGTGATGAGTGAGGATAAAGCTTGGCCTGTTCTAAAAGGCCACAATCGAAAACTTTGTGGAAATGCCACCAAAACAGACCTATTTTCAAACAACACAATTTCTATGTTGCAAATCCTCTGCACATGGGAAAGTATTATTTTTGTTAAAAGATAATGCAAAGTAGCTGAATTCACGGTTCCACTTGTTCTGAAAATATTAGAAATCACTATTTTTAATAGGCCCTTCTAAGAAAATATTTTTGTTTCTTCTGATATGTGGTGATTTGTTCCATTGATACACAGTAATATACTCAACATTTCGTAAATACTCGCTGTGTTCATGAATTTCAGATTTCATTCATTTCACCATTTTCAGAGTTTTTTTAATGACATTTCTATAAACGAGCATAAACCCACATTAAACGGCTGTGCTTTTATTTTGAGTAGTTGTGCCTTTGCTTTTTTGTTAATCATTCTACAAATGACATCTATAGTTATATTTGTCATCTATAGCCATTCACATAGACGTTCAAAAAGACTGAGCACTGACAGAAACAAAGTTACAGAATATACGTGAACGTACACGCGGTGTAGGCCTAAGTTTATAAATAATTATTTTTATTTGTGCTTAATTATACATTATTTTGTTCTGCTCAACTATACTCAAAATGTCAACAAACGACAAACTAAAAACGCGCTAAAAATGTAGTACAAGACACGTGTCGTGTACTCGTACATGCCAACATCGCGATACCCGAGGCTTATCACGCGGGGGCACCGGAAGATGAGACACGTGTCGTGTACTCGTACATGCCAACATCGCGATACCCGAGGCTAATCACGCGGGGGCAGACCGGAAGATGAGACACGTGTCGTGTACTCGTACATGCCAACATCGCGATACCCGAGGCTAATCACGCGGGGGCAGACCGGAAGATGTGACACGTGTCGTGTACTCGTACATGCCAACATCGCGATACCCGAGGCTAATCACGCGGGGGCACCGGAAGATGTGTCACGTGTCGTGTACTCG
The DNA here is from genome assembly GCA_945910005.1 of Isoperla grammatica. Lineage (NCBI taxonomy): Eukaryota > Metazoa > Arthropoda > Insecta > Plecoptera > Perlodidae > Isoperla > Isoperla grammatica. Next base: position 12,186 of record CAMDTW010000645.1, read on the forward strand.
TACATGCCAACATCGCGATACCCGAGGCTAATCACGCGGGGGCAGACCGGAAGATGTGACACGTGTCGTGTACTCGTACATGCCAACATCGCGATACCCGAGGCTAATCACGCGGGTGCAGACCGGAAGATGAGACACGTGTCGTGTACTCGTACATGCCAACATCGCGATACCCGAGGCTAATCACGCGGGGGCAGACCGGAAGATGAGACACGTGTCGTGTACTCGTACATGCCAACATCGCGATACCCGAGGCTAATCACGCGGGGGCACCGGAAGATGAGACACGTGTCGTGTACTCGTACATGCCAACATCGCGATAACCGAGGCTAATCACGCGGGGGCACCGGAAGATGAGACACGTGTCGTGTACTCGTACATGCCAACATCGCGATACCCGAAGCTAATCACGCGGGGGCAGACCGGAAGATGTGACACGTGTCGTGTACTCGTACATGCCAACATCGCGATACCCGAGGCTAATCACGCGGGGGCAGACCGGAAGATGTGACACGTGTCGTGTACTCGTACATGCCAACATCGCGATACCCGAGGCTAATCACGCGGGGGCACCGGAAGATGTGACACGTGTCGTGTACTCGTACATGCTAACATCGCGATACCCGAGGCTAATCACGCGGGGGCACCGGAAGATGAGACACGTGTCGTGTACTCGTACATGCCAACATCGCGATACCCGAGGCTAATCACGCGGGGGCACCGGAAGATGAGACACGTGTCGTGTACTCGTACATGCCAACATCGCGATACCCGAGGCTAATCACGCGGGGGCAGACCGGAAGATGTGACACGTGTCGTGTACTCGTACATGCCAACATCGCGATACCCGAGGCTTATCACGCGGGGGCACCGGAAGATGAGACACGTGTCGTGTACTCGTACATGCCAACATCGCGATACCCGAGGCTAATCACGCGGGGGCACCGGAAGATGAGACACGTGTCGTGTACTCGTACATGCCAACATCGCGATACCCGAGGCTAATCACGCGGGGGCAGACCGGAAGATGTGACACGTGTCGTGTACTCGTACATGCCAACATCGCGATACCCGAGGCTAATCACGCGGGGGCAGACCGGAAGATGTGACACGTGTCGTGTACTCGTACATGCCAACATCGCGATACCCGAGGCTAATCACGCGGGGGCAGACCGGAAGATGTGACACGTGTCGTGTACTCGTACATGCCAACATCGCGATACCCGAGGCTAATCACGCGGGGGCAGACCGGAAGATGTGACACGTGTCGTGTACTCGTACATGCCAACATCGCGATACCCGAGGCTAATCACGCGGGGCAGACCGGAAGATAAGACACGTGTCGTGTACTCGTACATGCCAACATCGCGATACCCGAGGCTAATCACGCGGGGGCAGACCGGAAGATGAGACACGTGTCGTGTACTCGTACATGCCAACATCGCGATACCCGAGGCTAATCACGCGGGGGCACCGGAAGATGTGACACGTGTCGTGTACTCGTACATGCCAACATCGCGATACCCGAGGCTAATCACGCGGGGGCACCGGAAGATGTGACACGTGTCGTGTACTCGTACATGCCAACATCGCGATACCCGAGGCTAATCACGCGGGGGCAGACCGGAAGATGAGACACGTGTCGTGTACTCGTACATGCCAACATCGCGATACCCGAGGCTAATCACGCGGGGGCAGACCGGAAGATGTGACACGTGTCGTGTACTCGTACATGCCAACATCGCGATACCCGAGGCTTATCACGCGGGGGCACCGGAAGAAGAGACACGTGTCGTGTACTCGTACATGCCAACATCGCGATACCCGAGGCTTATCACGCGGGGGCAGACCGGAAGATGAGACACGTGTCGTGTACTCGTACATGCCAACATCGCGATACCCGAGGCTAATCACGCGGGGGCAGACCGGAAGATGTGACATGTGTCGTGTACTCGTACATGCCAACATCGCGATACCCGAGGCTAATCACGCGGGGGCACCGGAAGATGAGACACGTGTCGTGTACTCGTACATGCCAACATCGCGATACCCGAGGCTAATCACGCGGGGGCACCGGAAGATGAGACACGTGTCGTGTACTCGTACATCCCAACATCGCGATACCCGAGGCTAATCACGCGGGGGCAGACCGGAAGATGTGACCACTTCTGTTACTCCACGACGCAAACCGTGAGCTCGGAGCTTGGCGACTTAGCATTCAATCCATCATCATCAGGAGGGAGGTGACGTACACCAGTCATTAGTAGACTGTAATAGCCTGTGTTTCAGTCGACCCGAGGCATTACCTATACACGAGACGGAGCAGGTTTTTACTACGAGCAGTGATATACCTATCCTACGTGTCGCGTCGCTTCACACGTATGGCGACTACCCATGCGCGCGCAACTCAAACGCAACGCAGCAACAAACACCTCAAAGACGATTGTAACAGCCATAAAGGGCTGAGGAAAGACGGGAATGTAAATAAAGGTATTAGCAAGTGGATTATCACTTGTGGTAAATGTTTCTTTTTACAACTGATTCACGACTAATCCCGTTAGAGAGCGGAGTTGCAAATGAGTCGCCTCTAGTGAGCAAGTATCGTGAGTGACGGGCTGTCCCAGCTTCCTCAACTCTCAGGTTATTAACACTTTTCACTCACTTTTCCTTTTGAGTTAATCTTGTCTGTTCAGTACAGCGCTCACCGCGTTTTTCGCTTTTTTTGTTTTTACTAAAATAACAAAAACCAAGAAAAATGTAAAAAATGTTTGAAACATTGTAAAAGGAAACCTAATAAATCACTTCCAAACATTTTAAAATTCTAGTTCAATTTCGGATTAAATAATGAAATCAATCATCAATCTCATTTGAGGCGAGGAACGTCGTCAGTACCAGTAAGTTATTATAACCTCACTGATTGACCGTTCTATTTAAAACAAATAATCTGCTTCGCGTAGGAGAATGGTAGCCTGAATGGCGTATTCTGCGTTATTAACAACATTTGTGTCTAATTGTATGTACACATTTTTAATATGAAGATCCAGTATTGAAATATCAAAATATCTTTATCATTTTCCCCATGGCAGCCACCATTGAAAACACTCAAATACACCAAATAGCTTATTTGATACAAATAACGTCTTATTCTTATTTGTTGATTTGACCCCGACACATAGCATTAATAAATATTTATTTTAAAAGTAAATTCCCTACTTTTGACTACTTTATTACGGAAAAGATCTATAACAGATAGCGTCGAGTAAAATTGCCAAAATGACAGTAAATGTAATGAAATTTAGATTGAAAGTTACAGAAGATACAAGTTATTCATTGCCTGAAAGTAACCGAATTACGTTGTGTGGCAAGTAACTATTTTAACTGTTAACAATTGGCAAGAACATCGGTACGTAGAGCCGGAGGCCCTGATTCGATCCTCAGTCGGCTCATATTTGTACGACAATTGCTATCAAAGGCCAGACTTGTTGCGGACTTGTTTGTTATAATCCCCTCCCTTCCCACGTTGCGATGAAACCACCCCCAACTCCACCCACGCGAGATGGCCAACGTATGAACTCGGAACCTTTGTTTGACCTTTCGCCCGGGCACAGGAGACAGTTAAGGTGTTGTTTTTTTGTACGGTGAGCGTATCAAATTATACGAAACTACTCATAGTAAACCAACAGTTGTTAGTGGAACTGTGAATTTTCATAATCCATATATGGTTTCAGTAATAGATGAAATAAATTACTTTGTGAAATCATTTTTTACTATTCAAAATGAAAAAAAAAAATCGATTTATTAAACTGAGCTAGTTTAAATTTGTAGTTCTTTAGATAATCGGAAATAAACTATTTTTATAAATACTTCTTCAAATTCAACCAGTTATTTTAACAATGTGTATGATTTTAATAAGCTTTCACAGCGATTGTCCCAACCACTTTTTTCGAATGTGCCCCGTGACTATAAATTAAGCAGTTTTCTCCCCAGAAGTCGGGTAGTGTATTCAAGGGTTGTCTCAAGAAAGTTGGGGTCCGGGGGCTTGCCCCCGGAAAAATGTTTGGATCTGTATGCCTATTGCTACAATGATTATAGGCCGACAACTTTAAAAATTGTTGTGATAATAACAATGGTGCAGATGATGTTTCTTGTGCATAGTTATGTTATTTTAGGATTTATAGGTACAATGGCAACTTGAAACACAGAACACTGTTGAATTTGATAACATAATTTATTTTGGTAATAATTCTAACATCGAATAAAATTAAGAGCTCCAAAATTATTTTAAAACAACATATACAAATTACGTGCCTACCCTAGTCACGCGTTGAGACTTGTCATCTAAAGAGTCATCTAAACGAGGCATCTAAATAGTTTCTCAGACAACAATGATCAATGAAGGGGCCGTTATTTTTATTTGTATATTTTTTTTTTTTTTTGGGGGGGAAGTATATTAGGATGTAAGTGATACTGAGGACGAGTCTTATATGACTTGTGGCTGAGGAAAACCTCTGAATTACGATGAAACAACTCGTCACAACCACCATCTCCAAGCAAGTACTGAAGGAAGCGCACAGCGGACAGCCGTGCACGTCTTTTGTTAAATGGCATGAATGACAGAACGGTTTATCTGTCTGATATCGCAACATCTTGTCCTCATGCCGGATATTGAGCACATGTGCTGCCGCCTACGCGTATACGCGTGCACCGAGCACCTCCTGTCAGCTTTCATTTGTCACATGGATTCCACGTGCATGGACATAGCCCTAATTGTAAACACCGTGTCAAGGCTACGGCAGTTACAGCACAGCCACGGAAACAACGGCGTAGAAAGTCTTACACTAACTTTTGTTTCTAATACGAGTGAAAGTGAAATTGTAAAGAATGTGAAAGAGGTATCGTTATGACGCTTGGTGAGACGAGTGGCTCAACCTATCTCGCTCTTGTCCGAGACAGCTTCGCGGTCGTTCAGATCCTGAGGGAGGGTCTCGTGGGAACAGAAATCTCCAACTATTTATTATAATATATCCGCACTATATGCTTTAATATACTCTCTCAATATATTTATTACACAGTATTTTCATTTTTCATTGTATACTGTGAATTGAATTTCTCCCTGTATTGTCACTATTCTACCGTTAGGCTTATGTTACCCCTATATTAGGGTAGTGTATTAGGGTAGAGGTCGCCATTTAGATATCGATCACCGGCAATCATGACTGAAGGTTTTCGAGATTTTCCTCTGGCACAAGCTGAATGCCAAATTGAGTCCACTAACAGTCCTCGGGACGTTCCTCTCCCACTTAGTTAGTTATGAAGAGGGTAACTTGTGGTACAACCGTCAACCGTCATAGTGTGCACCATAAAGTAGGGATTTCGAAGAAAATTTGTTATTTTTTGGGCAAGAAATTCCCACAGGCTTTTTGCAGAGTTCAAATATCATGCAGTTTCCCCCTTATGACCGAGGAAATCCCCGGAAATATAATTTGCTAAGGATTGCGGTGGTGGGAATCGAAACCGCGACCTCCCTACCAAAAGAGTCTCGTGTGCTACCGTTGAGTCACGTCTATAGGTTACCCAGTTCAAGATGAAACGCAAAGTAATGTTCTACCGCAGACTAAATAGATCAGCTGAACGCGCGTCGGCGCAGCATGCAAACAAATCGCAGAGTAATTTGTCTTGTTTTTCCAATAAAATGTAGGCTCGACGGTTGAGTATAATTAATTATTATGAAACGGATAACAGCTTCTAGCTACAGCAAAACCGCAATTCAACTTGAAGACAAGTATGGTACATTCGTTTCAACATACTAATGGAGAGAATAGAAATGGTATTACATTAAGAGTAACCAGTAATCACAACACAGATTACAGATTTTCGATTCATGAACGGAAGAAAATTAATTTAGTGTGTAAACTATTGATTGAATTGAAGCCAAATGTGTGTTTTGTGGGTGATGATTGGATTTCCACAAACTAAAGTCAACAGATGACAAGAAAAATAATTCAATCAGTGAGTACTTGATATGTAGTGTAGTCTACAATTAACACAATTCAATTGTAATGTAAGTTTTGTTGTTGGTAAAGATGTTATTTTTTTTTATGTGACTTGTGGGTGTGTGAATTTGAACACATTAATTTGAGATGTTTTGTTCGTATATAACCAAAATTTAACTTAAAAATTATAGACTTGAGAACGATGTAATGACAATATACATTTTCAAGGTTTAAATACGATGTTTAAAATAAAATGTAGAATGTTTTGCCCTTTTTATTTACGTCATTTAGTTTCCATAATACATAAAACTGCAATCAACTTGAGGGAATAAAAATGTGTTTCAACGTCTGTACCTGCTTACTTACTTACTTACTTACTTACTTACTTACTTACTTACTTACTTACTTACTTACTTATTTACTTACTAACTTACTAAGGGCCTACTTATTTATTTACTTACTTACTTACTTACTTACTTACTTACTTACTTACTTACTTACTTACTTACTTACTTACTTACTTACTTACTTACTTACTTACTTACTTACTTACTTACTTACTTACTTACTTACTTACTTACTTACTTACTTACTTACTTACTTACTTACTTACTTACTTACTTACTTACTTACTTACTTACTTACTTACTTACTTACTTTCTTACTAGAGAGAATATGTTCAGCATTGAACTTTGCCGGAACGCTCTCCCGGGCTGGGCCCTTAGTCTAGAGCAGATGAAAGAATACAGGGGCTGGGGGGATAATAAAAATTAGTGTGTGGATGAATGGGGGTAGATTCCTGCTACAATGATCAGTGTGATATTTTTAGTATTTTAAACGCTTAAAACATTGGTCTATTTTCGTTTGTCTCGTGAAAAAAAGAAAGGTGGAGGCAAGTAAATATCACTATAGGATATAGGACACAGAAATAGAATAGTGACAACACAACATAACAGTTGAGCAACGGGGTTTGTGAGGTCTTCAGTATTTTCTACATCTTGTTATAAAATCTTGATATTATTATAGCTCTTTGCCGATATGTTGACGTGTCCTAATTTATTGCAGCCGACAGCGCCTGAATACGAATTAGTGTTTATAACGACGGCGAGTTGAGCATACATAAGTTACTACTATTTTCGGTGCCATGTGTTCCTTCTTCAGTTTATGTCACTGTTGAAAACGCTTGGTGACATCTATGAATTTGTCCCGTTAAAACGGCAGCATATACATTATACACCACGTGACTTTTAAACGCACGTGTGCAGACTCTACAGGATCTCACGTTATAATTCATAATGTAAGTAAGCTGTATGTGATTGGAAGTCTGACTGACATTTTAATAAAAACAATAAGTACATTTCACAGCAAGCTAATATTCATAACCATCCGCTATATGTGGTATATCAATCAGCCAATTCGTTCATATATTCAGCACTAATTACTCTTACATGTGTTGTGTTATATATCTCAACATGTATGAGAAAGGTTAAATAAAATCGATTCTTTATTTTTCTTTTGGATTGCATGCGTAGGTACTCCATTACCGGGATAATCGAATTCAAACTTTTAACTCGACCGATTTATTAATCTCGGATTGGCAAAATGCATGGGGGCTTCTACCGGGCGCCATTTTTGATATCCGATTAACAGAAAATCGCCGGATTGAAGTTTGATGAAACCGGCCTTTAATCTGCGATACAATAATCTCGGACTAGTACCCATTATTACAACACACGTGTGTATTCATTCATTGGTCAAATTTGTGTGGAGAATCTCGGGACTCAAAGTTTGGTGAAACCGGGCAGGGCGTTTTTACGAAACTTTTCGGAGTACACAAAGGATGGTTACGTATACAGTGAATGAAGGTTATTTTATGTCTATTTTTTCTATCTACGTCTACTCGGTAAAATAACGTTAAACATATGAGTCCAAAACTTAAAAAAAAAACGAGACTTATAGTTAAACCATCTTGATTTCTGAGGGATGTCATGCCAATGTTTTAGATGCTAACAAAAATTTTTAACTAGGAAATAGACCCACATATATCGAGATGACAGGTAAACCAATGTATCGTCTTTGCGTAAACTTCAGACATTGGCTCAAGAAATCAATATTATTATCAGTCCCTTTGTATTCTATCTCTGTCCCTAGTATTGTCAGAGATGTAAAATGCTGTAGTTAGGCCTAGACATTGAAAATCCGTGTTAGTAGTTAGTAGCAGTTTAATCACCTATTTATGTTTTTCATTTGTAGGCCTATACATATAATTGTATACGAAAATATGTTGTTATCATTAAATACAAATTACCAGAACAGTGCAGACGATAGCAAGAACGCAATAACACTGGATTGGGAACAGATCAGCGCATGTATTTGCTATGTGTGGACAGTCTATCTATAACCTAAGCACCCTAAGTATATAGGCAAGCTACTAGCTACAGTAATATAATGAATCAATCGAAAGTGCATTTAACAGATTTTTATATTTATCTAATTATCCATCGATCAAGGACGTTACTTTCCAGTCAACAAATAGAGAAACAATTGAAAGCTTTCGCCCATAACACCGTTGTAGAACTCGTCGTTTTCTCGAAGTAAAGACGCGACCTTCTACTACTCCATAAATGGCTGGATAAGGAAGGTAGGTCTATGTGGGAAGAGCGACCCTGGTTTTCTCATATATCTATTCCAGTATTTGCCTTGAGAAGAAAGAAAAATGTGAAACGGCGGCTGACCTTCCCACATGTCAGGCATCGAACACAGGTCTTCCGAGCAGCGGCGACGCTGCACGAAGCGGTATCGTCCCGCCAGTCCGAGCGTTGCGTAGGTGGCCGAGGCTATATCGCGCATTTTATCGCTATCAATGCCAAACGAAAGTTCAAAACCTGTCCGACAGGGTGAGATCTATCGAAAGGTGTTACACTCTTGCGTTTTTTACTGGAAACTCGCGCGCGGGGACCTTTTGGGCCACCCGAGGCGTCGCACGTGCTGCCGCTGCAATACCGCGCCGCAAACACTCAAATACAAACAGACGAGCACAACCTGCTCACAAATGGTTTTGTGCCGTAGCGTGGCGAATTGCACGGTAAGGTTTCTAATGTTGGTTCGTAGGTTGCCTGATTGGCGAACGGCGATTACCGCGTATCAAGGTACCAGCAATGCAATTACCATCCTCATGCTATGGTTGCGAACACTCCTCCGAGATATACCAAGCAAGGGTAGCTCGAGGCCATTGTCTGCAATATGCATCGAGGTTGCGTTTATATATAAATTGTTGGTGACAAAACACTGCTTAGTTCAACCTTGTACGCTCGAACAATGTCCTATGTTTCCCATGCGTTAACGGTTAGCATCAGTAGGCATGGAGGAATATATTTTACCGTTGGTTCAGTCGATCGTTGGACAATTTCAGGTAATAACTATTTTATTTGAAGGGCAAATGGAGGGGTAAAAGAGTAAAGGTAGACTGAGGTAGAATAAATAGGCGCAAAAGATAATTCAGGATTTTCGCTGTAAAGGATGTGGATGTGTATATTATTATTAAAGTAAGAGACTAGCAAAAAGAGTCCAAACAACCGACACGAAGCAATTCACACTGGCCTTCTGCGCTACGCGCTGCACTTTGTGTGTGCTTACAGGCCGCGTGCTAGTGCGGTAGTTGCTAATGCCATCGCCCGTACTTCCTTCCCGCCAGTGATTCAAGCGCGCTCGGGCCACCTCGGCTCGGGCGACGAGCCAGTGGGTCCCCCCCCCCCCCCCCCCCTCATCGTGTGTGCTTACAGGCCGCGTGCTAGTGCGGTAGTTGCTAATGCCATCGCCCGTACTTTCTTCCCGCCAGTGATTCAAGCGCGCTCGGGCCACCTCGGCTCGGGCGACGAGCCAGTGGGTCCCCCCCCCCCCCCTCATCGTGTATGCTTACAGGCCGCGTGCTAGTGCGGTAGTTGCTAATGCCATCGCCCGTACTTTCTTCCCGCCAGTGATTCAAGCGCGCTCGCGGCCACCTCGGCTCGGGCGACGAGCCAGTGGCGTTTCGTCCCCCCTTCAACTTCAACTCATTGCATAGTAGTGTAAATAACGCAAATAAGCAGAAATAACGCAAAGTTATATGAATTTCATAATAACCTGCGGTTGTATCTCAATTTTTTCCGAGAAAGACAGTCAAATCAAAAACCTTAGAAGCAAAGCTTAATTAGGGATAGAGACTGAGGGGCCTGTTGGCGATTCAGTTTTTACTTCACAGCAAATACCTTTAAAATAAGTCTATAAAAAGAAAAATGAAACTTTTCTATAAAAAAAAAGACGAATATTGAGGGATTCTAATGAAATAGAATAAACAAGTGGCCTGGAGACGAGAATCTTCGTCTATAAACAAGAGAGGACTGCTGTCCACCACACCAATATGTGGAAATAACAGACTTTATGTTGGTAACAACTAACGTGCAATCTGTGTCGAACCTTCCACGCCACTACAATGCACTGTTGTTTCTAAGCACATCTATTGACACATACAATGGTTGAATTGGTTTAGTTTGTATTGTAAGGTCAACCGATAGTTCATACCGGGTAGCAGAGGCACTCGACCGTCAACTTTGTTTTGTTGATTTTGTCTGGTTCATGGTACTAATGAATGAAGAGATGACATTCCAGTAATTTTATCGTGAGAAGAATATTGTTGAGTGTCTCATCGTCATCAGTCATCACAACTGAATGACCAGAACCCAAACTATCGTCAAGACCAGAAGGTAAAACCCGAGGTAAAACCCGACGTTCGATACTGCTAACTCTGCGCAAATCTTTCGCTGAGTTCCGCGAAGGTTTTTACTGCGGTCGTAGTGCGTGTCCGCGCAAGTGTGTGTGTGTGTGTGTGTGTGTGTGTGTGTGTGTGTGTGTGTGTGTGTGTGTGTGTGTGTGTGTGTGTGTGTGTGTGTGTGTGTGTGTGTGTGTGTGTGTGTGTGTGTGTGTGTGTGTGTGTGTGTGTGTGTGTGTGTGTGTGTGTGTGTGTGTGTGTGTGTGTGTGTGTGTGTGTGTGTGTGTGTGTGTGTGTGTGTGTGTGTGTGCTCGCTAATCATTTTATTGATTTCAAACGTCTGGGGGAAATTTTAAATTGAGTGTTTATTTATATAGAAGTGTGTTTGACAGAAAACGCAGGTTGTAAAACTAAAACCTCCCATTCCTGAATCAAGTGCTCGTAAACTTCCGGAAACGTTTGTAGGCAGTGTGATTGCTGCGGTGTGGTGCCGAGCGATGCGCAGCCAGGCCTCAGGCACAGGTAGACAAGCCGGCAGACAACACGAAACACAAACTTGACAAAAGATCTTGGCACAAGGAGTCAAGGTCATATAACCTCCTGATTGGAACTGCACTGCTACATTGATGGTCGTCGGAACAGGTTCCACAAACCGCCATGCTAAACGTAGCGCAGACAAATCACTCTGCTAACGATCAACAGGTCCGTACGGCAGCGCGAACGTATCATTACAGGGGTGCTAGCTGCTTGAAACGGGTCAAGGATTGTTGCGATAATGTGCTCGTCATCCCTCCATATTGTTGTCCATCCCCCGGTGGCGGGTCTTGTACACGCAACGCAGTGCTCGGAGAAACAGGTCAAGGTCGCTGTCATCCCCTCATCGTAACTCGTGCGCGCGCAATATCTGCGCAACAAGACGACGGAACAACGTTCGTGAACGTCATTATTTATTTATTTGCAACATGGCTCATCGCACACAAAATGAACTAACTTACGAAAGATCGATAACAGTCAAAAATTTTATTATTTAAATAACATTAAAATTAGATGACAATTAAGTCTAAGAACATAATTAACGAATTCAATAGTTAGAGCAATATCGCTACTTTCGCGGAGGAAAATTCTACCATGAATTTATGTGCAATCGTCTTCGGGAGAATCTACCTTGCACTTAATCAAATTTAATGATTGCAAATTTAATTTTCCCAGCCTGTGAAAGAGGTCTGATTTTTTACTGACAAGCTGAAAATTCCACATCTCCGGGTTGAAACGGTGAAATAATATCGTAATATACGAAAGGGAACACGGTATTTGTAGTGCTACAAAAAATCGATGGATAGCGTCTGTCCCCCCCCCCCCTCTCTCTCTCTCTCTTTCTCTCTCTCTCTTTCTCTCTCTCTCTCTCTCTCTCTCCCTCTCTCTGCCTGTGGGGTGACTTGCGCGCCTTACCGCCTTGACCTACAAACACAACAGTACGCCACTCAGCGATCACCGGAGTAATTAATAGGAATTACTAATTGTTTTATAGCTGGCCAGCACAAGGGTAGTCTAGCTGCACACAACACACACACAACACAGTTGCTGTTGGCCTAGATGTAAATATATCGGGACAATGAATGCCGTGTTATACGTATGACATAGATGTGCGATGATCTCGATAGTGATTATGTGTTGAAAGACAAGGTAAAATAAAAAAATCCATACTTTAGGGTGGATTAGAACTCACGCCCGGTTGCTATAGTGTTCAGGGTGCGGAGGAGGGGGGGGAGGGGAGGTCTTAGGGTGCGTCCCAGTCAGCTAGGAAATTTACTATTTCAACGTAATTAGATCAAAAATAGAGCACAAGTAGAGCGCTACTCGTTAGCAGGCGAATGTGGTGAATTTTTATATATACTTACTTCAGGTCCGAATTCACCAAACCTTTTAATTGACCGATTTACTAATCTCGGATTGGTTATACCATGGTTTAAACAACTATTACATACCATGGGTTCTACCGGGCGCCATGTTTGGTAGTCTTTCGGGGCCCGCCACATTGACGTTCTGGACCTCCCTCACGCGCGTCGTCAGGACGTCTAATTGTAGGCTAGCGTAACCCACAGACCGGACGTAGGCCCAGTTTCACCGAACTTTAATCCGGTGCTTTTCTGTTAATCGGAGATAAAAAATGGCGCCCGGCCACCACACATTGTGTATGTAATGTTTGTTAAAACTACGGTATAACCAATCTGAGATTAGTAAATCGGCCGATTGAAATGTTTGGTGAATTCAGACCGTAGTTAGACAGGACAGGACAGAACAGGACTGAGTGGTAGATGGGAAAACAATAGACACATTTATTGTGGATTTGGGTACAACAAGGGTGCAATTTGGGTCGCATTCACCTACCTTCTTGTTTTGAATAAACACTCTTTAAACATCTTTTTAACAAGAACTTTATGAATTTGCTCGTTTTTGACTAAAGCTTCGTACGATTGTCGTCAAACTTTCCCACGCGATAATAACATTGTTTACAACTCATTCTGTTATGTATTGTTATCGAGTATGATTAGGTATAAATAAACCTAAAAGAATTGTGAAACGAATTCACATTTGTTTGCTATCCACAACAATTTGCTTGGCCGCTATCAAAGTTGGTAATGAGAATTATTAAAAAAAATTTGTGCTTTGAAAATGTACTGGTTGTAAAGCTAGAACGCACGTAGAGCTGTTTCTAAACATCTGTGACTAATACTGTACGCGTAAATGAATTTAATCCGAGTATACCAAATTACGAAGAAGAACTCGTTAAATCGGAATCTTATCGAGCGTGAGGTGAGGCTATACTGCCCTAATGATAAAATGTGTGTCTTGTACACTACTCGTCGAAGTGTTGTAGGCCTACTACAACATGTGATGTGTCTTGTACACTACTCGTCGAAGTGTTGTAGGCCTACTACAACATGGGATGTGTCTTGTACACTACTCGTCGAAGTGTTGTAGGCCTACTACAACATGTGTGTCTTGTACACTACTCGTCGAAGTGTTATAGGCCTACTACAACATGTGATGTGTCTTGTACACTACTCGTCGAAGTGTTGTAGGCCTACTACAACATGTGATCGATTGCCTTAAAGCGGAACGCTTCCTCACACGTGCCGGCATTCTTCTTGCCAGTCATTATACCGCTATTCCCCAGCCTAATCTAATTAACAGCCCAACAGTTATGAGGGTCTTGCTAAAAAACCAACAATAATATAATAATTCGATTATCAACCGTGTGTAACTTGTAGTACGTCTGATCAGAGCACAAATCTAGGTGCAACCAACCCCTTTATAAACAGTTTTATAAGGGATATTATTGTACATGAAATAAGTATGTTAGCACTTTAACCAAGTAGCTTAGAAAGCCAATAACAATATTAAGAACATGAAAACAATAGAGAGAAAAGCAATTTATTGTCTGCTGTCCAACATAATTACATTTGATGTGTATTTTATCATTTTTTATTAATTACTAAATAGATCAATAATTTAAACAGTGCTATTACTATTAGGCCTACTAAATGTGCAGCAGAACATGGAGGATGGATGGTAAATAAAAATAACAGTTCTGATACTCCGACACATCTTGAATGAAGCGCTTCACGTGCTGCCTGAACGATTACGAGATGGTAAACACATAAATAAGGGTATATTTAATATTAATTATGAGTGGAATCTCTCAATATCTAATATCTCATCTCCACCCAACCGTTGAAAGAGAAGGCCTACAGTACACGTATATAACGTCTCCGTACCTGCTGGCGTCGTAGATCCCTGAGGTATTGCCAACCAGCATTCACTATTTGAAATTGGGGCTCACTGGTTGGTTTTGAATCACTCGCCTATGACGAAACATCAGAAACGTTGCTTCTTTATAAAATAAAACTTCGTAGTCAACATACAAACAGATATAATTTTACGGGGAAGAGAGGTGAAAACAAACCTCCAAATCCTTGTACAATGAATCGCTCTTATGAGTACGAACTTTCATCGAGACGTCTAAGCAGGAAATGTAAGTAAAGTGATTTAGTGAATAACAAGATAATACAGTGACTCTTCTTTATAACAAACTGTTTTGGGCCAGATTATTATTTTGTTATAAAGAACCTTTATTTATAAAGATGGTACATTTCCATGCATAAGAACCTTTTGGGATCTCAAAAACAGTTTGTTATATAGATCATTTTGTTATAAAGAAGTTTCAGTTTCACTGTATGTCATATTTTGTACTTGTTTTAATAACAATTTTAAACATAATACATACTTACGTAATATAGATAGGCAATTAATGGTATTAATGTATTTACCGGATGATGACGCGAAGAATTACATTATACGATTTTTAAGCTGCTTAATCTAGGTCTATGGGTTAGTTATAACTGGGGATTCAGTTTGAAGAAACGCATGAATACATGGTTGTCCTTGACATTGAGAGATATACTACTCCGCCATATATCATTATCATCGGTATCGCTTGCTTATTGTTTTCAAAGTCAATGCCAGTGTTGTCATATTCAGGCTCAATAGAAGCGAACGGCTTGTAACATTGGCTATTACTATTTCGGTTTCGGATGCGCTCATGGGAACAGGTTTCACGTAGGACAAGACAGTTCTGAGCTAAGCGATGCAGAAGAACGAGATTTTACACAATAAAACAGAATGTCGTCTGCTGCTGGTGGTGCATAGTTGTTCACAGATATCAGAATGCTGGATGGGCTCCAGTCATGGCCGAGACCGGTTTTAACAACTCCGTATGGCAGCCATGCTTAGAATTGAATATATAGAGTCTTCTGGCCAAATGAGGCAGCGTGTGTTGGTTTAATAATTAAATTCTGGCAATTGATATTTTCATTCATCAAAGATATAATGTTGTTTTCATTTGTAAAACAGCTTCTTGTTCATGTAGTGTCTGTCTGTACCGTATTGTGTGCTATGAGTATTTGGGGGATATCACTGCACTATTATGCACATTCTATGCAGCCATGCTGCGTCATAAACCTACCGTACTTGTATCAAGAAGCGGAGAAGAGGATTTATACGTCAGTGAGCCAGACTGAGGCAACTCTCAATAGGCCTACCCAGTAACGAGATAAATATTACGTATTAAGTACGTCCTATTTTAATGAGAAAACTATGCCCTATGATTTGGATTCTACCTCTTCACTTTAACTTACTAACTTAGAATGGTTAAATATATTTTTAACTTTCTTTTGTGTGCCCCAGGTTTCGAGCCCGATCCCTAAGCAGTCTGGTATTTATGATATATATATATATGATTTCTTAGATTTTGTTGGTTGCAAAATGTATAGTATGAAAACATATATATATATATATATATATATATATATATATATATATATATATATATATATATATATATATATATATATATATATATATATATGACAAAACTATAATGACAAAACTATGCCCTTTGATTTGCATTCCACTTCTTCACTTTAACTTACTAACTTAGACTGGATAAATATATTATAACTTTCTTTTGTGTGCCCCAGGTTTCGGGCCCGATGCCTACGCAGTCGGGTATTTATGTATATATATATATATATATATATATATATACATACATACATACATAGAGATAGATAGATAATATTGACATAAGTTTGCGTGGTCAATTTGTATGTATTGAATTAATTTTTATATAACGTGGTACTTGACCGTAACAATTAATTAATTAAATATATGTATATTGTACCAGATTGTACCAGTGACACATTAGGCGTCGTGCTAGGAGCAAGCAGTGGCTGCTGTGTTCCTGGTTTGAAGCCTTGCTCAGAAATGCATGCCATGTGGAGTTTTGATCTTCACACATCACTTATGTATTGTCACGATTAGCGTCGATGATACAATATAGAGGTAAAGCTCAAATAGTTTAGGCCGGTCCCGGTATCTTTGTTGGAAGTAATATCGACGTAGGCCTATTTTATCTTTCAACAACGTGTATTTTTTCGTCCAATATTATAATTGCAATTTGTTATTACTCCAACGATGGTGGCCATTCTTTTTCAGATACATATCAGGAACATTGCGGCGAGACCAGACGTAAAATACAGAGTTTACAAATAGCGACGCGAATGCGAGAGATTGAGGGAATGTTGGTGGTTATGAAATACAGAAGAAGCATTAGCAATCGGCGTAGGCTACTTAAAAAAAGTGAGACTGTCAACTTTTAGTTGATATTTGAATGTGCTGGTGAGAGCTTATAGAATATCTCGTTTTGTGTCACGGATGAAGTCGCGTCCTCAGACATTCTCTTACAGTGGGTATAATCTGATTGTTCTGAACAAAAGTGTATCATCGCTATTTTTTCGTACCATCATAACTTTCCAATAATCAAAGGTTCACTTTTACAGTTTAACGTCTTACCATAGTTTATCTGCTTGCCAAAATAATAGAATGCTTTTGAGAAATTTGAATAATGAGAAAAATTATATTGAGTATATTAACTAACACAGAGAGCGCTGGTATGCACAATAATTGGCATCTAAACTCTTCCTAATAGTTTTTTTTTTGTCACCAGAATGCATCTAGTTTATTTTGAGTGGTCATACAGGGAGAGCAAAGTAAGAAGCAACTACAGTTGACATGCACCCAATCTGGGAAACCGAGAAGTAGCCAAACTGCATCGTTCTTGCTCGCTGCGTCTGTGCATGTGCAGATGAAGGCTGCACTGGACTGGTTCTTGCAGGGTTGAGACTATAGCGGTGGGTGGCCATACACAGTACACACACATTCACATACACTAATCGCAGGAATCCATGCGCAAATCAAAGAAGGAAAAACTACCTAACAAGTCCAGAGTACTTAGCTCTGTGTTGGTCGTCTACTCGAGAGCTGTCGTTACTCGTTACGGCCTTACATGTCAAGTCAATGGTGTCTGATCTTCGGCAGCAATAATGTAAGCGAGTGACTTCCAGGGGAATTACTTCCAAGATCTTTGTCGTAACGACATCTTGAAAGGGGCTGTCACTGTCACTCCTTTTTATTCACATGACTCCGGCGAGAGACGAGAACAATGCACATATTTGCAAATGCAATTTGTTTATTATTAATTTTCACGAGTGAGATCTCCTTGAAACATGCTCCTAATATTATTCCGTCTGTAGGAAGTATTATGGGCTCATGTTGCACTAAGAACACTTTAAATTAAATTTGTTTATTGTTATTTAACGAACACTATACTTATTTATAATCTTCCTATGTTAGCAATATTGATTTGATGAAGATAATCTTACTAACCTAATAACTCACACACTCGCACACGCGCACACGCACACGTACATGCACACGCACACGCACACGCACACGCACACGCACACGCACACGCACACGCACACGCACACGCACACGCACACGCACACGCACACGCACACGCACACGCACACGCACACGCACACGCACACGCACACGCACACGCACACGCACACGCACACGCACACGCACACGCACACGCACACGCACACGCACACGCACACGCACACGCACACGCACACGCACACGCACACGCACACGCACACGCACACGCACACGCACACGCACACGCAAACGCAAACGCACACGCACACGCACACGCACACGCACACGCACACGCACACGCACACGCACACGCACACGCACACACACATCAAAGTAGATGTGTTTTAGATGTAGCTCACAAGTCTCTGTCTTGAGAGTTGAGAGGTCACTTCTAAGTGCAATGCACATATGCATGCATAAATTAGTGTTTTAGATGTAGCTCACAAGTCTCTGTCTTGAGAGTTGACAGGTCACTTCTAAATGCAATACACACATGCATGCATAACTTAGTGTTTTAGATTTAGCTCACAAGTCTCTGTCTTGAGAGTTGAGAGGTCACTTCTAAATGCAATACACACATGCATGCATAACTTAGTGTTTTAGATTTCTATCAGTCCAGGTATTGGATCGGGTCCTACTCCAGTTAACCAACATACATTTTGTTAACAGTTATACTTCAAGGACGGAATTAGTAGGAAAGTTATTTGGGGCAATGCACCCGGCGAATACACTTCAAAATTTTAATAGAAATACTACAGAAATGAGTCCTATATGCTTCTTATGCGGCCTAATATGAGTGAGTGGGGTGTATTTCAATTTCAGACCGGTATGACATCTCAATATTTTCTCTATAATTTATAGATTTTCAATAATATATTCCCTAAAAACTGTTCGAGTTGTGATTTCTGAAAATCAAGTATTTCCCCGCATTTATTCTCACACATTCAATCCGAGATAATGAATAATGGATGCATAACGCAACGCAGTAAACACAATTTCTCCATTTTGAGGTATTTTCAGTTGTGAAAACCCCAACGTAATATTGTCCCAAATTCCGTCAATGGATAAGATTACGGCATTCCAGTCCAACCCTCCAGAGCACAAGAAAAAACACAACCTTCAACCTTCCTCGAGAGAAGTGGGACTCAGAAAGGTATCGTGCGCCGGTGACTTATTAGGTATACTGCAAGGAAAAATACAAAGCTACATAAATAACTAATAAATCAATATTAAGAGCTATCAACTGCGAACGTCTTACTTATTTGTAATGGGATTTGACGTGTGGCACTGATAATAAGTCACCTAATTCTTAATAACTGTATTTCTTCGTCAGTTTGTACGTTTTGAATAGTTCTGCACGAGATTCAAAGGCGTAAATTCACTCCATGGGGGGGGGGGGGGGGATTTATTAATTCTGATTGCACTGTGGTAGTCTGTAGTCATCACATAGTCGTCACATAGTGGGCACTTGTCAGACGAAGAGGGAACAGGAATTTTTCTGACTATTCCGCATTTTCTTGCAGACTTGTATGTAATACTAAAATATTTCATTACAGTAAATAGCAATAATTTTGTAAATAAAATCAAAATCAGTTTGAGGAAAAGAAATTACCCCTGTCCTCCTCCCCCGTGACCGATGTCTCTATTTAAAGAACCTGGACGTGCATTTTGCGTGGGAGGAGTCTTTTTAATATCGGATACTGACCAAGTTACACAATAAAATTAAAATATTTGATATCATCAATTTGAACTCTCAACCTAATTCACTCAACATTTTCACACCTCCTAATGAATACGTCATGTCAGCTGACTGTCAGGCCGGCCGGTCTGCCTATCTGTCGGTCTGTGTAACGCACGGTAATACACAGCTCTCACTTGCATTACAACTTGGTGTATGTTGCAACCGAGTCGCGACCGAGAGTGATTATGCAACCCAAAGTAATACGAGGCTACGATACGCCATTCTAAAGAGCGATGAATATTGAGTTACGTTCGTGAAATCCAGTACCTTCAACGTGTGTGTGTCCAAAGTCAACAGGTTTTTTATATGGCAATTTGCTAGTAGTTTCTGTGTGAAACGGCAGCGTTTCAACTCGCTAGACTGTAAAAACACAGTAGCTTATAAAGAGAAGCAACAAGTAGTCAACAGTCAGATTATTTGTCGAGATCTTTGTATTCTTGGCCACGCAGGAAACTATAAACTGCCCCCCCCCCCCTCATCGTCCCTTCCCCTCCACTCGTTGGTTCTCATTCGTTGAACGGTTAGAACGATACCCGTAAAAACTAAGAGCGACTCATAGTTCCAATATCGTCCCTTGCAAGGTCCCTCTTATTCACCAAACCGTATAAAACCCATGCCAATAAAAGTGTAATAGCACCATTGCAGCGCCCCTGGCGGCAAGACCTCTAATTACTGCTATTATCGCACTCGTGTCATGTCATATCGCACAAGTGTCATAATGCATTTGCATGTGCACCGGACATGCGTGTGTGCTGTACCTGTACGCATACGCACCAGCTAATGGTAAGTATTAGTTGCCTCACGCGTAGTCTTCTTGCACATCGCTATATTCTTTGCATTGCACACGATTGCGTTTCTTGATAAGAAATCACAGGCAGACCCAAGGCTAAGTTGTCTAGTTGTTTTGTGGGAATCTTGTCGCGTTACGTGTGCAACTACGCTAATCGAGAGTAAGTGACCTTGCTCCTGCACGTAGTGTCAGGGTGAGAATTGACGAGGGGGATGGGAGGATTTCTCCCCCCCCCCCCTCTGATAATTTCATCCCTGTCTCTGTTTTACTGAAAAGTGTCCCCGCCGGGGATGGCTAAATCCTCACCCATTGATACATATCATATCAAGTCGCTTTATCTCGTAACGTTAATAAATAATGCGTCAATGTAGATATACACAATATTCTTAGCCAGAAAGTGTTTATACGTTAAAAAAACAAACCAATGAACTCTCAGATCGCTTCTAAGGCCATCTCGAGGGCATTAATATCCCCCCAAAAATTTGCGGCTTTGCTCCAGACCCCTTACTACCCACGCAGATACTTGGGCATCCCCCCCCCCCCAACCCCCTCTGCCAGGCCTTCAATTCGTACCCTGCCGGTAGTGTACTCCTGTGCGTATTGTGTCATGACCGTCAGTACACGGTGTAACTTCATACGTCAATGTCTGACAGTTACACCATCTACTGTAACAGCCTTTGGTTGGTCGTATTTGTTCTCTGATAATAGGCTACAGTTTTAAGTATTTTACATTACTATGAAGAGGATTGCAGCAAGTCATATAGTGGTACTTATACACACACGCACACACCGACACCGCCATTCATACAACACATTAAACAAGTCACAACCATGGCGGAACTAAAAATATAATGTCAAGCTATATACTTATTTTTCTATGTAACAATAACTTCGATATATTATTCACCTAGATTTAATTTGTATTTATTAATACAAAATACAAAATACATAATACATATATATACATACATTATATAATACAAAATATTATATTATATTATATAAAACATAATACATAATACAAAATCATTTTAGATTTTATTTATTAAAACCCTATTTAAGTCATTGGCAACTTTTGTTCCTGAATATCGCAATATGTGATGTGAAGATACATTAAATTCAGTATGTGTTCGATTTCAATCAGCGCCATCTTTATTCACCAGACACCCACTTTCGTTTCGGTCTCTATGTTCTGTGACTATATGTTCACAGCGAACGAAGAGCTAGACCAGCCAGGCCAGCCATCTATTACATAATGCTATTTAGATCGATTTAACTTGGCCAGTCATGGAAGTGGAACAGAAAGTCGCTTCATTTGCGGGCATGCGAGCATGATGCCTTTGAATAATTAATGTTCCAGCACGCACGCACGCACACATACACACATACACACACTGAGACAGGCCTATCTACTGTGCGGTTCTACGTTCTTTACACTTAACTTACTTCTTTCATGTTGCCACAAGATTAGCCAAATTGTTGGTTTAACGACCTACAAATCATATTGTTTGTTGTATGTGGGCGGGGTGAGGGGAAGTGAGGGGAGGACTGGTTAGCAACACGAGCGAACAAGAGAAGACGGGTTTTCGAGATGTGCTCTTCAACACTTACATCCATTCCATCTCGCTCGTATGAGATGCCTACACTTTGCATAAGTTTCTCTGGCGGTGATTCTATGGGAGTTATTGAACTGGATGAGACGGGTGGACGAGGCAAAGAAGTTAAAACTGGATGAGGCGAAGAGGTCGGACGAACATCTTATCTGCAGATATGTTATTAACGGGCATGGAAACCGACACATTATTTAATGAAGTTTTCTCCTAGTTTTTTCCCGGTTGTATTTGTCGTATTAAAAACTTGCAATTTGGGTTTTTTTTTCAAAATTCTGACGACGTTTTTAATAGCTCGAGAAGACGAACTAAACTGTAAATAATAGATAGGTAGAAAATAGAAAAGAAAAGACTGTCAGAAGAGAGGAAATGTAGATGACTGTTTCAAACCAAATAAACCTTAAGTAAAAAAATCAAAGTCAAAGTCAACATAAAAAAAGTCAATAATATTAATTAATAAATGCAGAATATGCTATTCGGCATAATAATTTCGTCATCCCTCGCTGTCACCTGCATCTCCAGCGTTGCCAATACATAATGCCAATTCCGTGTCAGCCACTGTGCCACATCTCGTGCACATGCTTTGCTATGAACAGAGACATAAATTCGGCAACAATATGGGTAAGTTTTCCGAACAGGCGAACCCCATTGAAACCTCATGGTTGATTAGCTAACGAAAGGAGTAACACGCGTTAAAAGTGTTACATGGGTCGGCTCTTAGTCAAATTAACAAGATAAAGTACGAGACTATTCGTTTTGGAAAGCGCTATAGATTTTAAGTCGGGTAGTCTTCATGTTAACGTAATGAAACAAATATAAAACATGATTCTAACCAGATGTATTCTTAAAGAAGGCGGATGAAAACTCAGTTTCTCCGAAATGGGGTAAGACAAGACAACAGCGCACTTCACTACCTGCTGGCATTCCACTGTAGTATTAGATTTCATGCCGAATTAAACCCATGAACCAACGAACGCTTCATTTGCTACGATGAGTGAATGGAGCGTTCGACAACCCTTTCATTCTATTATTTCATTCACGCATTGGGGCTTATCGCTACGATATGCGTTAACGAATTATACTATTACATTTTAAGGTTATTATTGATTAAGGAGATCGATTGACCTATTGAACGCTATACATAAAATCAAAAAAATTAGAACATATAATGTGCTTCGTAAAGCTACGTATCTTAGCATCTTCCAGCCACCTTCAACAACTTATCTTTCAACATCATTCATCTTGACATATTTCCTCCGTACAAGGTAATTAAAATACATCTAAAGAGCTACGCAGTCATTGTATTGTAATATTTTATTAAAGGTTGTGTTTTTTATATTAATTATTTGTCTAGTTATTTGTTGTATGTTATTATATGGTTTAATTTAAATTTGCAATTCGCAGTAGGCCTATTTGAAACTGTTCTGTGTGGAAACAAAACCATGAGCACAGGTTTGTTTTGTTGTAATTACCTATTCTATAGCCTAATTACAAAATAACAATCCCAACTGCTGTAACATAACAATGTTTATCGGGGTATTACGAGACCGCATGGTGTTCTCACCTTTTCAATCGATTGTAGCATTCTTGAGATATGATTAAAAGAACGGTCATTTTGGTGGTTTTAGGACTACCCCTCCAATTCACAATAAATATCATTGGATCGGTGGTGAATTTGTCACTATTTTAAACTTTATAACGCCGCCTATTTGATCCTTATTTTATAAACTAGGAAAACGCTCTGTATGACGCGTTGATAAGCGAGAGCGTTCATGTCTACGAACATTGTGGCGAAAAGTTCTCAAAGCTTATAAAAACAACAATTAACAACAATTCAAGAATGCGTATTGCAATTTTTGTCCTAATTTCCATAATATCTATTATACTTTCCGACATTGTTGAATGCAGTGCAATTTGCGTTGCTAAGAATTTTCGTCGTCATGTTTTCAACACGGTCCGCCACCATTAATGACACTTATTGACAACAATAGAAATGAAATGTCTGCCTCTAATACGTATCAGATTCAGATCGCGTTTACATTAGTATATTCGTGACCTGACGAACATTTACTATAATATAGCCACCTCACTTTTTGCTGTAACTGTGTTTCAGAAAAATATTTTCGAGTAACTTTTGTGTAACTTTTCCAATACTTATTAGATCGCCATAACATGAACACATTCCAGATTGGAAATATCTTTATAAAAATATGGCTATCTCACATTTTGCCGCCATTTTTTTTTCAGAAAAATATTTTGCGGTAACTATGGTGTAACTTTGTAACTTTTCAAACGATTTTGTCACAAAAATATACACCTTCAATCCACATCGAGGCTTGTGGATGGTCCAAATTAAAAGTTGATCGGACTTTCCGTTCGACCTCTATCGACAGACATAAAAAAACAAAAACAAAAAAAACAGAACCAAGTGCCATAAAGGTCTAATCGAGACGCTCGCTTCATTACGGTAACTACCTCAAGCAAATTTTTCGTCGTATTTATTTGTTTATCTATTTATTTGAGATGGGGGGGAGGGGGATTTGTTATTGGGATATTTATTTACGTTTATATTTACTGTATGGGGGTTGTCTTCAAAACATGATGACGACGACGACGACTATGACTATGACGTTGACAACAGCGCTCATCGCACCAGCTCGCCCGCCTCGCCGAGTTGCCGTCCGTTCGTTTCAGCTGTAAATGAATTCCCCGAGGCTCAAACGGCAGCACAGAGGTTTCAAGAAGTCAAAGTAATCCGAGTCGGATTTGTGATCACGTTCACTTGACTAAGTAGCAGTAGCCAATCAGAGGAGTACGAGGTGGCCTCGTGCACTCCACCCCCATGCACACCAGACATGCGTTATACGCGGTCTTTGACTAAGTAGCAGTAGCCAATCAGAGGAGTACGAGGTGCCTCGTGCACTCCACCCCCATGCACATCAGACATGCGTTATCCGCGGTCTTTGACTAAGTAGCAGTAGCCAATCAGAGGAGTACGAGGTGCCTCGTGCACTCCACCCCCATGCACACCAGACATGCGTTATAAGCGGTCTTTGACTAAGTAGCAGTAGCCAATCAGAGGAGTACGAGGTGCCTCGTGCACTCCACCCCCATGCACACCAGACATGCGTTATACGCGGTCTTTGACTAAGTAGCAGTAGCCAATCAGAGAAGTACGAGGTGGCCTCGTGCACTCCACCCCCTTGCACACCAGACATGCGTTATACGCGGTCTTTGACTAAGTAGCAGTAGCCAATCAGAGGAGTACGAGGTGGCCTCGTGCACTCCACCCCCTTGCACACCAGACATGCGTTATACGCGGTCTTTGACTAAGTAGCAGTAGCCAATCAGAGAAGTACGAGGTGGCCTCGTGCACTCCACCCCCTTGCACACCAGACATGCGTTATACGCGGTCTTTGACTAAGTAGCAGTAGCCAATCAGAGGAGTACGAGGTGGCCTCGTGCACTCCACCCCCATGCACACCAGACATGCGTTGTACGCGGTCTTTGACTAAGTAGCAGTAGCCAATCAGAGGAGTACGAGGTGGCCTCGTGCACTCCACCCCCATGCACACCAGACATGCGTTGTACGCGGTCTTTGACTAAGTAGCAGTAGCCAATCAGAGGAGTACGAGGTGGCCTCGTGCACTCCACCCCCATGCACACCAGACATGCGTTATACGCGGTCTTTGACTAAGTAACAGTAGCCAATCAGAGGAGTACGAGGTGGCCTCGTGCACTCCACCCCCTTGCACACCAGACATGCGTTATACGCGGTCTTTGACTAAGTAACAGTAGCCAATCAGAGGAGTACGAGGTGGCCTCGTGCACTCCACCCCCTTGCACACCAGACATGCGTTATACGCGGTCTTTGACTAAGTAGCAGTAGCCAATCAGAGGAGTACGAGGTGGCCTCGTGCACTCCACCCCCTTGCACACCAGACATGCGTTATACGCGGTCTTTGACTAAGTAGCAGTAGCCAATCAGAGGAGTACGAGGTGGCCTCGTGCACTCCACCCCCATGCACACCAGACATGCGTTATCCGCGGTCTTTGCCTAAGTAGCAGTAGCCAATCAGAGGAGTACGAGGTGGCCTCGTGCACTCCACCCCCATGCACACCAGACATGCGTTATACGCGGTCTTTGACTAAGTAGCAGTAGCCAATCAGAGGAGTACGAGGTGGCCTCGTGCACTCCACCCCCATGCACACCAGACATGCGTTATCCGCGGTCTTTGACTAAGTAGCAGTAGCCAATCAGAGGAGTACGAGGTGGCCTCGTGCACTCCACCCCCATGCACACCAGACATGCGTTATCCGCGGTCTTTGCGCTCACACCCAGCCGCTTCCGCGAAGTCAAGGTGGCAACGCTTTTTTGTCACTGGTAATTCCGAGATGTCTAGTCGTGAGATTCGTATTGTTGGCTCCTGTGATAGCTCTAGCTCTCTACAGACGTAGCACGAATCTGCAACCTTACATATACAATATATATAGTGTTCTAATAGTCGTTAAATGTGATGTGCAGTAATTAGTACTACTAACTGTTGACCACACACATGTAGTATGTACACGTTTCAGTAACTACTGCACGCAAGGTACTCGACCACATTTCCACCTACTTTTCTCTAATGCTTTCATCACAATGTTATACCTCATTCTCATAACTAGATATTTTTTTATTTTCTTGACCATGTATTTTACCCATTTTGTTGATTGTTATGTTTTATCATACAATATCAATAAATCTGCATTTTGCCAACAAACGAGTACCTAGCTGGAGTCTACACCTATAATCATCATGTATAATATTTATTTGATGTGTATTTATTACA
>CAMDTW010000646.1:0-18745 GCA_945910005.1 Isoperla grammatica
ACACGAGCGGTGGCCGTATTTACGTTCCTACCATACAATACGATGTACGGATGGCATTTAATGGCGTCTGTGAACCGCACTCTGCTACTGTTACAACACGAGCGGTGGCCGTATTTACGTTCCTACCATACAATACGATGTACGGATGCCATTTAATGGCGTCTGTGAACCGCACTCTGCTACTGTTACAACACGAGCGGTGGCCGTATTTACGTTCCTACCATACAATACGATGTACGGATGGCATTTAATGGCGTCTGTGAACCGCACTCTGCTACTGTTACAACACGAGCGGTGGCCGTATTTATGTTCCTACCATACAATACGATGTACGGATGGCATTTAATGGCGTCTGTGAACCGCACTCTGCTACTGTTATAACACGAGCGGTGGCCGTATTTATGTTCCTACCATACAATACGATGTGTAGATACGGATGCCATTTAATGACGTCTGTGAACCGCACTCTGCTACTGTTACAACACGAGCGGTGGCCGTATTTATGTTCCTACCATACAATACGATGTACGGATGGCATTTAATGGCGTCTGTGAACCGCACTCTGCTACTGTTACAACACGAGCGGTGGCCGTATTTACGTTCCTACCATACAATACGATGTACGGATGCCATTTAATGGCGTCTGTGAACCGCACTCTGCTACTGTTACAACACGAGCGGTGGCCGTATTTACGTTCCTACCATACAATACGATGTACGGATGGCATTTAATGGCGTCTGTGAACCGCACTCTGCTACTGTTATAACACGAGCGGTGGCCGTATTTATGTTCCTACCATACAATACGATGTACGGATGCCATTTAATGGCGTCTGTGAACCGCACTCTGCTACTGTTATAACACGAGCGGTGGCCGTATTTATGTTCCTACCATACAATACGATGTGTAGATACGGATGCCATTTAATGGCGTCTGTGAACCGCACTCTGCTACTGTTATAACACGAGCGGTGGCCGTATTTATGTTCCTACCATACAATACGATGTGTAGATACGGATGCCATTTAATGGCGTCTGTGAACCGCACTCTGCTACTGTTACAACACGAGCGGTGGCCGTATTTATGTTCCTACCATACAATACGATGTACGGATGGCATTTAATGGCGTCTGTGAACCGCACTCTGCTACTGTTACAACACGAGCGGTGGCCGTATTTATGTTCCTACCATACAATACGATGTACGGATGGCATTTAATGGCGTCTGTGAACCGCACTCTGCTACTGTTATAACACGAGCGGTGGCCGTATTTATGTTCCTACCATACAATACGATGTGTAGATACGGATGCCATTTAATGACGTCTGTGAACCGCACTCTGCTACTGTTACAACACGAGCGGTGGCCGTATTTATGTTCCTACCATACAATACGATGTACGGATGGCATTTAATGGCGTCTGTGAACCGCACTCTGCTACTGTTACAACACGAGCGGTGGCCGTATTTATGTTCCTACCATACAATACGATGTACGGATGGCATTTAATGGCGTCTGTGAACCGCACTCTGCTACTGTTATAACACGAGCGGTGGCCGTATTTATGTTCCTACCATACAATACGATGTACGGATGCCATTTAATGGCGTCTGTGAACCGCACTCTGCTACTGTTATAACACGAGCGGTGGCCGTATTTATGTTCCTACCATACAATACGATGTGTAGATAAGGGTAGACCACACGCATTCAACGGCGGCTGTAAACCGCACTTGTCTTCTTTATGTTCCTAGCATACAATACGATGTGTACATAAGGGCTTCACACGCATTTAACGGCGTCTGTAAACCTCGCTTGTCTCTTACATTGGCCGCGAACGCGCCTCCCACGTTTATGCAGAGAGGAGACCGATCAGTACGGAATAAAGTTGGCTTCGTATTATTTATTATTCAATGCACACTGAGAAATCTCTCCTCTGAAATTCGATATTTCAAATTTGCCATGATCATCCCTCGTCCGTGCGAGCAGATAAATGAAAGCAAGCAGGGCCGACTATAAATCGAGACGGTGGCGATGCTAAATCTCCGGCCCTGGATTCTAGAAACAGTGAATCTTAACGTGTAAATCACGCGCGCGTATCGGCTTTCAGCGCCCCCGACGCCGACGCTGCCTGGCGGTGGAGGGAGGAACGACGGTGATAACGCGTTGGTGGTGGGTGCCAAACTTGTGGGTAGATCTGACACAGGCTCGGAGCTACGATAACACTGTGTATATAGTTGTTGCTCTTGTATCAGGGAACCCATTTTCTAACAAATTCGATATTGTATATTCTGAAACGATTTCTACCTGAATTCATACTTGTTAGTAGAGGGAGAGAAATGTAATGTTGCACGAAATAGTCCGAATTTAGGCAGGATTCCTTGCAGGATATAGAATAAAAATTATAGAATAGCGTTGTTGGACGAGGTTTGTGTAAATCTAGTAACAAATATCCTGGGTGTTTGACGACGTTTCAATATTGTTGGAATTTTGAAATTATAAAATGTGAGTTCTTCATAGCATTGTAGGCCTAAAATTATATTTTCTTGGTGAAAACGTATGAAATTGATCTGCCTGATTGATTATTGATTGATCGATCTAATTCACTAATCTATGAATCATTCACATTTTATGGTTGTTCACATAAGATATACCTACTGCAATACACTTGTCTTCCTCAAAACTATATGTAGGGTGTCCCGTTTATATCTCTCTGTATCATGTTCAATGTTTAAAGAAGAGTAAAACTGTGTTCGGAGGCGTCGCGACGCCTTCAGAGCAGTCGTAACTATAAGACAGTCTTACTTGGTCTTACACAGGATTGATTTTTCTACAAGACTGCATGCATAGTTCTCGCATGATGTATTTTGAAATACAATTTCTTCATCAAAGAAAAAACAAATCTTGCGCTCTAAAGAGTTGGCAAAGGGGTTCAATTTTCGTAATTGCCTGTTTGACGCTCGAATTCACGTCAAGACAATACAGCGACGCCTTGTGGCTGGAAAGCTTTTCTGCCTATTTTATTGGTGAAATAAAAATTTTAAATAAAATAAAACATAAAATATGAATTCACAATTATTTCAAATGATTGTGTATACGGAACGTGCGTGATTAGTACTTTTGTGCCAGTGACGTCACATTCGTGTGTTACCATGACAACCACAACCGATAATGGGCCTTTATGACGGGACATGCTTATCTACCAATATACGATTTACCTTTGTTCGATCACCGCCATTAATAAATGCGCTCTAGCAATATATTTTCTCTTAAAATTAACAACATTACTTTCCGTATATATACATACATACATTTTATATTCATATGAATCTCAAGATAAAAAAAATTTTAGTTTCACAGTGAAGCATAATATATTAATGTACTTTTTACGAGATGCTAAAATATTTAATAAAAAAGCAATTTCCCTTTATACATTAGCTACGATTTAAAGAATTCCGGAGAGGGAGCTGTAACCCTCTCAAAGTTTATATAGCCCATTATACAAGAATTATCCAATGCTCCGGTCTAGGTTTCACATCACGATTCCACGGGTCTTAAAACACAACAACGTAAAACCAGAGATAAAGACGAGCATATATATATATGTATATGTGTCCCACGCAAAAACTTATTGACCCGGAATAAATGTTAAAACACAGTTAAAACACACACACACACACACACACACACAATCATTAAACGGTACCAAGGTCACTTAGCCTACTTTAAAAACCGGTGAATTTTCGGAGTAATACGTTTCTACTCCTTCCTCAGACCGAGGGCCACTGCCGGCTGCACTTTGCCAATTGTGTGTATGTGTGTTTTAACATATATATATATAAACCGTGATACAATTATTCCTGATAACTTAGTTTTAACAGTATTAACATTAAACAATTACAGTAACCTTTACGTTAAAGCTAATTACATTGTCTGATTAACCGGTAGCAAACTGCTGAGCTAATTAGTTTGACTAATACCACAGAATATAACAAATTATACAGAAGTATTAATTAGTTATCTGGGCTAATACGTTACTTTTTCTGCTAATGTTAATTTTCAATGTGGACGGGCTCTTAATTATGACACGGGTACTGTGACATTACCAAAGTCATTTAGGTCAGAACAACAATCTATTGTTACAGCAATGTTAACTATACGATAGCCATGTGATCGTGTTTTGTTTCGGACAAACATTGAACGTATGCAGATGCACCAATCAAAGCAGGATACAACAACAATGTATTTGCTTACAAACAACAGATGGTTTGTCCGACCTCAATGACAGGGCAATGTCACAGCCCTCTCGATTGTAATTAACGCTATTGACGTTTAAGTTTGTTGCGAGCAAACGATCGCAAACATAATGGCATAGATAATATTTGTAATGGTGTATATATATTTGCTTTGATAATATGACTATAATGCTGTTGATGGAAGGGCAATGCATTGTTGATGTTATTGATGTTTGGGTCAACGTTACATTAATGGCGAGGGATGCACGTGGGTAGAACTGGCGGTAATTCAGAGTATTTGCATTCTGGTAAAATATCTTGAACTGTAAGTGAGGTTTCCTGGATAATATGCTCTACTTGGCTCTGTAGACAGCAGGGTGCATAATGTTACTTTAGTTAAAGGCCGCATTCGGCATTGCATAGTCTATGCACTGTCTCGTTTCTAAGTTTGAAGGATGATATTATCATAAGGGTGCTTTACACTTTAGTATGTCGATAATTAGAAAACTACTTTGGAAAGTTCTCCAACTCATCAAGGTCTGAGGGGTTGATCGTTAATTCCAGAAACACGTTGTTTGATCTTATATTAGTGCTTTTAGAGGGCGGTAGATGAGTTCATTATGAATGTGAGTGTGAGTGTGTGTGTGTGTGTGTGTGCACTGAGTATATGGGTCTGCTGGAAGTCCGTCTGTGTGTCTCTGTATGTGTGTGTGTGTTAGTGTGTGTGTGTTCCACTTAAGAGACAATTCCAATGCTGATGAGGGCTGGCCCCCAGCCTCCGCGACTACACCAGACCAGCACAGAACTACTTTACGACAACAATCTCAACTCCAACAGATGGAATTAATATTACTGCCTGCACTGCAAACATAGGAGGAATATATATATATATCGATCGATATTCATTACCATTTCGCCCGGGTTACGAACAAAACGCTTTTCTATGCGGAGCAATATCGCTAAGTATATACTCGACTTGTGTGCGGTTATGGACGAATCAACGAGAATGGCTATCGTGTTGGAATGTTGCATTGCATTGCACACGTCATCAAAGTTCGAGTGTAATATTATTTATATAAATTCTGGCACAAGTTCGAGTTTTAATAAAAAGATTATCGTTCTCGTTTTTTTAGGCTAGAGTTAATTTATTTCACATCGTGTTTTTGTTTCGAGATAATTGAGCTGAAATTGCACACGTAGGCTACGCACGTGCATGTTTAATAAATGTAATTACTTTGCTGTAACGTGAATTCAGTAATTGTTTTGTACTTTTACTCTTCTTGTTCTTTTATTATGTGTGAACCCTTTTAGGAGATAATATGGATCTCAAAAATAAAAATACAAGATTGGTGGCAGCAGTGGGATAGAATAAGAAAATTATAATATTGTCGAGTTTGGTATCAATATTTGCAATATATATTTGAGAAAGATGATTAAAGTGACCCCAACAGCGATAAATTCTAACGTCCTATATTTTCCACCTATATTAGCATGTAGATCTTAGTTATGAGATTCGACGTCGCACAAGTGAGATCTTGACCCCATGCGATATGGTGAGAATGTATGAGAATGTATGAGAATGTATGGTGTATGAACCATACTGGTTTATAAGAAATGTTAATTACGCAGTCTGTCATTCTTAGTTGAAGAATCCCTCTATTATCAGGGAGACTAAGACTGGATTCTTTTCTCTCTGTTCCAGGCTGTCATGTGAGGCCGAGTGCGAGAAATGGACACCAGGGAGCGCGGATACCGGGATCAGGTCACCCTCGGTGCAACTCTCAACGTTACTAGACACCAACAGTTCGACCTCCGCCACCTCATGTTCCCCTGTTCCCCAGACGTGCTTACAGAGTCACGCATACAGGACATGTCTTGGAAGTGAGCGGCTACACCTTTAGAGCCACACTTCGACCTCCTCCTTCCCTCTCATGCTCCCCTGATCATTCCTCGACGTACTCACGAGTTTACCACGTGTCATGTCTCGGAAGTGAGAGAGATACCATTAGACCTCCATCACTTTCTGTTTGCCTGATCCCTCGTCGTACTCACTGGTTTACCACAATCACGTGACATGTTTTGGAAGTGAGAGATTCCATTAGACTCACTCTACCGTGTAACGCTGTCAATTAATCTCTCCGAGAACTTTCTCGATCCTCGTCGTTTATATAATAATATACATCATCTATTGTGTCGTTGCCCCCCCCCCCCCCCTAAGTGCACCGTTGGACGCGTCACCGAGATGGACACCCCTTGGTACGGCGACTATCCGTCACGCAGCTTCCTGTTGTACGAGGCGCTGTCCGTCACACTCAATCCGACCAATGGGAACGCGACGACGCCGGGCAGCAGCTTCAATCGGACGCCGGACGTTGACGTGGACACCTACTGGGAGGTGAGCGATCATGTGAACTTATACTTGCCACTTTCTCTCACTAACTTCTTATTTCCTGTCCCGTCTGGACCCGGGGTAGAATTAGTCTTCTGTCTGTCATAAGAGGCGATTAAAAGACCGACGTCGTATGACCAAGGTGTCGAGTACGTAATTAAATCAAATCAACCCTTCCATTCTTTATTCGACTACACAATTTACAAAACATAATTATCGCTCAATTCAATTTGAATTTTCAACCGTATTACCATTGGTAACAACACATGATAGATCACCTGATAGTTAAAGGGATAGTCAGATGAAGAACTAAAAAATAACCAATTAGTCAGTAGTCCATGAAATTCAGTTATGTGTAAAATACAATTGATATAGGTTGCTTCAATGCAAAAAAAAAATAGTGAACAATTAGCTATTCTACTAGATTCCCTTCGGCAGCTCTTGTTGCATTTTTCTTCTAAAGCGTAGTGCAACTGTATCGGTTCTGAGGTCGCTGGCGCCTTCCCGATAAGACAGAGGACTCATTGGCCCAGATGAATAAAAGAGAGCATTACCTTATACTCACGGAAATGTGAGCAAAACCTTCGCTTTGTAAGAATAAAAGTAGGAGCATAAGCTTATGCTCAAGACTGATCTCGGAATTTGAGCACCTGCTCACATTCTCACGTCATGCTCACGATTGGGAGTATTTTGTATGAATAAAGTGAAGTGTTTGCTTCTGATTTTGAGCATCTGCTCCAAAATAACTGGATCTAGTCAGTAGCAGACTCACAGTGAGGTTGGGTTAAGTAAAGGCCGAATGTGTGTAGGAAAAGCGACATAATCCTCGTGTGTCTCCTCACAATAGTGATTTTAGACATTTTGTTCCGCTTTAATGAAGAAAATTTACTTTGATTGCTAATTATTTTCTTGGTGAAAGCAATGAAACTAGAGGCGGCGCCCTTTCGTCAGAGCACCGAATGATAACTTTTTTAAGATACATGGCGGATCCAGGGTTTCAAAAGTGGATTGGACAAAGGTTGGGGTGCATCAATCAACTGTTTCAAAAACTCTAAGTAAAGTCATGGAAAAAATTATTAAAAATGCCCACATTTGTATCAAATTTCCCTCTACACAAAATCCCATAGACGAAGCTAAACTCCAATGGCAAAACAAGTACGCATTCCCTAAGGCTCTAGGTGTTGTTGATAGCACGCATGTAAAGATTCTTAAACCAGCTGGGCATGGAGATGAGTACGTGAATAGGAAGGGGTTTGCAAGTCTGAACGTGCAAGCTACTTGTAATGTGAAAGAAATATTTACTAGTGTTGACGTAAGCTGGCCCGGTTCAGTACACGATACACGATTTGTAGGATATGGAAAAACTCCGATATCCAAGTGAAAATGAGTAAGGTGCAAATGCCGTGGTTTTGGGAGATGACGGTTACGGAATAATACCGTGGCTCATGACGCCTTTACTACGTAGCTGGATTGAGATCTGCACGGGTATACGGGCTCGGCCTGCGGGCCCAGGTACGGGCCTTGATAAGTTTATTAAGACGGGCCCGGGCCGGGCCTGGGCCTACATATCACTGAACGAGGAGGGATTTTTCTGGCTTTTCAATTTTTTTTTTGTAATCAGTAATTGCAATAAAAGAAATGTAATGTTATTTTACCAACATTTCCAAAACAAACCCGAAATAGTGAAAACTTCCGGTCAACACTTTTTTTTGTAATTCTTTTCGTTAAACACTTTCACTGGCAATAGTTACTAATTTCGTTTCATCTTATCTCATTTTTGTTCCCACCCTGTCGTTCGTATTCCTTGCCAAATACTATAAAAATCAACTTGCTGCCTTAACGGTTGAACGGGCTTTTACGGGGCAATTTACACTTTAGGCGGGCCCGGGCCTGAAACACCGGGCCCGGGCTTCTTTATTTAATCCCGTACAGACCTCTATAAGCTGGACTACCGGCCGGCGATGGAGGGGGAGGAAAAACGCATGCTTCAAGTTGTCGCGCGACGAGAATATCGGAGCATCTGCTCCTTTTATCGGAGCACCTTCTACGGAGTATAAGGTAAAGGTTATTCATACAAAACTGAGCAGATGCTTATACTCTTACCTTATACTTAGAGCAGAAGCTTATACTTCATGCTCACACTCAAGAGCATCTACTCATGTTTTATTCATACGGCCCAATGTGTCATACGAGACCAGCCCGCGCTCCGCGAAACGCTCGGCGACTGCGGACAGTACCGCTCAAAACAGATTGCAACTTTTCTACACATCATGTCACAAAAAAATTAATTGCAGGATATTTTGTAGAAGTACACGTTCGTACTAAGAAGCATGTTATCGGTAGAGAAACGATGCACATTAAACCTCCTGATCGATTTTTGATCAGTGCCCTATTTTAGCGGTGGTTTTACTTTCTCAAGGCAACATTTTTTTCATATGGGAATTACCATGAGAAAAGTTGCTCGGTGCTACTTGGTAGCACTAAACCAAAAAATCGCGTTTTCTTTAATTTTTTAACCGCCTGCTTTTAAAGTATGGTATCTTTTAGTCATGTTTTTTATGTTTAAAGGTGGACATCTACAAATGGTATTTCTTTAGTTTTTCACCCGACTATCCCTTTAAGCGTGTTTTCAAGAATTATAGCAAAGAATTTGCACAGATTTTGTTTGAAGTAAAAAGCGAGTATTTTTGTTCACTTGTTTTAAGAAATTAAACGTACGAAATTGGACGTTGCTTGCTGCCGTTAATTTCGAGCACTGGCGTCCTGCCCTATGTCCTGCTCTAGCTTCTGTAAAAGAATGCTCGTCTTGAAGATAGTGCGCGGTACCATAAAATATACAATCATTTATTTATTTCACTGGCGCACCACGGCGGTTTAAAGTCTCAAGTACTCCCCACTACAGGTCGTTAGTGCTACACAAAGTGCACTTCCGACTCTAAATATGTTCGTTTTGCTTGCGCGGTTCCTTCTCTATCCTACACTACTGCTGTTCTCTAAAAGCATTGCAGTCAACAGGAAACTTTTAATTGAATTTGTGTTTGTCGTCGAGAGCTACGAAAAGTTACAAATCTCGTCGGTCGGTCCTTCTCTTGGCTAACGTCAAGCGTTTCAGAAGGAATGTGGAGGGACAATCCGCACTTAAATAACATCAAACATGCTTATTAATGTGAGTAATCTGTAACAATACTTGAATGGAATGGAAGTGGTTTACATTAAAATATACACGACGATGTGAACTTAGTTTCAAGAAGATCTAAGTGGTGCAAATAGCACTTGGGTTACGTGAGAGTTTGAAAATCAGCTTTAATTGAATATTTCCACCCTAAAAACCACAAAGCTAGGTCAACTTATGCCACTGGAGTGAAATTTCTAGATGACAGCACTTCTGTAATGCGACCAGTCAAACTTGTTATATTATTTGTATGAACTTTAGCACACACTTTAGCAAATCACGAATGATGGTGGGACTTTTTTTTTTTTGCAGGGTTCTTACCAACCAAGTGATGTTAACACAATTCAAAATTGTCACATTTCTTAAAATTGGTTGTATTAATTATTCCCTAGAAATCAGAATATATTATTGCATGCATCCATTCGAAAAATATACACTCACGACTTTGTCTATGGTCGTAGAAGGTTGAACGTTTGTAAATCAGTTCTATACATTAATTGATACTAACTAAATGAAAATAAGTATTGACTCTAAACGACCGATATATACTGTACGGTTAGTATAACGCCGCCAGTACAGCGCATCGTGCTTCACAGTGGGCGCCATTGTACTACCCGTCTAGCGGACATTGATTGTTATCGGCTGTCTAATGAATGTTGTCTCTCGTGTCCCACAGTGGGCGACGTAGTACTATCCGTCTAGCGGACATAGATTGTTATCTCTCGTGTGTTCCGCAGTGGGAGGAGAACGAAGCACCGCTCTTCGTGGGATATTCGCCCGCGTTGCTCCACTTTGCATCCGCCTGTTGCATCCTCTTCATCTTGCTGGGCATCCCCGGCAACCTCATCACCATCATCGCTCTCTTCCGCTGCAAGAAGGTAGGAACCACCCCCAAGACACTCTCTACCTGTTGACATGTCATGTTGTATCACGTGTTACAAGACCGTATACTTGTAACGCTATTCGCCATCGCAAAGCTGAGATACGCTTCCTAGCGGGAAAACTTGTCCCTAGAGCCTAGGAGTTTTAACGTTGCGCGCGCATCGTCTAGTTTAGTGCGGATTGACCGATATTGCAATTGTTTGTAAACAAAGACGACCAAAAGTATCCCTTGTTGCCGCCATGTTAGAGGATGATCTCATGATAATTCGTCCTTGAAAGAGCGAATACGTGTTGACCCTTTGTCGTCAAACAAGCGTTGCTAAACACAACAAGTTTGGATAGAATTTAAAACTACTTGTGGTCCGGGTTCTTCGTGTGGTTGGGCAATAGAGCAGTCAATGAATGAATGCAGCGCCATCTCGTGTAACAATTCGAATGTAATGGATAAGTAAATAAATAAATTCACATTTAGAGTCTACCCACTCAGTAATGAGCCCGATTTTCAGTGGGGGACTTTAATTTAAAGCAACAAAACCAACCCTGTAGGTTCCGAACACCATCGACGAGTGAGCGCGATAACCAATCAAAGATCGATATTTCAAATGCGAAACATATGAATCAGTGATTGCAGGCAGTGCGAACACCTGTGCGGACAAATGTCAGAATCAACAAGGCCGCGATTCAGGAACAACTTTGAATTTATTGCGAGTGCTTCGTTGCTAGGACGGCTCCAAAGTCACGGTATATATTCAGTCACGGGATACACTGATGTCTTGCTTGCAACATTTTAATTTCGCTCCACAACTAACGTAAAGAAACCTCGTTATAAGTATACTAACTAGAAGTAGTAACTGGAGGGTAGAAAATCTCGTAGTTTTCACACAAGTCTATCCCGCGTGACCGTACGAAGACGAGACGCCACGAAACCCTGTCTTCGTGTGGAAGAAGGGTGATGTAGGTCATCGCAGGCAGCCACGTCTGTCTCATTACAAAACACCCTGGTCGCCGTGATTAATCAACGTCCGTCACCTCTCTCCGTCTCCTAGCAGCCTGATACCACCGTTCATTGTGATAACTCCCACGCCCGCCGCCAGGGTTATTGATAGATAGACTCATCTCACATAGGACCCGTCTGTCTGTCCGTCCGTTGATTGAAAGTTATCCTTTATGTAGGCTGGCACGCCCCAATTTAGGGGGCGGTTTTCGGCGCGGACGTTCGTTCGTTGAAGTAGTCGACGGTTGAAGGGTCGCGAGTCACGCTCGCACTCGTTGGTGTATACGTGCCGATGACGTCACGACTCTGAATTCGCTAAAAGACGATGCTAAGGGTAGTTGTGAAAGGAATTTTGACTCAATCTCTGCGTTTGCCTTATATATACGAGCGGAGGGATTGTATAAGCAACGTGGCCTATTATTATCCATGGCAGTTCTCCCTTTGATCGTAACATGGTCTATCATTTTCTAGAGTATTTCTTGCACCGGTCATTGGCCAATCATTCTTCCACAACAACCTTGCAAAATGCTGACGTCATATATGAGCGATTTGGGGATAGCTTTTTCAAATACTGACATTTTGATTGGCCAATGCCTCACTCATCTATGACGTCAGCATCCACACGGTAGCTGTGAAACGACTATACTAAGCCACGAACACATAATTCGAGAAACCTATAAGTAAGTAGTGTGTGTGAAAATTATACTCCGTCATTTTTATGGGAAGTGAGGATGTTTGTATAAAATCCAGTAAGTTATAACATCAGTTTATCGTGAGATTTATTAGTTAATTAATTTCGACCTGTTTAAAAGTAACTGCTCTGTTTTTATTACTCGCGGTATAAACATTCGAGTTGAGATAACATGATCATAGCGCGCTAAATGATTTACACGCGTCCTGAATCACTCGGGCAAATATAAACCTTTGGCCGGGGAAAATGGCGGCTTTCTATTTCCAATCTTCGCGCAAAAACCAGCTCGGGCAAAGTTTAATAATGTACAACGCTAAACTTAAGTTAATTTAGGTTATCACCACGTGAATAATATAGGCTGTGGTATTAAAGTTAATAATATTTGTTTAGAAACTTAATAAGAATGCTGCTTGTATTAGTTTTTCAAGCTACTTAATTAAGAACAACGTTTTTATTAGAAAAATACCTTAATTTAAAATTTTAGAAATACATTTCAGTCTTAAAAGTTAGCTGAAAGTTTTGTACGTCCTAATGGCGGGAAAACGGACAATACGTCGTAGTAAGGGAACCAATGTCGGATAAAAGTCACCTATTTTTTATGATTAGGGGCTTAAATTATATTTTATAGAAGAATTAGTAAAATTCTGGAATTAAAATTGATTTTCTTTCTCTCAAAATATCGACAACAGTAGTTGTGTTTTGAGTAGCCGACATTCGTCCGTAAGACACAGACAGACTTGTGTTTACGTTTTCCAGGCAAGAAGAAGAATTACAAGAACCTAGTAATTAGACTGTACACTGTTCCTCGTCACGCATAAAATTAAAGCGCAATATTTTTAAAATATTTTATGTGTGACAAGAAACAGTGTACAGTCCAATGGGGCTTTGCACGCAAAGCTTGACGTAGAATGCGCCACCACCGTCCAAGCCTAAATCCATGACCTGCTGGATGGGTAAATCAGCGCAGACAAGGTCTACTTGACCTATCCAGCAGGCTGTGATGGCAGCATTTTACCAAAGACATTGGAATAGAAGTAGCGCCACCATAGTTCGAGCTCAAGTCCAGAGCCTCCTGGATGGGTAAATCAGCCCTTTTTTCATGGCTAAGTTAAGCGGAGATCAAGTAGACCTTGTCTGAGGGCTGGCACTACGCTGGCGCTGCGAGTGGGAGAATGTGGCAGTGCAAAGCCCCATTACTAGGTTCCTATAACGTTTTACCTGTTCTACTATGTTTCCGTTTTAATTAAGAATAAGAATGCAATACGTATTGATAGGATTAAGTTGATGTGTGTCGAAATATCCGTGGTCCATGCATTGCCAGTAGCAGTGATCGAACCTGAGAGCTCCCTAATGATATCACGTGCTCTAGCCCTAGCACCGAGTACTTAGTGTTATTACATCAGTCTAGATGGTTCCCACGGTTGATACTTAGAGATAGAAGAAGCCCATTCACGGGGTGGATGTTCAACCCGTGCGATCGAGGCCCCGGTAAACCCTCTATCCATCAATCATATCGTTCTAGAACGGAGGGGGCGATATCAAAGCCTTGTATTCTATACCATAATCCATTAATCGCTGCTTCAAAGTACACAACTACGCCCCGAAACATGGATATTTGTTACGTCTCCACTCGCACAAATAATCACTCGTGCCGTTACAGACTGAAAACTGCTTTGAATCTGGAAATATTATAAATACAAGCCTATACTGTCAGCTGCCATTATTTTCTGAATGCCAGAGGCCTATTCGGGGTTGTTACACTATTAAAGTAACCATACCATACGAAGCCATGGATCTTTGATACCTTCGACCGTAGGTTAGCACGGCCCACGATCTCAACAATTGAGATTCCGTATGTTCTTGTCCCGGGGCCCTTATTCTGTAATTATCCCGCTTTGGATGCGGGCCGATATGGAAACAATTGATAAATAATAACACTAGTATTGGAAATTATTGAGGCAGTTATATTGTTGTGGAACCGCAGTTGTTTCCATATCGCCCGCTTTCGACCCAAGGCGGCCCGCTTCCATAGCGGGATTATTACAGAATAAGGGTCCTGTTGTAGAATGTAAATAACCGACCTAATTTTTCGTAAGATCTATAATTTGCTATAGTGCAAATAACCTTTGGCTGAGGTCTAGAAATTGTGTATAGCATATTCACATAACGCACGTAGCAGCAGCCATATACTGGGTGCCAAAACCGCATGTTTGTTTACTTTCAATGAGTAGTTCAGTATTGCAATGTTTTATAGATCAAGTTTTGTTCAAGTTAACTGTTCTCCAACATTAGTTTTGGTATTACTGCTACGAAAAGTAACATAAAAAACTCTATTGCTTTGTCCACTCTTTTTGTGGTCTAAAATGACACACATAATCATTTTCACAAACTTCCTTGGGGGATTTACATGCTGCTAGAACTCCCATATTTTGTGATAAGAATAATATTTGTCTTTTTAAATAAAACAGTTTAAATATAATCACAAATTTTGGCATCTAATATGGCAGTTGCAACGTTATGTGAATACTTCCTATATGACAACAGACAAGTATAGTGTTTAGCGTGAGATCTTGGAAGCCAACGTGAAAAAGATTAGCGGAGTGAAGTTAACTTCAACAGACTTTACAAACATTAAAACAGACATTTAACATTTGACTGTAAAAATAACGTGTCCACACACTTTTATAAATAATTTTTTATTGTGTGTTCGAATTGGGTCGCGAGCGCTCGGAGAACTAAAGTCTATTTACTTATAAGAAGCAAAGTGAATGAATGGAGAAACCCCGCCGAGGTGCGCATTGTGGCCGATTGCAAGTTGTCAACAGTGACGGCTTCGAGCTCATCAACTGTTACCCCTCCTGCCCCCACCATTCACCCACGGCTACTACCTCGGCACTGGTCGAACCTATCTGCGCGCCGAACCGAAATAATAACCCCATCCCTTTATCCCATTGTTCAATAAAACATTTTATTTCTATCACATGTTTTGTCAATCTTATTAATTGGACTGCCGCCTGTTGTTCGTGGCTCAGTGTTGATCATGAGACTTTTTGAGTTTTTCTCCTACGATGAAAACAACTGTTTAAATTCACCGAAGTGGATCAGTTGTTTTATCACAACACACACAGTTCGCCGATTTGAATAAGTTGTTCATTTTATTTCTTAAGACGTTTTTCGTAAATCGTATTAATCATTGGACTGTTTAGTTTTCCTCCTACGATAAAAACAATGTTAGACAATGTGTTAATGTAGCTTGATCGTCATAGTTGTTTATAAAAATTGCTAAAACTTGAGGGCTGTAAGTGTAACCAAACCTTACGAACAATAAAGCTATTCACAAGAAAACAACACGTGAGTACTGGGTCGTTTCTAAGAACTAAGAACCCCCCCACCCGCACCCCACCGCTATCCCCCAATGAGAAGAAAAATATATTATACTATTTGTTGTTGTTTTTTGAAGTATTACAAATCGTAAATTATTCGTTTAAAAACATATTAGCGTGTAGCTGGTTATTTGAATATATTTCTTACGAACATAATAATATTTTTATTAAAATCAGGCTATCTTTGATTGATTACTAAATGTTTACTAGCTTTACTACGCACTCGACAACTATGGTCATCAGTGGCAGATCTAGACTTCAGTCATGGGGGGGGGGGGGCGATTGTAGAAAAGTAACTGCAAACATCTTTCTAGTCCCACTTTCGCCTTATCCCCCCCCCCCCCCCCCCCCCCCCAAGGAACACTAAATAATGGGTAACGGAAAATTTTGCCTGCCAAGAGCGAAAATCAAATATTATATTGAGACGTTTCGGTATAATGTGTTGAGCTTTTAATAACATTTTGTT
Organism: Isoperla grammatica; assembly: GCA_945910005.1. Classification (NCBI taxonomy): domain Eukaryota; kingdom Metazoa; phylum Arthropoda; class Insecta; order Plecoptera; family Perlodidae; genus Isoperla; species Isoperla grammatica. The sequence continues at coordinate 16,213 of CAMDTW010000646.1, forward strand.
CATTGGTTGGTAGATAAGAAATAGCATTTTTAATTTGAGATACTTTACATAGATTACAAAATAAAACAGTATATTGTTGCACAAAATTGCATCAGGAAGTTATTATTATACTTAGGTGTTTGCAGCAAAGGTAGCTCATGATTTAATTCCGATAGTGGCTTGTCCGTGTGGCTGAGTGCTTATTGTGTGATTGTAAAGAGCGGGGTCTGGAGGGAGCCCCAGCCACCGGAGGCGAAAGAAAAATCCTGACAAATTTTCTTCACAAGTGCACGGAAAATTACTTTAGATTAGTTCAATATTCATTCAGAAGGATTTTGTGGGTTGATGTAAGCACTAACTAAAACCATTATACAATTGAGGGGGGTGGGGGGGGGGGGGGGGGGGGGGCGAAACAGGTGTAACCCGTTCCTATGTATTATAGTAGCGTACATGGTTTAATGATTATGGACCTTAAGTTGGACAATCATGGGGGGGGGGGGCGATCGATTTACGAAAAATGTGTTTAGAAATAAAATAAACAACTTATTCAAATCGGCGAACTGTGTGTGTTGTGATAAAACAACTAATCCACTTCGGTGAATTTAAACAGTTGTTTTCATCGTAGGAGAAAAACTCAAAAAGTCTCATGATCAACACTGAGCCACGAACAACAGACGGCAGTCCAATTAATAAGATTTACAAAAAATGTGATAGAAATAAAATGTTTTATTGAACAATGGGATAAAGGGATGGGGTAATTATTTCGGTTCGGCGCGCAGAAAGGTTTGCACCAGTGGCCGAGGTAGTAATGGCGAGTGAGTGGTGGGGGCAGGAGGGGTAACAGTTGATGAGCTCGAAGCCGTCACTGTTGACAACTTGCAATCGGCCACAATGCGCACCTCGGCGGGGTTTCTCCATTCATTCACTTTGCTTCTTATAAGTAAATAGACTTTAGGAGTTTAATGTTCACACGACCACACTACACACACACACTCGTAAATGTCCGTCACAAGGGTGAGTTGGCCCCTCTGATCTCGACATGGCCCGGCATGGACATTTAGAAACGAGATGTTAGTGAATTATCGAAACCCCTTCCAGGATACTATCAATTCAATCAATTCAATTCAATTATAATCATTTTATTCCCATAACTTACAAAACAAAAATACATCCACCATAAAATACAAAAAATAATATTGATGAACATATGAAAACTGTATTTAAGTGTACATAAAAACAAATTGAAAACAGTATTCGTGTGCTTAGTATGCTCGAGGCATTACTTAATAAAGTTAGCAACGTTGAGCATAGGGAATAAGAGCCAATTACGTGCCAACGCCAGGATCTATTTTAATATGTATTATTAAAGATAAGCCGCCACAAGTTTAAACTTTTCCTTAATCCGAATTCCCGAGTTTTTGTAACCCATTCTATAATACCCGGCTTTGCGTTTCACCGAATCTCATCTCGTGGCTGCGTAATCCCCTAAAACTTTGGATGTTGTCGATATTATATTATAGGCGGCGGAGGAATTGTCTTTTAGTTTGGCGGTGCACATTTGGGGTTCATAATCCTCTATAACGCGCCACGCGTAGTCGTTATCACCAGCAGCGTCAATGTTCGCCCTGTATAGAGGGGGTTCTAGAGCGCTCCAAGCGGGGACACCGTGAGGTAGGCAGGGGCGATAGAGACGTTAACTGATAGAATGAACGAGGCGGGTATTGTGACGGCGTCTGCCAACTAAAGTATTTTCCAGTATTAGAAACGTAGCGGACCTCAAGCGCATTCAAAGACCGAGAGTTGACATGTTATTAGCCTCGTCTTTGTGGACACGCCAATCACTGATGCATCGACTGTCACAACACAGCCAATTTGTCTCAGCAGCTTGGGCTCAGTTCGCTGCTTGAATTACGACAGACAGGAGCTACCGTGCGATACGGGTTGTGTACGCTTTTGGTTACCTTGTTGTGTTCTGTGTAACGCTGTATTTTTTATAATAATCTGTAAATTACTCATGTAAGCCTATACCTATAGTTATATATTATTGTTATCATGTAGTCATTAGTGATAAGTGCTTAATAATCGTGGTGTTGCGGACAACACTGCAAGTTTTAGCAAAACATGGCGTTATTTTCGCACACCCTATAAAACATGTTAAAAGTTTAGGCTATAAGAAAATGATGTCGCACCCTTCGGGGATGGGTCGACGTACTTGTAAGCCATCTACCGCATGTGGCTATGACTGACGCGTGGCCAACCCCCACAGACCATCAATGGCTTTGAAATCTGCATTTGCCGCTACGTTTCTTATACTGGAAAATAGTTTAGACGTCGTATGGCCATGTAGATGCGAGGTCCATCGAGACGACGTGCCTCGTTTTGAGCTCTCGACAGAGATAACATCTATTATATCAGAGATAAGAGCTATCGAGATGATTATTTTCATTGAGCTCTTTACATGATGAGACATATATGTCTGTGTCTCGTTGCTCTATGAAGCGAGGTCCATCGCGACAACTTGTCTGATTCCAACATCTGTCGCCCATAAACTTGA